>VWPW01022461.1:0-10988 GCA_013389825.1 Crypturellus undulatus | reverse complement strand
ATCCCCATGTCTCACTCCATTTCTATCATCTCTTGCTGTTTTCCAGATGGCCTTTCCCGAGTCAGTTGTCCCTACATATTTCTGGGAAACAGGCAAGGCTGTGCATGGCATTGTGCGTAAATGCACAAGTATTCATGTTCATTAACACTCCACTCATTTTCCTTGCCAACAGCCCTTTCTTACTTGCCATGGAGCTAACGATCCACAGCTCTGGCCGAAACTTCCCTGTCTTAATTCTTAAGTTGCTGGGGAGCTAATTTTATTCAATCGGTGCTTCCCTTTCATCCGCTCAATGGTCTGTAATGCCCCGTCATCCTGATGGATACCACGGAATATTATTGAAGCAAATAGCCCAGTATCATTTCTTTTTATTAGACACTTAGATGGATACGGACAGAGGCAGCAGATGTACTGGCTGGGATAAAAGGACTATCAAACCTCGTGCTCGGGGCATATGCTGATCACCAGCTGCGGTCAGGAAGAAATGTCTCCCCGGGTACCCAGCCCAGTGCAATTACCACAGGTGCATTACAAGGCAGCTTTACACCTTCCTTGAAATATCTTGCATCGTTACTGACTGGAGAGGGCCCCATTTGTATGTTCCGGCGTAGCAGTTTTATGTCCTGATGATATAGCACCTTATCAGCGAATTGTTATCGGGTTGTCATCGTGTTATTGTGTCTCCAAATGGGAAGGTGGCTAAACAGAGGCGTGCTGCGGAGGAGCAGAGTAAATAGTGTGCTTTGTAAATTCCCTGAGCACGCACTTCCACAATTGATTTTGTAAGAGGGATTCTAGGAAGCTTTTTGCAGCCTCTTGGGTAAGCAGGGCTGAAAGACTAAGCCCTACAATGCAGCACGGGCCTTGGCTGCCTTTCTCAGTCAATTAAACCTGTATAAGGACTTCAGGACATGTGACTATTATGAAATATATTTCCCCCGGGAAATTAAACCGGGGAAATTAAAGGTCTGGGAGTGTGAATCAGCATTGCAAATGAACTTGGCACTTCCAAAAACGCACGGGGTCAGGGCAATACAGCAAACACAGAACTGGAGGAGAGTCTTGTTGGTCTCCAGAAATAACCCTCTTATGGTCTCTCATGCCCTGCACTGTTCATACCTGGGTCTCAGAGCCCTGAGATGCAGTTAGAGTTTCTCTACTCAAAAAAGAGAGAAAGAGAGAAAGAGAGAAAGAGAAAGAGAGAAAGAGAGAAAGAGAGAAAGAGAGAAAGAGAGAAAGAAAGAAAGAGAGAAAGAAAGAAAGAAAGAGAGAAAGAAAGAAAGAAAGAAAGAAAGAAAGAAAGAAAGAAAGAAAGAAAGAGAGAAAAATAAAAAACTAAAGTTGAATCAAAAGATGTGGATCCAGAAGTCTCCAACGTAAAGAAGGACGATGAAGGAAAGGCCACTTAGGAACTGCAAGAAGGATGGAGACTGACCTAAATGCATTGATTTGCATGACAAGGAGACAGGACCTGCTCTAAAAGAGAAGCAGGGAGGATGGGAGAGCTGAGCTGCGTCCCAAACTTCAGACCACAAAGGTCAGTGGGGAAGGGATTGTGACTCAAATTCGTGCGAGGGACGGAGAAGCCAGATTGCCACCTCTTTCCAAGGCATCAATGCAAATAAATTCATCTGGTGAGAAATTAGGAAAAGGGTTGGATCCTGGGTGGTAAGACCTCCTATTTCCCCTGTCAATCCATATCACTGAGCTCACCACCCTGCAAGCTCTGGTGCTGAAACCTTTCCAGGAACTTCACTGAGCCATTCTCGTCCTGGTAAGCCTGGGCATTATTTCTTCATCCTCTTTGTTTTACTTGGCCTCTTGGCCTATCTTATCACCCCTGAACCTTTCCTTTCAGCTTTCAGCTGGCCGCATTTTATTAATCTTTTTCGCAGCCTGTAGTTGAAAGGTTCTGTTTTATTCCCCATTTTAATTTTCCCGGTGCATAAAATACTCACCAGCTTGACATGGAAGAGTTATGGTCACTGAGCTGCATTTTTATGATGACTCTTAAAAAATGTCAAAATCCAAACTTTCTAAGTACTGGCTCTGGGAACAGTTTCAATTCCTGGATGATGTCACCTGCTTCAAATCTTCACTATCCCAAAGACACTGGGGCACTTGCAATCTTCCGAGAGAGAGAATTTTTCTAAGTTCACAATATTTTTTCTCTGGTGTCTAGACTTTGTATAGTGTTCCTATAAAATCTCTGGCTCTCAGGGTCTTGGCTAACATCTATTTAAATGAAAATCATACTCTGCATATCCTGCATCTCTTCAGAAAAAGATTTCAAGGCATCCTGGGAACATCATGAAAAAGGCCAGACTAAAGAAAAATGAAAGGCAGAACCTTAGGATTTCAACCTTATTATAATGCCTGAATTGATAAAGGACATCTCTGTTCTCAAAGAGAATAAATTTACCAAGTCCCACCATATTTCTTATTATATTCCTCCCGCAGAATTGCAGGGCTATACACTTGGTTCCCCTGGCCAGAGCAGGCGGATATCCCTAAATCCAGAAAGGAGGCAGACATGTACCCCAATAGTCCAAGGGGATCCTATGGATAAGCTGTTCTGTGAACACCCTAGACATCCTTCCCAAAGTGAAATTCTAGGTGTTTTTTCCCTTCAGGCCCAAATGAGGTCCTTGAAGGGCCGGTTCTTGCTTTCTATATAATGACCCACATGGTATGAAGCTGGGAGAACCTGATCCAAATTCCCCTTCCGTCCTGACCAAAGGGTGAGGGTTCAAAATGCCAATACTGCATGGATCAAAGTACCTTAAGATGGAAACATATTGGACAGGGAAGACCTTTCTGCCCTCTACTTTGCTGCTGGGGAGCTCTGCAGAAAGTCTTTATTGCTCCATTTTAGGAAGACCTGAAGGAAACGAGCCCCATCCGTGACTGACCTTCCATGAGCGTGTGGTGGATGCTCCAGTAGACGCTCAAGCAGTGCTTCTCCTTCTTCATGCCTCGTTTGCACTTGCAGCCGTAGAGCTGACTGGAAAGCAGGGCCGTCACTGTGCTCCGGCACTGGTTCTTGGCATCGGGGCCCAGCTTGTTGGCTCCGTTGCCCGCGATGCATTGCCGAAGGGTCCTGAACTTGGAGCTGCAGATGGGGTCATTGGTGCAGGACTCTCCTGCTTGAAGACAGTCCCTGCTCGAGCTGACGGCTTCTGCCATACCTTCTGCAAGAGAACCAGAGAACGACTGTGAGATGATGGGGAATCTCATGCGGGAAATGAGCTCTTACAGGTTTCACCGGGCTAGGAGGTCTACTTCACACACAAAGACAGAATCTCCTTCATCACCATACACCCTACAAGCAGTGACTCTGCTTTTGAAGTCTTTAAACAGGCAGATAGCGTGGTGATCTCCCCAGTTGGACAGTAAATGTCTCTTAAATGTCTAGACCCCCCATCCTACTCTTGAATGACCGTCCTGGTAGGACTGATATAGCAACCGGCCACCCAAATATGCTGCAACTCTGTAGAGCAGCTTTAGAGAGGAGCAGGAGCAGATGGAAAGACCTCAGAGGGATGTGAAAGAGACGTGGAATAACTCATGGTTTTGTACTTGGCCGCACCATGACTTGGGTGTGCAACACAGATGGAAACCTGGTTTATGGAAGGGAACAATTGGTCCCAAAGATGTTATCAAGACCTTCAAAGAGGATTTCTCAAGTTCTTCCCAAAGGAACTGCTTGTCCCTCACATCATTCTGCTCCTCTTCTACTTCAGAGAGGAGCTAGGACGGTTGTGCCAGGACACCGGTGGCACAGGGGGAAAATCACGCTTAGTAAAGGGAAATTCCAATCTTTGAGGGCATCTAATGTCTGCTCCTAGTCAAAACTGATTTAGACAACATTAAAATTCTTCATGAGATCCCTCCTCTGTCCAGGAATCCATCAATTTCTGCAATCTCTTTTCTCTCCGTCCATCTGCTAACTCCCATGTCCTGAATTTCTGCATGCACTTAACCCTTCTATTCCTCCCCTCGAGCCCAGGATATCAATTTCTCTCCCCATGTCAGCCACAGCGTCATGGTTTAGAAGGAGCTGCTTCTGTTGCCGATTACAGTAGAAGGCAGCATCTGGAGTTCAGATACTTTAGTTTTCTTTATTACAAACTTTAGTGAACCCACCAGGTGGTTTATCCTGAAATATCCCCATAGAATCTCAAATGCAAAGCCCTTCATCAACCTCCAGACTATTCTGAAGTGCCCTGTGGCCAAAATGAATCTTTCGCTCATCTCGAATCTTGAAACACCTCAAATTTTGAGTTTCTCTACCCCTTATTTATTCATAGACCTGGCTTATTTAGCTCTTAATACCTTATTGGATCTGCTAAAATGTGGAGAAACAATTTGCAACACGTAGGAAACTGCTTTGGGCTGTCAGATCTTAAAGAAATATGAACACAAGGAACTGTTTTTCCCGAAACATCATTTATTTCGCAATTTCTCTGAGATCTAGAAAGATGATGCTGAAGTCTCTGTTTTCAGATACTGTTGAATTTTCCACTCACATTACTAAACAGACTCAATAGAAAGACAGAAAAAAATAAATAAAGAAAGAAAATTGACTCATGCTCCTCACTGAGAAATGCAGGGGCAGATTGTGCCCTGGCTTTCTCCAAACAATCTCCTCTGGACTAAAATAAAGCAGATTTCATTCCAGAAGGAATGACTTTGTCAGTGTCATGTCAGCAGCGAGAAAAGCAGGTTAAAATAGAAGTTATGACCCTCCTTTCCCCTCTCCGCTACATGAATTGCAGAAGATACTCCCCAGGACAGTTATAAACACAGCCAGCCTGGAAAAGCTGTAAAATACTTTGGGATCCCGCTTTAAATAAATCAAGCAGATTGACCATTTGAGAAATTTTCCTGAAAAATTTTAAGTAAATATATCCTCAAGCTGAGTCTTGCCTCGCTGAACAAAGGCCAAGGGTGAATATTTAGAGCCTAAACCACAAGCATAAAACAGTCCCACTTGGACATTATCATAGAGGTGCTTGAAGCAACTTTAACTGGAGCATCACGAACGACCCATTCGATAATCATGTCGCTTAAGAAGCAAATCGTTCAGGGGCTTTTATTGTTAGCAATGTCTTTGCAACGGAGACAACAGAACACCACGTTTTTCTCCTCACACTACCCCGGAGAGAGTAATTTTATGCACCATTAAGACAGCTCCTCTCGGGGGGAAAAACAAATCTCGGTGACTGGTGAAATAGATGGTGCTTCCTAACAGGCAGGGACAAAAGCAAAACCTGATCGCTCCCAAAGACAGAATGGGCTCCAAAAACTGCACCTTGGAGGCTCTGAACTGTGAGAACTTCCTCCACTTCTGCCTTGATTAATCTCAGGTCAGCAGGGCTTGGGCTTTGCAATGGGTTCTTTGGGTCTTGGGCTTTCTGTGCCTCTGTTTTTCTAGCAGCAGAACTTCCATCTCCCTCCGCTCTCTTTAAAAGCCCATTTGTCTGGATTTTTATTCGTTGCTTGCTGCCAATTCCGCACTGTTTACGGTGGGCAGATGGGGTAATGAGTTTATTTTCACATCCTGTTCGTAGCTGCACGCCACATCTGTTTCTGATCTTGCTTACCTCAGTGACACTTGCATGAGCCTCCTCCTAATGTGTCACAGTAAGAAGAAAAATCTACCTCTTCCCCCTGCCTTAACAAACCTCTTTTCATACAGGTAGCTCAAAATGATGGTTTTTTTTTTTACATGTAAACCTGACTCTTCTCTAATGAGGCCATTTCCCTCGTCACCGAAATGCAGCTGCGTCTGGGGTAAAGAACTGTGAAGGTGACACTCTGTGTGAGTGTGGGAATGGCATACAAAATGTTTTGTCTGATGCATCCGAGTGTGCCCACGTGAGGCCCCGTTGCTCCCACGTGCTGGTCCCTGGATGCCTTGGGATGCCTTGGGATGCATCACACCTCTCCTCGTGGGAGCTTTGGATTTTTAATATTCAACCTGGGGATTTGGGATTCCTCTCCCTTCCAATTTCTGTACGTGCAAAATGTGAGTTTAAAATGTTTTTATCCTCCTGCTTCATGCACAGTGCCAGGCACTGATGGATACTGCTGTTATTTCCAAGACGAACTGTTGACCTCTTTGACGTTTGCTTTTTACAATGACTGCTGCTTAGAGGAGAATACCCACCCAAAACCTCTATGAAGGGGCAAAAAATGACAATCTTAATTTTTTTTTTGTTAGCTAAAAGCATTTTATGCATTTCTTCCTAATTGTCCCACAGAAGCAGGCAAAGAGGATGGAGCAGGGGTCACATTTGGCCTTGCAAGGAAACCGTGCTGGAGATACCCACAGTTCTCAGGACTCCATAGGGAGTGCTTTAGTTGTCTAAACCTTCTCATCTAGTGACACTTGAGACACCCTGTGGGCACCCACCACTCCAATACTGCTTGAAGAACATCTCAGCTCTCTCATAGGTGCTGTGTGTTGTTACCCAGAGCCTCATGTGGACGTGACAAATACCCCAACGTATCTCAGATGGCTTCGGCTATCCATGGTTGGGCAACCAAATAATGCTCCCCGTGGTAGGAGTCTTGTCTGGGAGCTGAATCCCACCCTATGGATGGGCAGAAGGGACGGTTTCTCTCTATGGGCTATAAGGAGCGTAGGACACCTCCTTCACACACCTCTAATAAAGATGTCTCTATTTGGGCCAGATGGAGACCACCCTAACCAGATCAATGAAATTAAATCTGGGGGACAGATGTTGGTGTTCACTAATAGGCAACACTTGCTGTCCAGAAAATTTCAGCTTATGTCAGAAATCAGCTGTTGCATTCCGTTGTCCAGGAAGGGAAAAAAAACGAACTGGAAAGAGAATCTGGAAGGAAGCCTCAAATATTCATAAGCCAACATAAGTAATGTATGAAGGGGCTGAGGTGGCTAATGCAGGTGGTCACAGTTAATCTTGTTTAGACTTTGCTTTCAAGGCCTGATTTTACTCTCAAGGGCCCAGGATCACCTACAGAGGGTCTTTTTCAAAACCAGGCAGAGAATCAGCACTTCCAACAGATCCCCCCATGCCTTGTCCTAAATTCATTGATGTCATCCAGATTTTGTAGGGTCCAGCAAGCCACTTCTTTGGGAAATTGTTTCCCAGTCCAGGGAAACTTCCATTCATTCTGCCTGCCTTCTCCTGTGCTTAGTGCATGCTCAGAGCCCCAGCACTAGGAGCATTTCAAGGGTCTGCTCATTGGAGGTAGGTGGATTTGTAGACATGATATGCACATAATCATCAACCCCCTAATAATAATAATAATAATAATAGTAATAATAATAATAATAATAATAGTATAAACTGTCCTCATTCTTCTAAAAATTCTTCTTGGTCAGTGCTGGGAATTGGCCAAGAACACCTCAGGGGTCTGATGTCTGCAGGTGTCAGAGCAATGCCAGAAAGTCCAACCCAGCAGCATGCTGCATATCTCCTGCAGACATTAAAAATGTGCTGTGTGACTCTCTGTACCTACCTTTCTGACCCTTCTCTTCTTTTTATTTTTTAAGGTTTTAAGCAATCCTTTGCCTGTAATGCTCAGAACTTTCCATACTGGATGTTATGAATAAATGCAGTAACATTCACTAAGTGTTTCCTTCCCCTCTAATAGCTGACCCACATACACAGAAAATTTACTCATTGCATTGGGTTAAAACTAGAATAAACCAGATCCATTCTTTTAATCCATATTCCTGCATATCAGAAGCTAATACATTCCTGCTAGTGTCTTTCAAAGAAGCCTGAAACTTTAAATGTCCTTTGGTCAAGATCCCTGCTGTGACAGGAAATTTATTAAGCGAGATGTGCCCTATCCTCTCATGAGCATCTTTTGAGGTCCAGGGGCAGGGAATTGCTTCTGAATTTTAACCGAGACTTGTAAAGATCAGTGGGAAGATGTTCCTTGCCTTTGACGGCAGAAGGGATGCTCTGCTCTAGGTAAAGCACAGGCACACCTGGATAACGGGAGTTGTTGGAATCTGGATAACTTGGATAATGAGTGGTCCATGTCCAAGCAGAAATACCTGCATGAAGGTAAAGTTTTTGCTGGGCCTGAGGGGGAAGAGGTCTCTTATTCCTTACTCTTAAGAGGCCATCACATTTGTCATTTGGCATGTTGGAACTAAGTGTAATGAAGAGCAAAAATTTTTGCGATTTTGGGGGAAAATTGCACTGCAAAATGAGCATGAATTGAGGCCACTTTAAGTGGGAAATGTGACCACTACAAATGTTAAACAAGAGTATGAAGGAGGCAAGGAGGAGGTGGAGAGTCTGGCTTGAGACATCTGCTGAGATGAACTCAATAATCCCCAGTTTGACAGCTCTTCTCAAGTGTATGTTGAATGTGGTGCTCTCAGCCATTCACTAAGGAGACAAACGTCATTCTAATTTTACTGAACCATGGACAGGTTCAGTTCAATTTATTCATTCCCCACCAAGTCAATGACTGTAGTCTTGCTGGGAAAGTTATGGGATAGATAGAAAAGTCATGGGATTCAATGGTTTGTGTCTAAGCTGGAAGAAAACCCCAAGCCCACTGAGTGCCTCTGATCTGGCGAAGTGACATTCTGCCTCCATTGCCCAAGAGGAGAAAAGAATTTGTCATGAAAACACTCATGACAACTTGGGGCAAAGTCTCCCGAGATATCATGCTTCTCCTAGACTAACACATCCTTTCTGACAAGGCTTCAGCCTTCATTTCGTAAAGATGCCTCTGGAATGCCCTGGCCTGCTGGGCTGACTCAGCCAAACTAACCACAGACTCAGCTGTAAATAATGTTTATATGCAATGAAGATTCAAATCGGGCCCCCATATGACGTGGATGCAAACAGTCATGCACCTATTGCAAGTAGAATTCATCCAACTGACCAGAGAGAAGTTCTAGGCATCCATGAGTGTTCAAATTTGATATGCAATATTTTATTCTATACCTAGACACAATTGAGGACAGTGAATATGACCCATGTCCCATTCGCTGCTTGCCAGAATTTGGGAACACCATGATATTGATAATTCAGGGGGACCTTAGTCCCTATTTTTTGATCTGACAGCATTACTTCTTACAAAGCTAAAAAATTATACCACAAAATAAAGGAGATGGAGCTATTAGTGGAGTCTGTGGTCACTAGAAAGTCTTAACAGAAATGCTTAAAAATAGATATCAAAAGTTCTGCCAATTCACCGAGCATCTCTGTACTTCATCCTGTGTATTTACCATGAAGATAAGAGTGCATCTAGCAAAAGTCCATAGGGACAACTGCATTAAAGTCTATGAGATCTCTAGGACTCAGAGATCTCTAAGTTATTAAAGGTATAGATAGATACATGCAAAACCACCAGATGCAGCTAAATTTGTCTTTAAAATGTCCCGGTCACATGTTAGAAACATAAAGATTGTTGAGACAAGGCAAAGCAAATTTAGAAATAAGATAGTTCCCTTTTAGGTCTAACTCTGGCTTGGTCTGCTCCACCAACTCGTCTCATGAACTCCCTTCCTCCTGTCTAACGTTTCCTGTACCATGACCAGAGATGTCCTCGTGTGCTCGACGGGGCTCATCTTATACCTATCAATAACAGACCTTTCCTTTCATGCCTTCCTGTCAGTTCAAGCCTCTTATTTGACCATCGGATGCTGTAGAAAGCATATCCCAAGGAAGGGCAGTTCAATGAGAATAAGAAGGAATACCTGATTCCAGGAAAAAATGATCGACATCCTAACAACTCGAACACTGGAATGAATTATGCAGTTTTCTTGAGAGACACGGCCCAGTGAGCCAGGATAACTGGCCATAACACTGGAGATGGAAGCACACCAGTTACCTAAATCTCTTAGAAAACCTCAATCTGATGTCTGCAAAATCAGAGGGCAGGGAAGCGAGAACGTGTGTACTCACAAGTATGTGTGTGTGAAGGAGGGTGATGGAAAATGAAATGACTATTGTTTATGCCTAGAATTCATTCAGGAAAAAAAAGCCGCTGACGGGGACATATACGGACTTCACAGCTGAGGTACTGAGTGTATTGCTTTGATCAGGTATTTATTGTTGGCATTTTAAAGCATCTCTTCCTGGCATATCAAAGTCCTCCGAATGAAAGCTGCCATTGACAGAGAAGTCATTATCACTTCAATTGGCTCTGCATTTGGATGAAGTGAGAGGGATCTAAAAAGAAGAGCAAC
The DNA here is from genome assembly GCA_013389825.1 of Crypturellus undulatus. Lineage (NCBI taxonomy): Eukaryota > Metazoa > Chordata > Aves > Tinamiformes > Tinamidae > Crypturellus > Crypturellus undulatus. The sequence goes on along the minus strand of VWPW01022461.1, from coordinate 775 downwards.
TCACTCTCACACCCTGCAAATAAGTGAATTGCATTTGCCCTGTCCAGCACCAAGAGAATTTCTCTTCCTCTTCAAAGCCCTTGAGAAGAAAGTGCAATGCATTGAAGTGAAGTGAGGTGTCTATCAGGCATGAGGGTGCAAGTAACAGTCACAATGAGGTCTTCTTCTAAATGAGACCTGGCTGGAGTAGTCTGGAAGATGGATAACTCTCCATTCCATTTCTAAACAACTTGTCATCCCAAATTGTGACAAAGAGAGGCAGTTTTAGAAGAGAGGCAGGAGACTTCAAAAAAAAAAAATCCAATTACAGTCGCGATGTTGATGATTTGCTTTTCGTCAGCATCAAGAAGTCGATGATGAAGATCTTGGGTTCAACACATAGAAGGGAAATAAAAAGTCCCTGTCCCCTTTGGGAGTCTGAAATAAGGAACAAGTGGAGCATTCTGCAAGCAGATGCAGGAAGCACAGGGCAAGGGGGCTCAGTCTGATGCAAAGACATCAAATAATACAAGTGGAGGCCTGTACACAGGGAAACTGGGAGAAAAAGAAGCTATTTGAGTCAAATCAGTGCTCATGACATCAGCAACATGCTGGATGGTTCCATCAGTCTCACCCTATGGGGTCTAGATATTAATATAGACGCTGCCCCAGTGCTTTGAGCAGTCGTGTTTTCCGCTCTCAGGAGACAGCAGAATGAAGTATATGTTCCTTAAGGGTAGTCACTGCCCTGTGAGATCCTGAACTACTAAGTTGTTTGGGGTTTCTTACGAGTTGA
>VWPW01022456.1:0-13363 GCA_013389825.1 Crypturellus undulatus | reverse complement strand
TACTCTGGAACTAGGAGTCCTATTAAGATNCCTTTTTCTTCAGAAATATTTGGGCACGTGCATACTCTGGAACTAGGAGTCCTATTAAGGTGCAGGGTAATTGAAGGACTAAAAGGGGTGTTTCCTGCTCTCCAAGGAGAGAGCTGTTTCACCTCAAGTTAGGACAATGCTGGGCATCTGTGCTGCTCTGCAGTTAACATTTTTTCTTTTCCCTCTCCCCTACGCTAATGAAGCAGTTTTTATAACCTCCACAGCTTTCTCTGCAGGTCCTGGGAGCTTTAATTTTGTCTGGACAGAACAGGAAAACTGGAGAGGGTTTGGGGGACAAGAGTAATGATCATAGCTTTGCTTATCCTCGTTTTCATTTGTATGCACAAATAATGCCTGTAATAGTGTTGTTTTGCCACAAAACAGAATTAAACCGCTTTAGCTCATTAACATAGTGAGAAAAAAATCAATATGTTGATTTTTCCTGAGCAAAAAATCTTTCATTTTGTTGCCCTGCTGGACTCGTATGCAGGAGGCCTTTGGCAGGCAAGCCTGAATGTGTCCTGAGGGCCCAATTCTGCGATGACCCAGTTTGAAAAGCTAGACTGCCCTCCTGAGCGGAGGTTGGTTTCAGTCTGAATGGTCGTGGCCCCAAGATTAGTATTCCCCCCACTTTGTGAACGTGAGGAACAGCTAGAAATGCTTGAGGCTGCAGCCTAGGGACCTTTATGGCAGGCTTGGTGGCTGGCTGACTGCCAAGGTAGATCTTGTCTTGCCTATTTTCACATACATGTGAATATAATGGATGTACTGAGGTTGAAATAAACACCGGTGCTCTTGCCGGGGGTTTTTGTTCCCCTTCTTCCCTGTCCAGGCTAAAAATGTTGTTTTCTAATACTGAGTCTATAAATTCGTTGCAATATTCTTGCCAGATCACACAGAGAATATAATACATACTGTAAATGCTTGCATGGTGCTATTTTTATTTTATTTTATTTTTTCATTTTGCTTATATTCTGAAAGAACAAAAATTAAAAATCCTGATTCACCATGTGAATGTAATAACTGTTGAATAGTCTCAGTATTAGACTTTAAAAATGTGTAATTATGAAAATGTCAGTATCATTTACATAACAGTCTATTACAAGTTGTGAACAAAAACATAAAATAAACCTAAACACCTGAAACCAAATGAAATGGTGACAACTGTTAGTTGCCCAAGGTGGTTGTAAAGAGATAACCTAAATATGTTGGAGTTGTCAGGGTCTGTTTAGACGTGGAGAAGTCCTTAGGATGAAAATTGGAAGTTAAATATGTTGTATTAAGATCAGACATATCAGGTTTTCCAGGAGCACGCAGCTGTTCTTGGGTATTGATGCAATTATATTGTGCAGATGTAATCCCATGCTGCACGCTGATGTGGTGTGATAGCTCTGCCTGTTGGCGTTTGTTTTGGCTGACTTGTTACTGCATCTTCCTCTGCAGTTAATGCTGCCAGCAATAAAAGAACCGAAATTGCCATCCTGTGAAAACAGAGAATGCTCAGCGAAATCTTCAAAGCGCGGGGAAGCTGTTCAGTCGGGATTAGCTGTGTTGACATTAAGAGGAGAGTTTCAGCTCAGTCCGATTTCTGTGATCAGGCTGAATAACTAATAAACTGTCTGGCTGCACTCAGCAGAAGTCTGAACTGTGCAGGCCTGAATGCAAATTTCAGGCTTAAGAGAAATGGGAAAAGTTTCCTCTTTTCATGTTTGCTCAGCACCAGTTGTCCAGAGTCCAGGTCTCCTCTCTTCTGTTGCCAGCTGTGGTACTGACTCTATGTGAGATTTTAATATCACTATCCAGAATTGATTTTTAAATGAGATTTTAGTCTCCTGGAGACTTAACTGTGCGTGTCTGATTGGGCCACGTGGCTGCTTTCCCCAGGATACCAGTTGGTGTTTTAAGCCATATTCTTGGCTGGGGTAAATCAGTGTTTTGTACTCAGTTACACTGGTGGGAGTCTGCCTGGCTCTGTGGATTGCTCCTAGGCACCATTCAGACAGCACGACTGACTTAGCAGTGTCTGGAGAGACCTGCTGTTTCCTAACCAGTTCCTTCCCTGTGTAGTCTGTCATCAAGAGATTTTGCACTGGGGAGAGCCTTCCATGTCTTGCTTTATGTAGGCTAAGAACCAAAGCTTTAAGGAGTAACATTATAGTGTTACCATCCGTTCAGTGGAAACTCAAGTTGAGGGTCCATCCAGATAACCACCAGAAAGGAGCTCCTGCTTCAAGTGATGCCATTCCATTTATTTACTTCCAAGTTCTCTTTTACTGATACCATGAGCAGCTTATTGAAAACTATTAACCGAATGTTTTTCTCTTTTTTAAGGAGCAAAATTTATTGTCCTGACTCCACAAGTACTTCTCCAAAATCAGAGGTGAAAGAATGCAGTTTGCAGAGGAATCTTTCTTATGAGTGCACATTTCGGCCTATTTTTCTTTTATCTGGGTATATCATGTGGATAGAATTTAAACACCCACTAGGAACGCTTGAATCTTCACCAACTTGTATCATTCCAGCAGATGTAGGTATGCAAGTTTTCTGTACGTTTTTTTTCACTTGTGATCTTGGGTTTTGTTTTCTTATAGTATATATAAGTACTTCATAGTCTTTTGTATAAATTGGGCTGTGGAGATCACAAAAAACATCAGAGTTTCAGTGTCATCTTCTGAAAAGCATTGGGCTAAATCTTTCCATATATTTTGCTTGGCACAGGACCAGACTGTAACTACAGCTAGTACCTGTAGAATGAAAACAGTTTTGTATCTTTAAGCTAGTACCTGTAGAATGAAAACAGTTTTGTATCTTTATCCTCTTAATTCTTTTTTAGAGACATCTACAGAAAATGCAAGTACTGTATTAAATGCCATTCTTGTTTTTAAGATTCCTGATTTTTTTTTTGTAAATCTTCAATGTAATTAAATGTAATGTTTTGATGCCATGTCCCACTATGCATTACTGTAAACACTTGTATACTTTTTTTTAATCACAGGAACCTTTTGTGTACTTGCATGTTTTTCCAAAACTTCTTTTGCAACATTTAGAGCATTTATTTAAATTTTTTATGGAAGCTAACAGCAAAAACGGTGTTTGAGAATTGTAAATATGCAAAGCAAGTCTGATTCACTGGACAGTTACATATATCACTGGACATAAGTGTGAATGTACATGGAAAGAAAACATTGCAGCTTTGGCTTCATATATCTTATGAAAAAAATATTCTCACATCCATTCACAAAGAGGAAATGGCTGTTTGCCACCCAGTTTAATATTTGTAATAGCTGTTTCCTTGTGCATTCTAGCTAGACCACAAAAGTGCAGCATGAAGCAAAGCAGAACAAAACACGCGCATGGGAAAAAGTATGCACATAGAGAGAAAAAAATATATAGAGGGCAAAAGTGACTTTCGTAGGAAGGGAAGAAAAAGCTCCATGTGCTGTAGCTCCTTGGGGCTTGGGCTGTAGCGTTTGACTGCAAGTGTGTGTGGCCTTTTGGCTTTCCAAGTTTCTTCATGTGCTGGTTAGCCTCATCAGTATAGAAGCATACGTAATGGGGGACCGTATTCCAGCTGCTCCTGCCTCGTTTTGATATTTCAACTTAAATTTTTTAGTAGTTTTGCTCGGGGCCAAAATTGGGTTGCATTTCCCGTGAGACAAACGCTCACTTTCTCAGTCAGCAGCACTTTTGTCTGCAGTGAATGGACAAGGCAGCCTGGATTGGCAAATTGTTGTTTTTGCAGCATAGGGTGGCTTTATTCAGAGTATCAAAGGCCTAGTATGACTGTGGACCCTCAGGGTAGAGAAGTAAATCAAAACATTGTTATTTAATGAAAAATGTTTGTGTAGATACTATAGTATTTTTTGTTTCTTTCCATTTTTCTAGTGAAGCCGCTTCCTCCCTCTAATGTTAAAGCAGAAATCACCAGGAATGTTGGGCTGCTGAATGTGAGCTGGACAAACCCTGTATTCACAAACAATGATCTTAAATTTCAAATTCGATATGCTGAGAATAGAGAAGAGATTACATGGCAGGTACTGTCCTTTTTGATCCAGATCAAAGTATGAATTATTGCAATGTTTAGCCTGTTAGCTGGTATTTGTAGAATTTGTTGCATATGAGGAATCATAAGCATTTGTATTACTTGGTGAAGCAATATTAGTGATTTAAACCACTTTCTAATCCAGTGAATCCACGGAGCATTCATTTCCAGGAGTTCCATTTATAACGTATGCCTAAAGAATCTTTTATTCTGCATATTTTGACTTCTTTTACAGTGGTGCGAGGTCTCAGATGCGCCGACAAGCTCAGCTGTGGTACAAGTGCAGCAGCCGTGCATGGAGTACGTTGTTGCGGTGCGCTGCAGGGGCCCGGACGGAGCGGGCTACTGGAGCAACTGGAGCCCGTCGGCCTACGCGCTCGTCAGGGATATCCGAGGTACACGAGCTTTGCAGGCTGCTCTGACAGCTGCTCTGTCCAGTTGCAGACTGAGATGTCACTGTTTTTCTCCTAAAACTGTGTAATCCTGCAGCTCCTCTACAAGGCCCTGAGTTTTGGAGAATTATTACTGAAGATCCTGCGAGGAGGCAGAGGAATGTTACGCTTCTGTGGAAGGTGGGAACGACGACCTTTTGGTCTTTCTGTAATACGTGTTCTCATTTGGAGATGTGTGATGCAAAAGCACTGGCAGTTGCCCACATGGGAGCATCACTCACTGCTGGGGAGGCAAACGTGGGCAGTCTGGGTTCCCGGGAGCTGGTGTGCAGCACCCTCGGTGCAGCTTCTTTCGTGTTGCTGCCTCGTCCTTGGGTGATGCTGGAGGCTGACAGGGCTTCCTGGAGAACGTTGGTTGTGATGCTGTGGTACAACAGGGAGATGGCTCAGACTGCTTGCGCTCAGCCTGCCTTGTTCTTTACTCCCTGCTGTTGCTTTTTATTTCTTCCCCTTTCTTCTGTTTTTATGCCCCTTGTTTCCTACAGCTAGCTGGACTCATCCAGCTGATTTTGCTCCCTACTCATTACCAAGGTTATAGTCACATCATAGCACAGAACCTGCCCCGCTGCTGGGTGCCTGCGAGGTCGGCGGGGCTCAGCTCAGTCATTCACGAGCAGCGGGCACGTCCCCAGGCCCTGAGCTTGCTGGGGGTTGACTTTCGGAGTCAGGAGGTCCATCTGAGAGCGTGGTCAGGCTGTTCCTGCTCGGGTGCAGGGAAGCAGCCTCACAAAAACTTAAAATGCAGTTTCTCCTCGCGTTCAGGGGGAAGAATAACACGAAAACAACAGCAAAGTTACAGTGAAAGATGCCACGTTCTGCTGGCCCAGAGCCCTGGCTTGCTGCCTGTGCATGCACCGCTGCGGCTGCACAAGAGCTGGCAAAGCCCAGGTAGAAGGTTACGTGCACTAAAGTACATCAGTGCCCGGCCACCCCTGGGTGCCCATGTGCAGGCAACTCCATGTGCAAGATGGTCAGCAGCTCTGGTTTTTCAGATAATATTAATTAATTAATTAATTCAGAAAAATATTAACATAAAACAGGGAGTTACCACAGGTGTCTGAAAGTTAGTATTTCCTGGCTTTCCACTTCCCTGTCCTCAGCAACACACACACACTGGGGAGAGAGCAAGGGGGGTCAGGCTTCAGAGAGAAAAAGAAATTAAGCTTTTAAATTGACTGTGGTGCCCTTGCTAAAAGGGCAATAGTCAGTCTGGTGAGTATCTTTTTTTTCTTTCTTTTTTTTTCTTCCTTTCCTTTTTTTTTTTTTGGCGGGAGGGGCGAGGGGGGGTGGGTGTCATGTTTTCTTAAAACTGGAAAACTGCCATCTTCTGTCCAAATGATGTTTCTTCTTGAAATCAAAGATCGGAAAGTTAATTAATGCCAATGTTTGCTGCAGCCTCTGATGAAGAATCACTCCCTGTGCAGTGTGAGCCGATACGTTATAAAGCACCAGACCTCAGAAAACACTACGTGGTCAGAATACGTTGATAATGGCACTACCTGTTCATTTCCATGGACTGAACACACACATACCATCACAGTTTTAGCCATGAATTCAGTTGGAGTTTCTGCAGTTAATTTTAATTTAACTCTGTCTCAGCAAATGAGCACAGGTAAGAATACCAGTTAGCTACAGATGTGGAAAATGTTAAGAATTTTTGTAATGCTTTTGCATATAGCTTTCTTTGTAATAAAACTCCCTTGGTTAGAAGATGGAAATATTTTATAATGATATCTTCAGATGTGTAAGGGAAACAGCTTCTGTATCTCTCCAGCAGAGCTATTTGAAAAATTAAATTTCCATCCCATGAAAATCTTAATGATATTTGATTTGGGAAGAGAGTTGTCCTTAACCGGGATTCTTCCCTTCACTAGCAGAATATAAAGTAATTAATCAAGGAAAAATAAAACCTTCCTGTAGAACTGATCTCTCATCTACTTTGCCTTGGGAACACCCAGCATTCCTGCTAGGGAATGTTTGGTTGTTTCCCAGATTAAATGTGATCTTTTCTCTGGCTGCTCCCTTGACAGACTGCCCGAGCGCATAGTTCACAAGAGGTTTGACTTTGCTTCCTAAGGAGGCTCTCCACTGGTCTGGTTAAATTCTGCTTTATTAATAAAATAGAAGTTAATGCTTCCTTAGACATGAATTGTGTAACATCCATATGCAAATAGATGCTGTGGGAAACATTACTATTCTGCAGTTTATCCATAGAACTTCTGTAATTTAATTTTAAAGCATTTTAAGAGGTAAAATTCTCTGATATTGTGGAGACTCCGCAATTAGTAGCAGGTCTAATGAGAAGCACTTGTCTACCTGAAGCGTGATGCTATTATAATACCCAGAGAGGTTTAATGGGATTTAGCTTACAAGCTCTTAGAGGCTCTTTTACCATCTGAACGGTGATGGTTTCTTGGTTTAAGAGGTGCATATCAGAACCAGCGCATTTGTTCTGTGGCTGGTAAGAAGCCTGATCCGTTTCATGTTGGGGCTAGATGGTACAAGCTTAGCCTGGCTTAGAGGGCAATGGGTTGAAGATCAAGCCTTATAAAACCCAAGATAAAAATGAAAGGAGTGAGAGAGAAATGCAGGAGCCGCAGCAGCCGCTGGTGCGTGGGTGGGTGAGGTGGCCTCTGCGCGAGCGGCTCACGGTGTCCCTCGTCCCTGCCGTGCCAGCGAGCGCCGTGCGGACGCTGCGCGCCTACCCCGTGAACAGCACCTGCGTGGTCCTGGCCTGGACGCTGTCGCCTCGAGCAGATGCGGTAACGTCTTTTGTTATCGAGTGGAGAAACCTTAACAAAGAAGAGGACATGAAATGGGTGCGAGTTCCTCCAAATATCAGCAAGTATTACATTTATGGTGAGTTTATACTTGCAAGTATAATGTGGTGTGTTAAATGTTTCGGGATAGATACCGCAGCATTACTGAATTCTCAGATTCCTTTTTTCCCCCCTCTCTGTTTCCAGTCTCTTTAGGATAAGATCCAGTGGAGCAATCCTTGATTATCATTGGAGGACTGCCTGCTGCATTGATAATCCAGACTGAGATAGGCTTGCTGAATGGTCTTACTGTTCTTTAGAAGCTAGTTCCCAGCTTTCTAGGTCTTGTGGTCTTTGCTTCAGCCCCACATGACATTCGTTTCTGGACAAGTCTCTCTTGAGGTGCACTATACTGAGCCTGAGCCACCTCTTACTTGTATTTTATCAGGACTGTAATTGAATTGATCTGTGTGAGGTTATTTTTAATGTACATCTCTAGGTTGCCCTCCCTTACTGAGGAGGACTTTGCTAAGCTTGTGCCTGATGCAAAGCAACATGCACTGAGGGTGTTTTTTGTTACAAAATCCAACAAAGAATGAAACGTGTACTTGTTCATTTTATAACAATATAATAAAATTAGATACTGAATATTGATTGTATCAGCTGATTATCAAGTTTATATGTACGCTGCATTTGCATTTTGCCTTTGGTATTACAGTTTTTACAATTGCTTCCTAGAGGTGCTAATCCCATGAGTAAATAATTCTACATGTCAGTGTCTTTGACTCAAAAGGCGGCTCTCTTCCCTGCAGATCACTTTATTCTGATTGAGAAGTACCAGTTCAGCCTGTACCCTATATTTGCTGGCGGAGTTGGCAAATCCCGAACTACGGATCAGTTTGTCAGAGGTGATTTATAGGATCTTTTTCATTGTAATTTGTGAAATAGGGGCTTGTTAGTAAAAGATAAACTATAGTGTGGAAGCAGTTTGTATCTTATTAGAAAACAGTCACAGTGGTGAAGTAATTGTAATATAACTTTAAATATTTGGTTTAGTCTGACATCAGTTTGGGGGATTGGTAGAGTAAGGCACAGCACTAATCCTACACTGAACTTCTTCACTGAGGTCCTGGATCCCTCTGATTCTTCCTTCTCAGTCTATGGACTGCTCTCTCGTCTTGCATGCTCTGATTTAATTTCCCTAGGATGCACATTGTGCATTTGTTCTCAAGGTAACAGATCCTTCATGTGCAAAAAAACCCATTTACTCAATTTATGTGTGTTAACACTTTTTCTAATACTTCTATATGTGTTTATTTTCTCTATTGCAAACAGATAAATTGTATTTTCACATTGTTTTCTGAACTCTGCTTATTTCCAGATGATTTTGAAAATCAGAATAATGCCAGTCTCTATGTGGTTCTGCCAATAGTTATTTCAACCTCAGCTTTGTTGCTTGGCGCACTGATGGTTTCACACCAAAGGTAAGTTGTAGCTGGGCAAAACTCACAAAACATGCTTAGAAGAAGGTCATGCAGCTTAGATGATGTCTCTGTCAAGCTGGTGGAGAGAGTCTTTCTGGGGGTGGCTAGAAATGATTCTCATCATTTTATTTTTGAGATATACTGTACTAAAAAGCTATAGATTCTATGTAATAGGGTACCAGGAATTAAAGTGTCTTGGATGCACAGGCTCACTACCTTGATAGGCTTGATACTGTTGTGCTTTGAGTGATGTCTCCACTATAAAGCTGGTGATTAAGTGTGCTTTGCTCTCACAGCAGCCTGTGCTACATATTCATTTTGCAGAGTGTTCTGGCCAAGTTAGCAAATGTCTGCAAATTTGTAAAGCACTTGATTTAATTGTTGACACAGACTCCAGGTCTGGAGTAAAAGTCAACTGGAAAAAAAATCCCTCTTGATGAAAGGTGGATTGGGGCTTTGCTCAGCAAGGGCTTCTTTCTGGCTTTCATAGTTTGCAAAGCTGCTGTCTGGTATGCTGTTTTTATTTTTTGCTGTATTTTGGCCAACTATAGTCCATCCAAAATGGTTGTTTTCTTTTCATAGTGTTCTAGAAAATGCAGTTGCACACACTACTTTTCTGGTGTAGCACTGCTGTGTAGCACAGGCACTTCTCTCTGGCTGTAGTGAATAACAACAATCCAGATCACATGGGAACTGTGCCAACTCCAGCATTTACCTAACATTTCAGAATGAAGAAGCTGTTTTGGGAAGATGTTCCGAACCCCAAGAATTGCTCCTGGGCACAAGGAGTTAACTTCCAGAAGGTAGGAACTCCCCCAGGGATGCTCCTTACCCCTGGCTGTGTGTTTGCTCCGTACTGGACCCTGCCTGTTGGTCACACTAGAGCTTAGCTGAATTCCTGCACAGAACAACGTGGAGCCTCTGGAGTTACAGTGCTACCAGCTGGAGAAAGAGAATGCCAGAACGGGGCCAGGACCTTAGTCCAGTCCCTTTTGTACGTTGGGGATGTTCAAGCTCAGGAGAGTTAGTAGGGCCTGTTGTGGATCAGGTGTCCCATGGCTGTGACACCTGTGTCACCCTCTGGTCTCGGGACTTGACACTTTGTGGTCATTGACACAGTTGACACCGTAATCCAAATTCAGGCCTATTATTTTTAATGAAAAAGAATCTAATGGCAGAAGATTTTTTGAGTATTTGATTTTCATTCCCAGTGAAGGCTTCTTTTCTCATCTTTTATTTTATTTCATTTCATTTAAACAGAGAATGGAGATTCTTTGAAGTCTAATCATGGTCACTGCCTGCTGAACCATTGGGCCAGCTCCCAGGCTTCCCATGCAGAATTGTTAGAAGATTTTTCTGTTTATGTTCAGAAGACAGGAAGCACAGATACAATACAATGCTGATTTGTTTAAACGTAACGAATCCTGGAAGTAGTTCTGTCAGAAATCTAAAAAGTCCTTGCAAAAACCAGGAGCCAGTGCCATACTGCAGACCAGAACACAGTTTGTCACTTGCGTAGGCGGAAACACATCAGATTTGGAGTTCTGAGGTTCGTTTACTGCCCTGCCCACCAAGGCTGGCAAAGGGCTGAATCCTTTCAAGCCTTGGTCCTCAAAAGGAGTGGAAAGAGCCCAGCCCTGGGCAGGGGACAACCCTGGAAGCAGAGCCATCAGCTGCCTTGGGGTTTATCCAGCTCAGTGCAAGGTCTGACTGCACTTGAAAGGGTTTCTTGTTGGTCGGGTGCTTTTGTTTTCTCCTCAGTGTTTGTTTGTTCTGCTCAAGCTCTAGCTTGGGAGTTTCCACTAAATCCAGGCGCATCAAGGGGGTCAGGTCTGCTGTTTGCAGAGTGGTGCTTGTGCCATTAAGGTCTTTGCCCTGTTTACATGTGGGTGAAGCAGTGCCACCTTGCTTTGGTTTGCCCTTCTTTTCTGGAAAAGCCAATGTGCCTATTACTTGTGTGACTGCTTCATTTATTAGCATTTAAACTTGCAGCCATATCAGTGTAGGTGTCGGAATGATCTCTAACATTTGATCTGTGCTTGAAGGAAGAAAATAATAAAAACAGCCCCAAATCTGTTTCTGGTGGTGTTATAGTAGTAGCTGTAGTACCCATTAAGTGACCCATCTTTTGTTATGCAGAATTTTTGTGGCTTTTTAAAGAGCTAACGCATTTCTCAGATGCACAGCACTGTATAATTTAAACGTTAAATGAAGCACCTGGAAATTACTGTGCTGGGGATGACGCAGGCAGCTCTGTGAGAGCCAAGGGGGTGTTTGCTGGTGTTTCTGCTCCCACGCTGCATCCTGGAGAAGGCTGGGCCTGTTGGACACAGCTGTTAGTGGCAGGAGTGTGAGTTGCCCTGGGTATCAGTCCGGTTAATCTGTCCCCCTGTAGAAGAGGGAGCTCCTGGCAGTCCCCAATGTCCCCGCTGCAGAGGCGCGCGGAATCGCGGGTAGATTCTACCATCGGGTAGAAGTGAAATTGGGCTGGAGTTGTTGAAGCATTGACTAGCAATAAAGTCATGCTAAAGCCAAGCTGACACCCCGGTGAGCTGCTGCGTGCTCCCATGCCTTGTTGAATCCCTAATTGCTGCGGGAGGGACGACGCATGCAAGCGGGAAAGCAACTGGAGGCTGCCGTGGCCTTTGAGAGCTCGTTGTGCAGCAGCCAGCGATGCTCCTTGGTGTACTAATCCTGCTGGAAACCTGCGCCGAGGGCGGTTCGTGCCTGTCCTCGGGTGGACGTGATGGGGTCTCGCTCGCTCCACGAGCGTCCAAGGCCACTCGTGTTTAGGGCCACGTTCTGCCTTGTTTGTGAGGCTGTGATTTGCAGCAGACAACGCAGCGCGCAGCATTTCCGCAGTAACTTCCCCTGGCATTAGCAGCCAAGTGCAAATTAATCTCGACTCCAGCCTGGGTCGGGCAGCAGTAACTGCCTGTGGCCGGAGGTGGCTGCTGCTTCCGACACCTCCTGACCAGGCTACAGCAGACAGGAGCTGAAATCCAGGCTGAAAGGAGAGCAAAATATGGCTTGAAATTCGTTACGTTTTGGATGTGGTTTCCTCTGGCAAGCAGAGCTTGGGAGCTGGTGACCTAAAGCTGTGATTGCTCTCCTGAAGTTTATGGAACTACTTTGCCTGTTATTAAACCAAATTTGTGCCCAAATTATACCATATATTGTAGAAATATTTACAGCGTATTCACCTAGTATACTCTGTAATTATTAATACGGTGTAGTTTTACGTTTTCTCAGGAGACTGGATTATACATTGTATTTGATTAAATATTTAATATGTTTTAATAAGTGACGTGTCTGATTTGGCAGATGGTGGCGTGTGACAAACAGCCTCCCTGTTCCCGACAGGGCCGTGTTTAACCTTTGCAGGCAGCGTTCCCGCTGCTGCGGAGGCGCTTGGGGGCATGTGGTGGGCGGAGGGGAGGAGGTGCCAGCCTTGGATAAGTCACTTTGGGGGCAGGAAGGTGCTGCAGGAGGACATGTAGCTTTTCCTAGCGATTCTGGAGTTGCTGGCTCTACGGCTTCCTCTTGGGAATGCTGCTATGGGAGCGCACCCAGAACGGGCCCGTGCTGTGGTGTGGGCTCACAGCCAGCCCCTCAGCTCATAAATTATTATTATTATTATTATTATAGCTTGCTTCATATAGAATAGTAGTCCACAGCTTATTTCAACATTTGGTACATTTTATATGTGGCTCTTCGCATTTTTGGGGAGATTCCAGTGTCCGTGTCGGCTTCCACTTGGGAAGGTGGCGGATTTGCATGGGGGACGTCCCCAGAACCCCCTTGCAGCCGTTGCCACACAAGGGCCATAGACGCTGCCAGCCTAGACTAAAGGTAGTTGCCGAAGATAGGTAAGTTAGGGTGTCTTTTATTTGTAATTGTATTCTAGATTTAAGTATTTTGACATGTTCCTAGTTGTTTTGGCAGCTTTCCTGCTCTAAAATATGGTCTCCTAATATACACAAAATCTGTGTTTTTCTCTGTTTAAATTTGTCTTGAATTCATTAGGCATGATGTTTTTCCAGAGGAATTTTCTTTGCAGCTTGGAGTTCCAGTCCGCTCTCAGTTCATGCCGCTGTATATTTTACAAGCGTGTGTATTGGAGGAGTGGCAGAGAATACCTCTCCCCCAAATAAATGTTTGTTTTGTTCATGCAGCTCAAGCCTCCAGCCATTATTCAGATGGGAATAAACTAAAAATACCATGGCTCAACTGCACCCTTGTGGAATCCTAACAGGAAGGGCCATTTTGGTTGACATGTAGTTGGATTTAGATTTACACAGTCCGAATAAAACTCCAGACAAATCGAAGGGTCCGGACCCTGTGTCTTGCACTTAGATGTGTTTTTAACAATATGCACGTGTTCGTTAATGTGGAAAGGAGTGGGATCCCTTGATGCTTTTGTTTCAGCTTAAAGGAAACGCTCTTTGCAGAGCGCTCACTTTGCAGCACCGCTACAAAACGTGTCTCCCTTTCTGTCCTCTCACTCTTCACTTACACATTTGGGTCATTTTTTCAAACATACACTTTTTGTTAAAACAATGTGGTGAGTGTTTGTTTGTTTGTGTTTGTTTTTTC
>VWPW01022455.1:0-20654 GCA_013389825.1 Crypturellus undulatus | reverse complement strand
AAAAAAAAATGAAGAGTGAAGGAGCACTCACTTCTTAATCCTTCCTTTGGCAAAAGCCCTCAGAAATGTCACTCGTACCAGCTCACAGATGGGGAAAGCAGAAGAGCTCCAGATCTTGTTATTTAAAAACCCGGGGGTGATTAAGCTGCTCTGATGATCTGGGGAGTCTGAGTCATCGGTTTTATTTTATCGCCTGGGCTGGGGTGAGATGGGAATTTGCTGCTGCCGTTCCCCAGCAGCAAATCACCATTCCCCATGCAGAAGTGAGCAGGGGGCTCCCACCTCAGCACCTGCGTCTACCAGCATCCCCTTGCCCACCCAGGCGGGATGTTCAGGGAGCAAGTAGAGGAAAAGGGGAAGGAGGAGGTGCAGGTTCTCTGCAGCTCTCTGTCCAGGTGCAATTAATCTGAAGCCCAATTAAACTGTCCTGTTGGAGCTAGCATCATTAAGCCTTTGTTTGTAGCGCTCCAGAGCCCAACCCCTCCTTGCTCTTCCAGGGTACGTAATGCACCAGATGTAAGTGGCATCCGAGGGAAGTGATAATGCCGTGTCATCTCCTGCCCTCCGCTTTACCCCAGCAGTGAGAGGGGCTTTGCAGAGCACCGAGGAGATGCCCTGCCCGTCCCGAGCTCCTCCAGTGACCGAGATGTTGCCCACAGCCATGCCAAGCTGCCCGAGCGCGAGATGACGCTGCCCATCGCAGCAGCGGCCAGGGCGGCTCAGGCTTTCGCCTGCCTCTTGCTGTGCCTCTCCCGGGGCAGCTCCTGCCCGCCGAGCTGCCAGTGCACGGAGCGGGCAGGGGCGAAGGCTGTGCTCTGCAGCGCCCGGCACCTGGAGGAGATCCCCAAGGACATCCCGCGAGACGCCGTGTTCCTCAAGCTGGACGCCAACAGCATCACCAGGATCCCCAGCAACGCCTTCAGGCACCTGGCCCACCTGGAGGAGCTCGACCTCTCCAGGAACGCCATCGAGAAGATCGACGGGGCGGCCTTCAAAGGGGTGGCTGCCGCCCTGCGCACCCTCGACCTCTCCAGCAACCGCATCCGCAGCATCCCCAAGGAGGCCCTGCTGATGCTCAACGCCAAGCTGCGGCTGGCCAACAACCCCTGGCACTGCGAGTGCGCCTTGCAGGAGGTGTTGTGGGAGGCACGGCTGGACCCCGACTCCGTCCAGGACATCACCTGCCACACGGCCCCGCGGGATGAGTATGTGGGCAAGCCGCTGCTCCAGGTCCTGGATGCGGGTGTCAACTTCTGCAGCGTGCGCCAGAGGACCACAGACGTGGCCATGTTCGTCACCATGTTTGGCTGGTTTGCCATGGTCATCACCTACGTGGTCTGCTATGTCCGGCACAACCGAGAGGACACCCGCAAGCACGTGGAGTACCTGAGATCTTTACCAAGCACTCAGCACCCTGCAGAGACCATCAGCACTGTCCTGTAGGACAGGGTTGGGCTGCTTTGCCCCCAGCACCTCTGCAGAGAGCCTGGAAACCAGTGACCACCCCAGCAGGGAAGGAGGCCTGGAGCCAACTCCAGCAGCCCCAGAGCAAGTGTGGGAGATGCCCCCATGGGCATGACGGGGAATGCCGAGGATACCGCTGATGCAGACCTGCCTGTGGAGCACAAAGGCCTGGGCAGAACATCTCCCTGCTGCGGAGCACCTTTCTGCCCCACAGGAGCACCTACTGCCGACCAGGCCAGCAGGGAGAACACCCCAGCCCCACCACTTATGGGGAACATGGTTTGGAGACAACAGGTCCATGGGGACACCCACGGCCTTCACTTTGCCTGTCAAAGGAAAGCTGTGGTCCCCAAAGCCTGTGGTGGAAAGGGACAGGCTGGTCCATACAGGGGATCATCCCATCACGACTCCAATGAGAGATCGGCCTTGAAGAGAGCAGGACATGGTCCCCAGGGCCCACAGCACTTGACAGCTCCCAGCAGCATCCGGATGTTCATCTAAACCTCTGTTTCCTCAATAAAGCCCTATACCTGGGAAAAGCCACTGGGGTTTCCTTATGCGGGGAGCTGGGCATGTGGGAGACAGTGCGCAGATGGGGAGCTGGGGGTCTGAACCTCCTCCCCTGTCAGATTCCCCCTTGGCTCATCTCCTTCCCGAGGAGAGTCCCCCCATCACAGAGTTGCTCCAGGCATGGTCCTCGAGCTTTTGCATCCAACTACACCCTGTCTGGAAAGAGAAACCAGGGATCCTGCTCCAGAGATGGGAGGCAGGTTGACAGTGCTCTTGCCTGAAGCCCTCAATTCAATGTACCAGCTCAGCGCCCATTAGATTAAATCCGCGTTTTNCTGGGGGTCTGAACCTCCTCCCCTGTCAGATTCCCCCTTGGCTCATCTCCTTCCCGAGGAGAGTCCCCCCATCACAGAGTTGCTCCAGGCATGGTCCTCGAGCTTTTGCATCCAACTACACCCTGTCTGGAAAGAGAAACCAGGGATCCTGCTCCAGAGATGGGAGGCAGGTTGACAGTGCTCTTGCCTGAAGCCCTCAATTCAATGTACCAGCTCAGCGCCCATTAAATCCGCGTTTCGAGCAGGGGCCAGCAGGCCTGCTCTGCAGACACAATCATGTTTCCACATCTCGCTGAGTGAGTGCAGGGACATCTCACCCCATCTCACCTTTCTCCCATCTCGAGGCTGAATTACAGATGCTGCTCCCGGCTCAGAGCAGAGCGACCAAATTGAATCCTGCATCCCTCAGCGGCCAGAGGAAATGAGCCTTCCCGGCAGAGTGAGCCTGGTCTATCGGCCCCAGGGACCACGCTGCCAGGCAGAGCAGAGTCGGGCAAGAGGGCTCTCCTTGGCCCGGATCCCAAGGGGATCGGGCAGTGCTTCCCTCCCAGCACTCTTCCCTGGGGACCTCTCGTGGTCTTTCCATAGCCATCTGGGGTGCAGGTTGCGATCATTAGCCCTGAGCAAGAAGCCCGGAGGCTGGGGAACAGCTGAGCGATGCTCTGGATCAGTTGGGAGAGGCTGGGTCAAACCACCTTCAGCCCAGCACCCTGACATGCTCAGGACTGCTTCATCCTTGTAGGCAGCTGGTCACCCTGTTCAGAGCCATCAGTCTGAGCCCAGGTCACGGCTAACACCAACCTTAGGCTGGGTTTGGGACACTGGTACGTTTCCTATTCCCACCTTTTCTGTGTCCTAGCCCCTGCCAAGCCCTGCCAGAGCCCAGAGGAGACCAAGCTGCACAGAGATCCCTTGGAAGGGCTGCATGGAGTGAGGGAAAAGGCTCTGCTGCGGGCAGCGCCGCTGGGCAGCATGTCTGCGGGATGCAGGCTGGTTTATTGTGCGCAGGGTTTATTAGAGCTCCAGTTAAGTAGAAGTTCCCCCGCTTCTCCACCACACAGATAAGTGAGGTAAAGAGGCTACATTTTCACCCGGAGCAGTTTTTGGTCTTTCCCATCCCAGTGGTAGACACATCCGTCCTAATCCACGGAAGATTTGCCTGGAAGTCACTCATCCCATGGTGGACACCAGCATAATGTCAAAGTGAGACTGTAAAACCCTTTGAGCTGAGCGCAAATGTCTTTGCTCCAGAAGATCCCCTGCCCCAGCACCTGCGTGATGCCAGCTGTGACAACTCTGTGTGCCAAATCTGCCTGTAAAATGNTCTGCTTGGCCTTTCTCGAGGGAGCTCTTGCAGCAGCTCTGAGCCCTCCTGGCTGGAGATTGCCCCATGCTGGGGTCTCAGGTGAGCCCCTCATGCCACGTAACTGGGGAACACTCTGGATCCAGGCACCTTATGGAGGCCCTGGTCCTTGTGGCACGGCTCTGGGGCATGTCAGGAGGGTTTGCTCAGGAGAGACACCCAAAAGCAGCATCAGGGCCCTGATGAGGGCTGCAGGGAGCTCCCCTCCTCCTCTTCATCCTGCAGAGCACCCAGCCAAGGGGCCCTGGGGCTGATGCCGAGGCCGTTGTCACCGGGGTCCGGAGGAGCCGTGGTCCATCCGCCGCAGGCAGGAGGGTCTCCTCGCCTCAGTGCTCTGGCCTTGGTGGCGGGCTGAGCTCATGCCGGCCCCCTCAGGTGGTTTTCAGCTTGAGCACCTTGGAAAGCGGCTCCTTGGCGCTGGAGTAGAGGAGGTAGGAGCCCTCAGTGGTGTTGAACGTCTCCCAGTCTCTACAGCCCATCGTGGGGAGGCGATGGGCGGCCACGAAGCCTTCATAGCCTTGCCACCTGCGCAGGGACAGGAGTCAGCGCTCAGGGTACGGCCTGCAGGCCCCACCTGGCACAGACCCAGCCAAGATGAGCCATGAGGCTGGCATCCTCCAGCCACTCTGCAGTTTGGGGCAGGAGGCGGCCCCTCGCTGGGGCTGCTTGTTCATCCCATACAAAAACTGGGAATGCTCCTAGCTACCTCCTCTGGGAAGGGGAAGTCTGTGGATATCGCTCCCACTCTGCCTTCTTCCCAGGAACTGCTGGGGCGAGCACGAGTGGGAGGATATTTGGGAACAGCCCAATGGGCTTTACCCTCCCAGTGAGCAGGACCAAGTGCAGGGCCAGGCCCAGCTCGGGGGCGGTGACCAGGGCTGCCCTGTGTCCCCACTGCTGCCTCACAGCCACATCTGTGTCCCACGTCCCCACGTCTGCATTCCACCTCCCCACGGAGGGCCCGGCCCGCGGGAGCGCTCACCCTGCCCAGGCCGTGCGGCAGTACCTGTAGATAACACTGTTCACGGAGAAGGTGACGCCGTCAAAGGAGTTCGCTACCACCAGGAAGGAGTCGTCTCCCACTGAGAAGAACTCCCAGTCCAGGGCGCTGCGGCGGGAAGGAAGCGCAGGAGCAGGTGAGATGGTCCCTGCATGGCCGGGCCAAGGAAGGGGCCACATGCAGACACATCTGCAGGGCCCACAGGGTTGAGCTTGATGTCTGTTGCACCCATTCTGCCCAACGTGTTTTGCGTTTGGCCTCTCATCCTCCCTGAGTGGGACCCGTTGGGAGAGCGGGATGATAGTCCCTAGCCTACGGCAGCAGAGTAGGCATGTGTTGTGCTCACACGGTGCTCATATGAAGCAGAGACCAACAAGAATGCCACCACCACTCCAGTGCCAGGTGACAAGATCCCATCCTTGCTCTCAGATCCAGGGAACTGGGTGCCCAGGGCGCATCACCTGTGTGCGGTGGGGTTGGACTAGATGACCTCTAGAGGTCCCTTCCAACCTTAGGCATTCTGTGATTCTATGATCACCCGCTGCCCTCCTCACCAGCCTTACGCCCTCAATATACAAGCTAGGAGGTAGCCTGGGGCCCAGCAAGAGGACCTTAGATAGTCTGGGGAACTCGTAGGAGGGACACGGAGTGCCTCTTTGCACAGGTACCTGTAGGTGAGGAGGTCCTGGAACTTGACGAACATCTGCGCGGTGACGTTCAGCTCGTAGATGGACGAGTTTATGGCATAGAAGTTGGAAGGCGCCGACGTGCCGCTGTCGTAGCTGTGGCTGTTGGCCACAGCCAGGAAGACTCTGTCCCCAATGCGGAAGACCTCCCAGTCGGCAGCCCCGAATGTCTGCAGGGAACGAAGCCGCGTGAGGAGCCAGTTGCAGACAAGCCAAACACACTGGTAAGAGCAGTAGGACTGCTGGGGTGCAGGGAGAGGTAACCCACACTTGAAACTCTCTAGGGGGAAATAAGCAAACCTTACCTGCTCACTCCCTAGGGAAGAATTACTGGGAAATTATCGCTGTTTTTGCAGACAACTGCCCCGCAATTAGTCCCTGGCCTTACCTGGACCCCAGTGACACGGATTTAGAAGGGACACTGAGGAGCGGAGTTTGACCAGTTGTCATCCTTACCAGGATAGACTGGAAGAGCTGGAAAGAGCCGCTGAGCCAGATGTAGATGTGGGAGTAGATCTTGGTGGACGTGCCGTTGAATGTGTTGGCCACGGCCAGGAAGGAGTACGGCCCAATGGTGAAAAACTCCCAGTCATAGGCTCCGGAGGTGGGGATGGTCTGGTTGGTCTCAAACAACCCCGTCCTGGGGTTCCACCTGTATATTACACTGTCGATGTTGTGATTATTCCCTGGAGGAAGACAGAAGGACAAACAAGACAAGGAAGAGGAATGAATACTTAGCTCACATGAGAAATAAGACCTAGAAATGGAGGCAGCTATGCAAATACTTTGCAAAGCTCTTTGTTAGGGACAGATCCTCAAGAAGCAGCCAAGAAGCCTCCATCCCTACGAAACACTGGCAGTAGGTTCTCAAGCACATGGTGGCAACTTCCCAGCCATCCTTCCAAGCAGAGGGAAGCAAGGATGCTATCACCCCACACAAGTACTATGCAAACCGGGTGGCATCGTGCCAGCACCTCAAGGCAACCAAGCTCTGTGGTTTGCCCCATGGAGCGGTTGTGTGTGCTGGAACCAGCCCTAAGATACAACATCCCGGGCTGCTGTCACCCTCTGCATGCGAGCTCACACAGCTCCAGAAAGAGCAACAGGAACAGTAACCTGAAGTCCTGCAAGACCCTCAGCCCTCGGCTGGAGGCCACCAGGTACTGAAGTACACGCTCTATCCCATTTCTGATCTCTGTTCAGACGTTGTGGCCTCATGCCCATGGCAGGTGGCATTTAAATCTGACAGTATTTTTATGCCTTCAGTCTGGCATCTCCACCCAGCCCAGGTTGGAGTTGTTCTTCCAATAAAGAGCCCTTTCCACTCCACAATCACATCAGCTCTGTCCCACGGATGATTCTGCAGCGGGGCTATGTGTTAGTGGGGTTTATGGGCAATCATCACAGCAAGGTTTATTTTGGCCATGGATGGTCTTAACCCTTGCACAACGTGCACGATCCCCAATGGGACCCTCCTGCCTGCTGCTGCAGGAGCAAGTCATGTCTGCGTTGGCTGTGGTGGAAGTCCAAGAGGTGGGACAGGGGATGTCACAGCTGACACCCAGGCTCCAAACCCAGCTGAGGTCACCCTGGAGAGCCAGGGCCATGGCATCATCCCCATCACGCTACATGTGGAGGATACATCCCCTAACCCCGAATAGCTCATAGTTTGCGGGGGCAATGAGGGTGAATCCCATCTGCAGCGTGTCCATGAGGGAGGACATGCCAAGCAGGCTGATTTGGAGCGAGCAACCATCGGTCCCTTGGTTTTCTCCATGCTCCTACGAGGCTGATGCTCCAGCTGCTCCAAAGGCTCCGTTCCTGCCCTGCCTACCCCACCATGTTATCAAGCTCTGCCTAAACAGATGAAAAGAAGGAGCGAGATTCAGCAAAAAAAACACTGTCCTCATCCCCTGCAGCTGGGAGCAGAGATGGGGACAGCGTCAACTGCTTTCCCAGACATTTCCCTCTCCTAAAATGCAGTGGTTTGAGTTTCCCAGGGTAATCCATGTCCACTGGCTTTGCCCCATGTGCCTGGCATCTCGGGGAGCCGCAGTGCCACCGTGGCAACAGGAGGATGCTCTGAAGCCGGAGCCCTGCAGTGGGTCCCCAGTGATAGCCCCGCTAAGCCCCCTGCCCCGGCCACACACCCCCCGGAGCTGGGCCAGGAAGGAACGAGGGCTGGGTACCTTCTCTGTGGTTGACCACCGCGAGGAAGGCCTCTCCCTCAATGACAAATGCCTCCCAGTCCCTAGCGCCGTGCGTGCTGATCCGCTGGTACGTGATGAATTTCTCTTTCCTGCGGCTCCACTTGTATATTACAGAGTACTCCTGACCCTTGTCATTCTGCTCAAAATTAGCCACTGCTAGGAAGATCTGAAAAATAACAAGCCGGGACATCTTGGTTGGCTTCTCGCAGGGGCACAGGCAAGCACAGCCAAGGGGAAGGCAGGACGTGGGGTTGGGAGAGCCCAGGGCTCATGCCGTGGGTTTCCCAATGCTCAGGAAGCACCTGGGACCCTTGGGAAGATTTGGCTCATGCAGCCCCCAGCCCCACGTGGCCCAAGCAGGTATGTCTTGCATGCAGCCCCAGCAAGGTCTGCTGTGCACAGTGCGAGCTCCCACCTCAAGGAGCATCTCCTCCTCTTTAAAGAGAAGAGGAAGCCCCAAATACAACACAGAGATTCAGGAGCCAACAGTCCCGACCTCTGCAGTGACAGTTCTCATACCATGAGTGCTTTGAGCTGAGCACAGAGCGCTGCAGCTACACATGCTTCTATCTCCTCCAGTTTCTGAGTGCTCAGGCTAGGCCCCAGCTAGAAAATCTGCCCCAAATTGTCAAGGGAGGGGGGTCCCCTGCCTAATAAACCTAAATCTGCTTCCCACATCATATGCAGATGCACAGATCCTGTATACGGATGAGCATGTTTTACGCAGCCCTGTTACAGCAGGATAGCTGAAAATTGTGAAGAGCTGAAGGCAAAGAAGCACCTTGATTAATGAAAATGTGGGAGCATCACTATGCAAGAAGCACAGGGAGGAGAGGCCCTGGGTGCTCTGGCCCTGTTCTGGCTGCTTTTGGGAGCCTCCAGCCTGGTTTCCTTCTCCTGAGTTGCAGTGGTCGCTCTGAAGGGGTGCTGGGGGGCTCGATGGAGGGTAGGAAGAGCCAGGTTGGCTCCCACCAGTGCAGTCAAGTTCTGCCCATTGAGGATGCACACAGAGCTCTGCACGACGAAGCAGAGCTCTCTCCAGCAGCAGCAAAGCCTGGAGGCAGCATTTCTGCCCATCCCTCCACGTCTTGGCACACATGGAGCCTGCAGCCCTGCGGGTGGCATTCAGCGGTGGCAACAAGCCAAGGTGCATTGTGCTGGAGGGAAGCGGTGGGGATTGTCCTGGGAGCTCTGCACGGGGCTGAATCTTGGGGAACATGGACCTGGGGCTCCCTGGAAGGTGATGAGTAGCTCCCCAAGGAGAGAAGCCAGGCAGATCCTCTGTAGAGGTCATGGGGCAAATTGCCTAGGGCAGGAGCGATGGAGCCAAACTCATGGGAGAACTTAAAAATGCTGGAGGTTGGACACAGTGGATCTCTGGGAGAGCATCCATGGTGCATCCCGGAGAGCTGCATGGCTCGGGGATGAGATTTGAGCTATCTGGACATGTGGTTTTCTATGCTTCAAGCATCAATTGCTGAACATGGAATGGATGCTGTTGTCTTGGCAAGAGTACTAATACCCATAGCGCAGTCCAGCCTGTGCACACAGATCATCAGGTAGCCCCCAGGTCATTAATATGCACACCAGCATAATGCCACCAAACACGGCAGAGATGAAGGTTTGCCCCCCAAAACCATGCCCGAGACTCAGGTTCAATCTGGGACAGCATTTGGCATTTGCAGTTTGTTATAGCATTGAAATAACCTTCCAGACAGACTTACCTTTTTCCCTATGGTGAAATACTTCCAGGACTGAGCTTGGTAGGTGGGGATGTTCTGGTAGGGCACAAACTTGCCATCCGTCCACTTGTAGATAGCCGACCCAGGTGGGGTGTACCGGTTGGCAGTGGCTGCAAACAGCCCCACCTTGGGAATGGTGAAGACCTCAAGGCCCATCGTCTCCGAGTTGGTCACCAGGTTCTGGTACTCCTCCACATAGTCAAGCCTCTTTTTGGCTGGGATATGATATAAAAAATAGGGAGTCAGGCTCAAAGCGGAACACTCTGTCTTCAGATATGTCTTGTGTTGCATAGCTGGTTTGGTGGCGTTTGCTTCTGCATGGAGCTTTGGGATGGAAAGAAGGGTTGTGGCCACCTGGGCAGTGAAGGGCCCCAACGAAGGGCTGGTGAATGAACAGGCTCTGTCTTCCCGAGCAGCACATCCAGCCCCACGTGTCCTGATGATTTGATCTGCAGGGGGGCACTTCAGAACGCGTCACCTACCCTGATGGCCAGAAAGTCGTCCTCAAGGGACAGGAGGGGGAAGCCAGCCACTTCCCACTCCCCCAGGGGACAAAAGGGACGTCCGAACCCAGCATGAGGTTGCCAGCACAAGAGACACTGAGGAGGCCTGGCTCCTGGGTGTTCCTGAGCCAAGAGCTACACCAAAAGAGAGCAAAGCCCTACCAAGTAGAAGAGCATCAAGCAGGGACACTGCAGTCGCATCACACTGCCCTGACCTTGCTTTGCAGACTTGGTTCCTGCCCCACAGATCTGTAAGGGCAAATCTGGGCTCCCCAAGCCCCGCTCCACAGCCCAGATTGCAGTACGGGCAACGCGCACCGTTACCTTCCAGCATGGAGATCCAGGTGCTGCCGTTGCACACGTAGAGCCCCCTCTGGGAGGCACTGAACCAGAAACGCGCCTTGTCGTGCTTGCTGCAGGGCGGACGGGACCCAAAGGTTACCCTCATGTCGGTCTCTAGGTGTGGGCAAGAGCAAAGCAGGAGACTTAGCACTTGCGAAGGAGAGGTGTGACCCACCCCACACCACAGGGAGGGCTCCGCAGTGGGGCCCGTGCCCTGGCATATCCAACTTCTCCATCCATCTTCTTAGGCTCAGGTCACCTCAGACAGACTTGTGGCATCCATAGGTTAGACAAAATCCCCCTGTGGATTCCACCACCCAAACATATTTTCATAAACACAAGGTTTTTGGGAAATCCTCTTTCCCTCTGCCCCAGCTCTTTGCCCCATCTTCAGCACAAAAGCAGAAAAGGCCAAAAACGCCAAGCCCTCAGTGTGGATATTACTGACCATAAGGGTATTTCAGCACCTCGTTGCTCACTGGCTTCATTGGGAGGTCGTGGAGAATAGCGGGCACAGAGAGCGTCGTGACTTTAAAGTTCATGGACGTGCATATTCGAGGGGTGGCATCAGCCCCTGGCAGCAGAACGAGCTGCCTGAGCAAGCCCTGGAAAAGAGGGAGCAGCATGAGAGAGCAAATCCAGCCAGACCAAGAGGTGGTGGAAACTGCAGGTGATTCATGACCTGAATCTCCCCCCATAATCTTGTTTGCCTCCCTCCCTCTTGGCCTTTGAAAGCCCTCCATGATTCATGCCCAGATCCTTGTTACATCTGCAGCCTTCAGGGCTTTGGCAACTTAGCAGGTGGCATCACTGGAAGAAGCTTGTGGAGATGCATCCTCCATCACAATCAGGTGTCCTGTCCTGTGAATCTCTGTGTCAGAGGCCAATGGGGACATGGTGACATCCATGTCCCAGGACAGCTGGGCACCATGAGGGACACTTACTGTAAACAAGCCTTTCCTTCTCCTCCTGTTGCCCAGGTAAAAGCTTGCTCTCTTCACGGACAGAGAGATTGGAAATGGCGTCTCCACCACCCTGTGAACAGAGAGGAAAGAGAAGATAATTTCACAAGCATCCCCCACCCACTGCAAGGACCTCGCAGAAAGACCAAGGACCTGGCACCTTCTACAGTCTCTCCAAGCCCCAGCAACTGCCTCCCTCTGCATCCCTTCCAACGTACACATCACTGGGGACATTGCAGTCCACTGACTTACACATCACTGGGGACATTGCAGTCCACTGTCAGGGAGAAGGACTGGCCAGAGACAGCCAGGATGAGTGTGTGCCACTGGTTGTCTGACAAGGAGACGTTGCGGAAGGTGACGCGGGTCTGCCAGCCATTGGAGCGCTCCTGGCTCCAGAAGAGGAAGTGGAGCTTGTTGGGCGAGTAGCGGAGCCCCACCAGCACATTGTGGCTCTCCTCTGCCATGAGGGTGAATAGGTACTCATTCCTCTGCAAGAAGAGGTGAAACGGCATGTTGGAGGATGGGATTTGGGCTGGAAGGGCTGTTGCAAGCAGGCTGATGGGATACGTAGGCCATCAGCACAGTCAGGCTCTAAAGACAGTGAGGACGGGGCCATTAGTGGCTTTTAGACACCACGGTCAAATCTCACTGACACAAACAGGGCCAGGTTGTGCCCACTCCTTTCCCCAACCTCGCACTGCAACTCAGCGGGTTCAGTAGCACTTACCTTGGCGGGGACGTTGAGGACTCTGAGTGTGACGATGATGGAGAACTCCTCGGGGAAGCGGTCGCAGTGGATGAAGAGGCGGGAGGCCGGGAAGCTGAGGGCGCGCGGCCGCGAGGCGGTGAGCTGGAAGCCGCGCACCCCCTGCACCTGGAACACCCTCATGCTGCGGCCCAGCCTGGCGGCAGGGACCACCTCAGCGAGGATGTCCAGCGGGCGCAGGTCTAGGCAGAGAGACGACAGAGCGTGTGATCACAGAATCATAGAATGCCTAAGGTTGGACGGGACCTCTAGAGGTCATCTAGTCCAACCCCCCTCCACACGCAGGGCCACCTAGAGCACGTGACACAGGGCTGCATCCAAGCGGGTCTTGAAGATCTCCAGAGAAGGAGATTGCACAACCTCTCTGGGCAGCCTGTTCCAGTGCTCTGTCACCCTCACGGTCAGGAATTTTCCTTAAGTTCCTGTGAAACTTTTGGTGCTTCAGTTTGTGGCCATTTCCTCTAGTTCTGTCAGTGGCCACCACTGAAAAGAGGCCAGCCCCATCCTCCTCACTGCCTCCCTTGAGGTACTTATAGACACTGATTAAATCCCCTCTCAGCCTTCTCTTCTCCAGGCTGAACAGGCCCAGCTCCCTCAGCCTCTCTTCATAGGGCAGATGTTCCAGGCCCCTGATCATCCTCGTGGCCCTGCACTGGACTCTCTCCAGCAGCTCCACATCCCTCTGGTACTGGGGGGCCCAGAACTGGACACAGTGCTCCAGATGTGGCCTTACCAGGGCTGAGTAGAGGGGCAGGATCCCCTCCTTCGACCTGCTGGAGACGCTCCTCTTAATGCATCCCAGGATGCCATTGGCCTTCTTGGCCACGAGGGCACACTGCTGCCTCATGGTCAACCTGTCGTCTACCATGACGTCCAGGTCCTTCTCAGCAGAGCTGCTCTCCAGCAGGTCGGTCCCCAGCCTGTACTGGTGTCTGGGGTTATTCCTCCCCAAGTGCAGGACTGTGCACTTGGCCTTGTTGAATTTCATGAGGTTTGTCAACACCCTGTTGTCCAGTCTGTGATGGCCCTGGCACAATCCCAACCTGCCCACGTGTCAGGAAGGCTCTGCCCTCCTACCAGCTGCAGGACCCTTGGGCAAACCCTTCTCTAACCAGGGTTGGTGTCATCACAGGGGCCTCGAGCATCTGCATCCTGGGTTCCCCGCGAGTCCCCCTGCATGTTTCTTTGCTGGGAGTGCAGCACAAACCATCCCATCGGGATGCATCTCCCAGCACAGCCTCCGGGACCAGGACTCAGCAGCCTGGCAGCTCTGAGCATCCTCGGGGCTCTGCTGTTCAGCTCCCTGGAGGGCCATCCCATCCTGACTGCAGTGTCACTGTCCCCGAGGTGCTCTCTGCAACACTCCCCTCCCTCTATCCCGCGTCCGGGCTCCCCAGCCCAGCCCTAATCGCTTGCACTCACGTACTCTGCTGGCAGACACCAGAAAAAAACCCTCATTAAACAATTATCCTCTCCCCAGAGGAGCCAACAACACACATGGCCCTGGGGACATCGCCCGGATGAAACACAGCGCTGTGAGGAAAGCCCTGTTTGCGCACATCTGGGAAGCAGACAGCCCAGCAAAACCCTCTCCACGCACAGCCGTCGAGAACACCCTGAGCTCGATGCCTCTGCAAGGAGCTGCCCACGTGAAGGGCTGCATCTAGGGGCACTTGGCAGCCCTTCCCCACCTCAGGACTTTGGCTGGTTCCTGGCTTACTGAGCTCCTCATCAGCCTCTATCCCATCAGCATGTTTCCTCAGCCTGATTTTTGGGACCAGACGCAGCCATCAGGGAGCACGGGGAACCAGGGAGCAGGAATTTCGGCATCTTTCCACCCTGCAGATTTGCTCGCAGCTGGTATACCCACGGTCCAACTTAACGCAGGTTTTTAGCTCCTGTTGGCACTAATAAATCTTGACTGCTTGGGCGCTGCGGGAAGGAGAAGCAGTGGGAGGAGGGTGGTGGGCCAGGCTGGACCAGCAACTCAACCCGGTTGCAGTTGGAAAGTATTTCCACCTCCACACACCTCTTGTTGGCCCAACCTGAAGTCTTCTCCATTCCCCTGCATCTCCCAGTGGGTTGGAGGCTAACAGGATCCATGCGTGGGCTCTGGGAATGAGCAGTCATCTCCTCCAGCACAGGCAGCGCCCTGGAGCTGGACATTGTGACCAACTTGAGCAAGAGCAAAAATGACCGGGAAGGAATCTGGGGAGGAACCCAGCAACGTGGTCCAGCATCATGTGGCCAGGCCTGGCTCTTGCAGAGGGAACGGCCACTTGGTGATCTCCAGCACACGTGGCCTCAAGTAGGAGCAATACTGTGCCAAGGCGTCCGCACGCGGCTTCCCCAGCCCTTGGCAGCATCCCCACACATCCGTCCCACCGAGCGCAATGCAGCAGGGGACACTGCCCGGGGGCCCAGGCACGGAACCAGCTCCGCGTGGCAGCCTGTGAGCCCAGCACGGCCTGGGACATCTCCAATGCTCGGCGTCTCCCCTGGCACCGCGCTCAGCAAAGGAGCCTCCGCCACCGAAGGCAGTTTTTAATTAAAGCCGAAGCCGCAAGTCCCAGTCCACCTCCCACATCAGAGTCGCTGCTAACGATTAAAGCTGGGGCTGGCGTTGCTCAAACCCCCCAGCGCCTCGAGAGCAGCTGGGAGCGTTTGAGCGCAGGTTGGCCAGCGTTGAGGGGCCAAGCTAGGCCTGGAGAAGAGAGGAGAGGTGTTGCAAGGAGGAAATACAGAGCCGATAAACCCCAAATTAACTCCAAATAACTGATCTCCCGCTTAGGTGAGGCCAGCCCAGCTGTCCTATGAGTTCCTGGAAAGATTGGAGGATTCAGGAGAGAAGGTGACCAGAAATGCTCTCCAAGGGGGAGAAAAATGATGGTTTCTTCTATCTTTCCTTCTCAAAACCAACCTAGCTGTAACAAAACATAAATGAGGAATCTTTCAAACTGAAGCAAGCCACAGGCAGTCCGAATTTGAGCCCAAAGAGCCAGAAGCTTTGCCAAAGCTGGGCAAGGCGATACCTTCAGCAGGGAACGTGCTGCGCGGAGTGCGGAAAGGGGAGCTCGAACCCAAGAGATGCAGGATCAAAGGCAAAATGAGGAAGACAGGACGGCAAATTTCCCAGAGGTTTTGCCACTGAAAGGGTTTCTTGGCGAGCTGAGGAGCAATTAAAGTAGCTGGGATGGGAGGTACTTCCCAAAATATCAGAAAATCCCCCTGCAGCCCTTCCCAATCCTTCAGGGCCACCGCTGCCCACATCTTGACCTGAGCCTGGGGCTCTCCTATGGCAGCAGCACAGGTGACCCCAGGGGATGGACAGACACAAAGCTGGCCCCACTGATGAGGACAAGGGCTTGTTTTGTGCTCCATGGGCCCCTGTAGCTGCCCCTGATTCTGCGCCGCACTCAGGCACTCTGGATCCAGGAACAGCCCCTGCTTATCCCAGGGTTCCTATGGAGAAAGGAGGTAGCTCTAGCAGTGATGGGCGTCACGCCATGCCCAGGACTCAGTCCATCAATATCCCATGGAATTCCTGGTGTTGGGAAGCTGCTGGTGAGGGGCACCCTGTCCCCTCCCCACAGCACAGCCGCTTGCCAGGGTCTGCTCCCGTTGGCCATCCCGGTGTCTTGGGGACACTCCTGCCCCACGGGCTCAGGAGCATCCGAACGCGACGAGCAACGCCCCTCGTGCGAGCCCTCGCTCCTACCTGTGCAGTGCTGCCACGTCCTCCCTGCTCCAGTGAGGTCCCCGCAGGCCACCCAGTGCAGGAGGACAGCCCAGAGCAGCTGCGGAGCCGACATCGGGGCGCTGGCCCGGCCAAGTCCATCCAGCAGGACCGCCCTGCGTGGTGCCGCTCAGGCTGCCCCGGGGGGCTCCCGCATAGCCAGCCTGCGGGGCTGCCCAAGGGCACCCCAGAGGGTGACGCTCTGCGGGGATGCTCGGGCCGGCCCCGTGCAGGCGCATGGGCGCCGGGGCCGCCACAGCAGCGTCGGCGGCAGCGGACGGCGCTTGCAGACATTTAAATGAGAAGTCGGTGGTGGGAGAGGAGGAGCCCCGTCTCCTTGGAGAGCTTTTATCTTTTGTCCAACCCCTCTGGAAGGCAGCTTTGGGGAGGGATTTTGTTTTTTTTTTTCTCCTTTACCCTTTCATTTATGGTGATTCATTTTTTGGGGGATCATGTGGGATAGGTGGGACATCCACCCCTGCCCGGTGAGGAGCAGCTCAAGGTGAACCTGTACAAACCCCTTGGCTTCAGGCAGGGTCATCCCAAACAGACCAGGGGAATCCTCTGCCTCTTCTGGTTCACTCCACCCCGGCCCCTAGAAATCCAGACCTCACAAGGTGCGTCTATCTGCCACCAAAATTATGTCATGTCCAGGTGATGCAGGACCCTAGCGCTACGCTCCCAGCCCAAAGGCCAGAATCTGCTCCAAGAACAGCAGAGATGTGCCAAGTGTGAGCCTGGAAACCCCCGAGGTCAGAATATTCCAACAGGAGACGGTAGTGGAAAAACGCCCGGCACACAGCAAGCTCCGCTCGGTTTCTCTAGCCACAAAACAAGTTACTTCCATTCTCCAAACAATTGAAATTAGCTTCCCCCCGTCCCCCCCACCAAGTTTTTCCCCAGGGGAAACTGCAGAATGGAAAGCGGATGGCCGGGACAAAACGCCAAGAAGTTTTGCATTCTAGGGTATCGCCAGCGGGAAATGACCAGAGACGCATCCGCAAACCGGCTTCTCCGATATCTGCCCATCCAGGGAGGATCTATGTGGATTCAATCCCTGTGGGATGCAGGTGCGTGGCAGAGGAGAGCTGGTGCCGTCCCTCATTCAGGGGATCCATAGGGAGCACCTCCAAACAGTTCCATCTATCTCAGGAGTTGGGCAGGAGAGCGCCCTGGCTCCCAACCCCTTGTCCAAATGCTCTTCCAGTGTCCCCACGCTGCGGATACCACCATCGGCATCACCTCCCTGCCCACCTGGGCACAAAGCCAGGAGCGATGCCCAAATGGGGACTGCAGGGTGACAAGGGACATCCAAGATGTAGGGCACAGTCTCACCGAGTGCCCTCAGCCCATTGCAGTGCTCCCCAATACCCTGCAGACACCAGCAAGCTCAGGGGCTGGTCATGTCCCATCACCCAGATGCCACCTCAGCACCGCCAGCAGGAACCACCCCTGGGTCTGGTGGCAGATGGAGCAGCACGTTGGGATGGGAACGGCCATGGAGCAAAGCGCTCCTGTTGGAAGGCCCCTTCCCTTCCCTTCCGGCAGGTTGGCGCAAAGGGACTCGGCATAAATGAGAATCAGAGCGACCACATTTAACAGGACCGCACACATGTGTCAAGTTAAGCAGGGCTTTGAGGGTTGGCAGCGCTGCCCCACTCTCCTTGGTGGGGGACTTATATAAATGGCCTGGTTTTTTGGAAGTCCCCTGAGCACGGTGGCATCCGCTAATGCCAGTCAGAGCACCCCTGGGTCTGCAGAGGTCCCACGATGGAAACGCATCGTGAAAACCTGCCCAGAAACATTGAGCAGCGGCCATTCGACTTCGCAGCTGCATCCCAATGTGACATGGAAAAGGGCATCAGCCTGTTAGCAGCACCAGCGGCAGCTCAATCATCTCCTGAAGGCCACATGGGCCTCCAGGTGAGGATGCTCCATCCAGAACGGGGGGAACCTGTGAAGGGCAAAGGAGAAGGTGGAGAAAAAAAAGTCTTGTTTAATCAGCATAAAAGGATGAGAAAGATGGTTATAGTCTAGCAATGTGCTCTGCCTTTTAGTCTTGCTCATCAACGAACAAGATGGCCCCAAAGCTTCAGGCTGAAGCTCACTGTGGGGTGAATATGAGGATGGTTGATGGTCCTCAAGGATCTTCAGCATCCTATCCTCTGCGTATCCTGGCAGAGATGATTGATGAAGTGGCTTGGACCACATCTGTGGTTCTTCCCCCTCATTGGACCTGCCAGGGGAACGGCTCTGCAGTGTTAAATAAGGACAACCGGGTCCATCGCTTTGCTTGCTGTCATGTTCGGCCCCGGCTCTGCTCCTCATCTCAGCAACACTCGGAAGTGGTCGGCAAAAATTGCTCCTAAACGCACACGCGCGCATTCCTATGTGCACAAGCAAGCGAGAGAGGATGGAATAAAAGAGACAAACAGCCAGGCGTTCGCCTAATTCTTAGGGGTTGTAAATAAAACCATGTGGCAGCTCTGAACAGAACGATCCCTACCGAAAAGGTCTGGCTGTCCCTGGGCAAGAAAGGGTTGAGAAACGCTTCTGTAGACAATACACTTCAAGCGGCGTTCACATGCGGAGGACGGTGTGAGAATGGCATCTAATCAAGACCAGGGATGTGCTGGACCCTGCACACAGGATGATGGTTCTGCTTTTCCAAGATCATAACTCATCCCTTATTATTAACAGACCCGAGTCATTTCTCAGGGTTTGTTTTGCCTTATTCGTTTCAGTCTTCATTCCTGACATTTACAAAGACGCTTTCTAATGTTGAGTGTCACACACACATATAGACCACTGGTGGCAAAGCCTAAAGGGACCCGCTTCCATGGGCTGCGTGGACAAATCCAGCCTCCTAGCTCCATTGACTAGGATTTTGGAAGAGGCTGTGGACTCTTTCCCAGGTCATCTCGTTATCAGCTCACACTCAGAGATGGGCTCTTCAGTGGATTCCCAGTCCTGGGAATGGAGGATTTGCCACAAGGATCAACCCTAGTGTGAAGCAGAGCTGGGATGCAAATCTTGGCCAGCAATGTTCCCTCTCAGACAAACTCAAAGTCATCCCAGTCCCAAGCTCTTGCAATCCATTAGCAAGACCAAGGCCGCGCATGCAGAGCTGCTCTCACCTGCGTGCCAAGGACCCAAGTTTTGAGGACCCACCTGGACAAAGTCACCACCGATATCACCTAGTGCCGGACAAAGACCCATGCGAGTGGGACACAGGGTGGGAGACCAGCCTTGGGGGGGACCCTTGTGGCAGCACCCGCACGACCCCTCCAACACCATGGGTGAAACTGCAGCCCTTGGAGTCTCCTCTCGCTCGGCAAGGGCCGCCCGGCAGCAAAAGGCACCCACCAGCCCCAACATACAGAGGCTCTCTACTACCTTCTTTCATTGCAGCTCCCCAACGCCCAAAGCAGCTTTAAAAACAGCCACGTTCACTTGAGCACAGACTGTAAGATCCCCGCGAGCACCAAGCGGGCGCTCAGCACATGGGTTTGCTGTTAGTTTAATGCCCCCAGTTGCAGCAGTGCCTGGAGGCTGGGCAGATTGGGGCCAGATGGCACCGAGGTGCTGTGCAAATGAGCGCAATTCCAGCCCCCAGGTCCCACTGGCAACACAGGACAGTAAACGCAGGAGACAACTCAGCAGATCGGAGCAGGCAGGAAGGGAAGAAGGAACCAGGGCTGGCGTCCTCCTCCACGGATTCGGCCCATCGGTTTAAGCAGAGTCTTCAGCCTTGAGCCCGACCCACTGGCATCAGCCGGCCTTCCCACAGGAAACCTCCGCACCAGTAAACCCGTCAGCATCGTGCAAAAGCGGTAATTGCTTCTCACACAGCCGCCCTTCAAAAACGTCCTTCCCCAAAATCTGGAAAGGAGGTTGCCAGGAAATTTTGGCCCAGGCCCTGCGAGGATTGCAAAAGCCGATGTTTTTAGGAACGCCACCAAAAAAGCACAAAGCCGGCAGCTTCCCGGCAGGGAGCAGCGTCTGGGGGTGATTCCCACCGCGCTGCAGGAGCCACCAGCATCGTTCCCGTCGCAGCGTGATGCACGGGCCCATGTGCCCTCCCCTTGCCCCGCATCGCCCACGGGAAGGCGCCCTGCTGCTGTCCTGGGGGAGCTGGAAACAAGCTCCCAACCGGACGCTCCCAAGTTTGGCCACGGCACGACTGACGGCTGCCTCGATGCTCGTAGTTGAGATCCCCACAGAGCGATCAGCTGAGCTTATCTGGCACAAGGACATTAGGAATGTGCATTTCCCTCCTGTCTCTGCACCAGTGCTCCCCAGGATTGAGTTCACTGCAATGTTTGGGGTCCTCTTTTCCCCTGTTTCTACTCTGCACCCAAGAAATGGCCTTTTTACCTCTGTTTGACCCTTGCTGGTAATGACGTCTTTTTTCCACCCCTCCTAAGTCCCATCACTGATTCTAAGGATGCACATGGGGAGGGAATCACAACCAACCCATTCTCTATAGACTGGGAACCTGACACGCTGCTCAAGGAAGGGGCTCCATCTCAGCAGAGATCATCCAAACTGAACGACTCTAACTAAGGAAACGGTTCTCCAGATACTTTCTGTGGATCTCGGCTCTGCACAGGGGCAAACAAATAGTGGAGGGTCTAAAAAAATCCAAATCTGTGGCATGGAGAAAGCCAGGAGCTTTGCCTAGACTCCCCTCTTGGTCCGCAACCTGAAGGACTTTCCTTTATCTCTCAGGAAGAGGAATCAGTGCAGCTCCTAAGACCCAAAGGCAGGAAGCAAAGCAAGACTCAACGCTCAGAAGTGGCTGGCGCACTCGGATCATCTTTCTGTTCCCCAGCTCTGCAGTATCCCATCAGCAAGGGCCCTTGGCCAAGGACCGGGGGGACTTGCAGGGCACACACTGGCAGCCTGCAAGGCGAGGGAAAGGGTTTCCGAATGCTTAAACCCTTCTTAGCAGCGGTTACCTGCGAGGAATACGCCAGCTGAGGGCCTTACTTGGTGTCCCCAGACATCAGCGCAGGCTGGAGACCAACCT
>VWPW01022454.1:0-46088 GCA_013389825.1 Crypturellus undulatus | reverse complement strand
CGCCCCGCGGGAGCCGCCGCAGCCATGGTGAGTGAGCGCGAGCGGCGCCGCGGCCTGGCCCGGGCCCGCGGGCCTGCGGGCAGGGACGAGCAGCCTCTGCCCCCGGGCGGCGGGAGCTCCCTGCGGTGGCGGCGGCATCGCGAGGCCCTCCTGGGGACGGCCTCGAGCGAGCCCCGCTCCGGTGCCCGGTACCGAGCGGCCCTGGGCACTGCTGTGCATAACAGCCGCCCCTCGGTCTCACCGCAGCCCTGTGCGGAGCTGCAGGGCCTGGGGGCGCAACGTGCGCTAATTCCCCCATCTCTGCTCTTGGCGAGGGCAAGGAATATGTCCCTGGCAAGCCACGAGCCTCCAGCAGCTGCAGGCACCCCTTGTTGCAGCTGAGCACCCACAGCGCTCTGCTAAATAACAAATATCTTCAGTTTTTCTTTCCTTGACCTACCTGGAGGGGATCTGCATGTGGGCTTAATGCAAGGTGCGTTGGACTGGCTCAAGCTTGTTGATCTAAAGCAGCCTCCTTGCAGCTGGTTGGTAAGTAGAGAGGTACAGTCAGCAGCACTGGATCCGCTCATGGAGAGCGTCCCCTGCCCTGGCAGGGGTATCCTGCAGTGTCAGGTAGGCTGCCCTGTGTGAAAGCTGTAGTTGTTGGCCTAGTTTTTACCCACTTTCCATTTTAAACTGTGTTGCACAATGAGAGGTCTGGCCTCTTCAGGAAACAGGGATCCCAACTCATAGGTAGCAAGCCTTTACTAAGGAGACAGTGCATAACTTGATGTGTTCCTGGGTACTCTTGCACTGTTGCTTGTCTGCTGAAACCCTGCTCTTTCTAGCCCATCAAACTTGAGTTTCATTAGGCCTCTTGTGATACTTTGGTAGTTCCTAGCATATCTGCTGGGATGGGATGTGGCATCCTTGAAAAATCTGGGTGACAGACCGTTCCTCACAAATGTAGTTTTGCACACACTGAGTAATTGGAGGGACCCGTCTGTCTACACAGGATGGACTCGTGGCCTGTTTGCTAAAAGTTGTGGCTTTTTCTAAACTTAACATCAGCAAAACCTAGGGGCGAAAGCAAATCTTATTAGTGCCCAAATTCAAGAAATTGAATAAATGTTACGGTTGAACTCTTAAGAATTTGATAAACTTGTTGTATGGAGGAAAGTGTAACTATGCATGCAGAGAAAAAGTAATCAACTCCTGTGCTTCAAGGCAAATATATTAATCATGGCAAGTGGCAAAATAAATTATTAATTCTTCCCTTGCCCGCAAATAAACGTGCTCATTTGTCCCAATGAGTTACAGCTTTTTCTTTTGAGTACTGAATTCTTGGTTCATATGTAAGGCAAGCAGGGATAGGAACAGTGAGTGACAATCATTGGGCTGTACTTTGTAGCCCTGGAATGCTTCACAGGGCTCATGGGCAGTATTTTCCTTTTGTTTTAATTTTCTTGAATTTTACAAATGGACATATGCTCCCACTAATGCGCCCTTCTTCCAGGAAACAGCCGCAAGAGTTGAGACTGAAGGTGAGATCCCAGGAGGCATAATGAAGCCATCAAATGCAATTAAACTTCTCTGTTAAAACATGATTTTGAGGAAGACAATCCCATTAGCTGAAGTTGCAGTGGGTTGAGACTGAAGGGTGTAAACAATAGAACCATTGAGAGTTGGAGCCTTCTTCCTGAAATGGGGAGGAATGATGAGAACGACCCATTGTAAAGGCAGCAGGGTAAACTGCAGCATGCTCAAAAATCCCCTCACAGTGTCAGAAATTCCTGCAGTTCTAGAATGCTTTGATTCCACAATCTTTTACCACCATGGAAAAACTGTTTAGTATCATAAGAACCTTGAATCCATAAACAATCAGCATCTTGCTTTTTGAGAAGATAACAGTTCTTAAACAGCTCTACCAAAGTGAGCTTCATGCTCGTAAGATTGCCCGGGG
Organism: Crypturellus undulatus; assembly: GCA_013389825.1. Taxonomy (NCBI): domain Eukaryota; kingdom Metazoa; phylum Chordata; class Aves; order Tinamiformes; family Tinamidae; genus Crypturellus; species Crypturellus undulatus. The sequence continues at coordinate 44,146 of VWPW01022454.1, read as the reverse complement.
CTGTTCTTGGGAGCTTGTGACACATCAGACTATAGTGTGAGTTGTGCATCTGATAAACAATTTTTACACAGCATCCAGCTATTTTTCTATGAGTGGCGTGCATCAGTGTTGGCAATGTCTTGATATCTCTGTGGAGAGATAAAAAGATGGGTAGAATCTGTTTTTTACCGATGGAATTTTTTGGAGGCAAGTTAACCTTTAAACGCAGAATAACTAGCTCCATCCTACATACTCAGATGGCACTCCAAACTTTTCTTTAATAACTCAAGAGGTATAATTAAAAATACTCAAGTTTTAGGATCCATTTGGTGGTTTCTATCAAAAAACTTCAAAAGTTTCAAAATATGCATTTTTCATAGGAATAGTCCTTGAATACTTTTTAATCCATGAAAGATGGTTCATCCCTGAACTAGTAGGAGATCAGATACAGAAAACATGGGCTCTGCATTGCAGATCTAATACACTTTTCTATTCTTCTGTCTAGGATTTATAGCCTGACACCTGTGAAAAGAGCGGCTTAGAGGTTTCTTCCAGGAAGTGCTATTTCCTTAGGTATCTGTCCTTAAAGAAATCACAAAAGGTCAGCCTTTTACTTGTAGGCCTGCAAGCAGTTCTCTCGCATATATTGGTCTTACATGCCTTGAAAGAGTGTCTTGTCTTGTATCACTGGGTCTCATAAGCACATAGCTAAGTAGAAAGCACTCAGCACAAGCAGCAGCAAGGGCATCCAAAAAAGGCTGTTTCTGTGTCTTCTGTGAAGCAAATGTATTTTGTAAAAATGGAGGTAGGCAAGAGGTGGAGTGTAGCCTGAGTCTTTTCCAAAGTTTTCCATGGCAGCATCCTGGCTTTTATGTTATAGCTCCCATAATTACCTTACAAATTATTTTGTAGCAGTAAAGCACTGTCATTTGTTTTTATGCATCGAGGCTTCCTGTGAAGAACTGACAAAGCTTTGAGCCTTCTATTTGCTAAGAAATAAGGTATGTCCAGCTTGCAGAATGGCCAGCTCTATTCTTGATGACCCAAGAGATTGCTAAATTATCCAAACAGCTCATGATTAATGCATGTGAGCATAGCTGGTCCTGAAGATGGATTGAGGCTGGTTCAGGCACCTCACAGACCCTCTTTTTTGGGAGCTGTTTCTGGGACCTGCTGTAAAGGTGGCAGGGAGATTTGGGCTCTTGCACCCCCCTGCATCTTGGCTCTCCCATGGTGCTGGGTCTGCGTACACAGCATGGCTGGGCGGCCACTGCCTGGGCGCAGAGCAGGGGCTTGTTTTGCTCTCCTCCTCTCTGTGTTTTCTGGTCGGGACCCTTTCGCAGACCCTTTTGCAGGCTCTGCCGTTGCCGTGGCAGGCAGGAAGTGCCGATGCATGTTGGGATTGTCGCCATTCGACAGGGACGTTCGCAGAAACGAAGTCAGAGCCAGGGCCGATCATCCCCTCCTGCGGCAACTCTGCACGTACTCCAAAATAGCCACCTAATGCACGGCATCAAAACTAGACTCTTGTGGTGTAGCTTCCTGGTTCTGTCAGCTTCCTGTATATCCCCCAAAATATGTAGTTTGAAAATAAAAGTAAACTTATTTTGAAAACCTTCTAACTCACTCTAGTGAGTAGAGAATGGGAACTTCTAAGCGCTAGCCTCAGTGCTAACATCTAGCTTCCCTTTTTGGCCTTTCAGTTGCATAACTTTTTGTGCCCCCATGAGTATTATCCCCATTTTATTAAATCATAAAATAAAAGCTAAGATTTAAAGCCTGTAAATGGTTTCATATATTTATTAGTATTGTAGTAAAGCTTCTTCATAACTGCAGAGTATAGCACTATGTGCTACACAGTCAAAGGACTGATTTTCTGCCTGAAGTGGCTGTGTATAAATAATAAACTTGTAGGTCAATTCTGGCAGAGTTAGAGAAAAGGGGAATTACAGCTGAGCTATAGTCAGAAACTGATGTTAAGTGTCGCTCTTGAGGACATTTCTCCCGTAAAGAAAGCTGTTCCTCTGAGGAATACAGCTAACTTGGTGAATGTACATAATACCCTTCAGTAGCTATAACAAATATACACGATATATTTCAAGGATCTGAGTAACTAAATGTAGGCTGCACTATCTCCAATAAGACTAAAAGGTGTCAAGGCAAAATTGTTGAGCTCTAATTTGCATCAAGATCCACTAAACTATCTTGAAAAACCTCTTCCCGCTAGCTAGTTGCTGTTGGTGGTAATCCACTGCTGGATGAGTGCTGGTTGTTGAGATTATTTTAGCAGAAAAGTATTAACACCTGGCATGTGTAATTAAGTTCATGCAGGAATTCACCATTAGGAAGAGAATGCTCAATACTTAAAAGCTTTTAAGAATTTATATTCTGTTTCATTATTTTAATGCACATTGTTAAGCGTTGCCATTTGTCTCATTAATGGCCTAAATGCAAGCTCAAGGGCAAGGAGTTGCAAAATAAAAGATGAAACCTGCATGAATAGAACGGTAGAATAAAGTGTCTTAAAATCCTTTCAAATCACTGTCCTGTCAGTAGATACTCTCTTCTATTTCTGTTTGTGTCCTTGCTGCCTTGGCTTCCTGTGTATCCCAGATGTTAATGTAAATTTTCTACTTCTTGAGAGGAAATTAAGTTCCTTACCAGGCTTATCTTGCTAAAATAAAAAACTTAGACTGGTAGCTATAATGATGCATGCCAGTTCTGTTGGAAAGGTTTTGTCACTCCAATGCCACTGTAAACAGTAGCAGTTTGATACAGGAAAAAGGGGATATGTATATTTTTTCAGTATGCTAGTGCTGTTGTTCATGAAGCTGCTCATTCGTCCTTGGAACTTGCTTCTCTGCAAGTGCGTGGTGAGAAACTGGGAAGCTCCTCTGGTGAGAGGGTCTGCGCTCTCCAGCTTGGGAGCAGTGTGGATTTTCCTCGCTGATTCCAGGCACAGGAGCGTGTGAATTCTTTGAAGGGGGATTCCACTGTGAGGCAACTCTTTTCCAGTCTTTTTCCTCATTTTTTGTTCTTGTTTATAAGCAGGCTAGAAAGTTTTCACTCAATCTGAAATGTTTCAGACACTGTTTTCTTTTGTTTTAAGTAACATCTGAAATTCATTTTTATTTTTATTTTTATTTTCCTTATCTTTATTGATCACCCTCCTATAGGGCTTTTATCCAGAGTTGCGTTTCTTTTACAGTTTTCCAGTGCTTTGCATTCATACTCCAAATTATCTTTTTATTTGCTATAGCATCTCCGAACTTGGGGCTGGGTCTGCAACTTGGTGTCTTCTTTTTAGTGACTTGATTTAATATTTAATTGCAAAGTGAATTTCTTTTCAAATGGGATATAAGTTTCCTTTCTGAGAAACACGCATACGTGACTGTGTTGTACACTAGCCTGTCAGGAAGCCAAAGTCAGTGTTGAATACATGGGACATGGCCTTCTGGAAGAAAGGTATTTTTTGTTCCCTAATGGGATATAACTTGGGACATCCTGCCTTGTGCATGGCTTCTTCTCTACGAGGGATAGATGCAGTTGCTGATGGTCCTTTTCTTTTGGTTTGAATGCAGTTTATTTGGCAGAAGTTGGTCTAGAGGGATGCATGAGCTGCTCACTGGTAAACACTGTGTTTAAAAGGGTGACTCTAAAGAGAGTTTATATTTACAGTCCTGTGGGCAGTGAAGTGTTTGAGAAGTATTTTCTGAAAATCTGTAATGCAGCTTGAACAGTTCAGTGCTGGTGTGTGAGCATGCCAGGATTACAGCTTTTATCACATGCATCTTGCTCTTTTCCATCCTCCTCTGTGGTCCAAGGACTTACTGTGCTGGGATACCCCATGTGAAAAAAAAGTTTGGGCATTTTAAAGTAACAAATGTCCATCCATAAGTGGAAGGAAAATTGTATTCTTTATTACAAAGTCAGTTAATTGTTTTTCTTTTTTTAGCCAAATTTTAGCTAACGGGCTATAATTTCATAATGTTCCTTTTGCAGGTTCATCTTGCATGCTGCTGCCCTGCACTGTTCATGTATTATTCTACACCATGTGAGCAAGAAGATGCAAGCCTTTTCCTTGGTACTTTATAGTGGATTATGTTCCACGTTGCTCACACACGCACATGCTGTTACGCAAAATATGATGTCCTTGGAAAGTTTTCCATGACTTCCTTTTTTAATCTATAAATGCAGTGGAAGTGTTCTCTCAAAATGAGCGTTAAACTGTCTGCATTTGCTTGGTCCAGCCCCGTCATCTTGCTCGTGCAAGCCTAGATTTGCTTGCGCAGATAGAAAGAGTACTTGGATAAAAGTCACTTGACTCTTTTTGCAGTGTGACTCGTCTCAAGCTTCGGAGCGGCCCTTCCTGTGCTCCCGGCGCCTGACAAGGGAGAGGACAGGCCCGTCCGCCAAGATACTGCAGGTTCACTTTAGGTGTGGTGCCTTTTGGGGAAGCTGCACAGGGCGGATGTGAGGTGACAGGATAGACCGTAGCACTAAGATTGCAAAAGCATCCCATGTGCAGACATGAATTTCTAGGCTGCGCTGGGAGATTTGGAGTTAGTCGCGTACGCTAGGAGAGCACCAGAGCGAGCTTGAGGCCTCTGAGCATCCGTAAATCGGCTGGTGCACAGCTGAGCGCTCGTGGCAGACTTTTAACTTTATGCATGGTCTGTTCATCTGGAAAGCATATGTTGACTTTATGGTTTGTTTTCTTTTCTGGTTATTTAATAAAGTTGCATTCTGGGTGTTATGGGTGGTGACTTAAAAATTGGTGAATGGCCACCTATGACTGCCTGAACCAGATGTCCCCTGACGAGTATCAGTCTGTAGTCAAATTGCTGAATTTAAGTGAATTTGGATCCAGTCCGAAAAGCGAGTCAAAATTCCATTCTCGGACTATGGCAATGCAGTCTTATGATCCAGAATATGGATCTCAGCCTGCGTTAGACACCTCTGCACGTCCCGCTGGTCTCTGCTGCACTTGTGGCAACTGCTTGTTTGGGGAAATAACACGTCGCCGAGCTAAACCGCAGTAAATCAATCGGCAAGTCAGCGGCACGTGACGGGCCGGCGCTCCCGGGGCTGCGCGCCTTCCCCGGGGCTGCTCTGGGGCTCCCTCTGAGCACGAGCAGGACTAAGGCCTTATGGCTGGTTTGTTTTTTTAAGTAAAAAGATCTTGCTCTATTCATGCCATCTTGCTATAATTCTTTTGTTAACATTGTCTACCGCCTCTGGTGGGATTCTGAAAGATTCTGAGATTCTGTAGCTCGTGAATTTTGCTTTATGGTCACTGTGTTTTCACAGAATTACTATCTCATTTGAACACCTAAGCAAGTGTGAAATGGTCTGTGGAGGGGGATCACTTTCTCAGAAGTGTCTGGTGGAGTTAGATCAGTATCGAATCTAACCCAAACACCTGAGCGTGTTTATTAAAATTCTGCCTTCAAACTTGCATGCTGGAAGTTTGCCAAACCTGGCTACATAAACATGATTCCATAGGTATTCTGAAAGCTGCTTGCTGGCATGTGTAGCGATCTATGTTTGCAAGTAAGATCGGCTCCTTATCCCATTGGAGATACCAAGTTCTCTCTGTTGACTGTAGCACATATTCTATGCAGCAGTGTTCAGCCTATGGTCATTTTTAGGCCTTAGTGGATGTATAAGTAAAATATATGGCTTCTGGGATGTCCCAGAATCTGGGAAACTCCAGTGCAGTCTGAGATTTCTAAAATGATGAGTGGATGCAGGTGGAGGGCCCTTGAGGAGCTCCTGCGCTGCTCACCTGCTTGGTCAGGGCAGAGGTGGCTGCACAAGAGCCCTCGACTCACTGTGCTGCTGGGCGCCTCCGTATGTTCCTTGGAGATAGAGCAACAGTTCATGACTTCTAGGGTAGATTTTTTAGCTTGAGTTGTGATATAACAGAAATAAGTTTGCAAAATGAGTGTCTAATTGCTGAAGCTGTGGTTATTAAAACGAAAGAAATGACCAGGTAGTATTTTATAGCCAGAAAATCTCTCTTGCAATGGCACGAGGCGCCTCAACTGTTCTCACAGCACAGAATGAAGTCTACTTTAGGTTCATGAAACCACAAAAACATGTCTGAAATGTGACACGGAAATTGCGAGTAAAGCCTGAGCATGCTTGATATCATCAGCAACACGCTGCACAGAGCACACGCATTACGGGCTCTGTGCACTGCTTCCTATGTTAAGATTTCTGCTTCAGCCTCCGTTATGTTGCACTGCTAAGGAGAAAAGTTTGCAATGCCAGGCTGCAAGACAGTTGGAAAATGGTTTTGCCTCCTGCCTTTGACCACCTTGCGGAGTGTGCATGCATCTTTTCTAGAGGATGCATTAGGTGTTTTTTTTTTTTTTTTTTTTTAGCTATGCTTGTCTAAACAGCCTAAAATTGTGCTTTTGCTGCTAAAATAGTATCATCTTTCAGTTCTTCGATGGCTTTGTTGCATCTAGTGAACGGGAGCTGCTTCAGTGAGTCACTGGAGTAGTGATAATATCTGGGTTTTGCCGGCAACCCCAAAAAAGGGACTCTGTGACCCAGGCGAGGCTTGAAGTGACCCACATCTTTCTGTGAGTGTAGTTACTGCTTGAGGTGTTCGCTGGTGCGTCAGCCCTTGACTTGGCAGGAAGGATCTCCGTGAGGTGTCCTACTGATTCTTAAAGTAAATAGTATTTATGGTGCTTGAGTACACATATATGTATGCACGTTAGGTAGGTGTATAATTAAATTAGTCTCAATTGAATGTCCTTGAAAATGATCTACAGCACTATAAGACAATTGTAAAATCCAATACAGAAGAAAATACCGCTGTTAAGCTGTAATAGCTTGGGAGTTTTTATGTGTAATTTATATTATTAAATAACTGCACAAAACTGGAAGCAGAAGTTTCCGAGGTAGAGATGGAGGGGCAGTATAATTTGGGGAGCCGAAGTAGGGTGATTTTAAGTTATTTTGTGAGCAATTGCTTTAATATTATTGTTATTTCCCATCCACTGGCTCGCGGATAGCATTATAGCAATTTCCTGCTGGGAGCACTTGAACAGTGGGCAGTAGTTCTGCATTTGGTGTTCTCCTGCAGCTCTGTTTTGCTGGGAATAGTTGCCCCCGTGACAAGCACGAGCTGGAAGATGGAGCTGCCACTTGCTGCAGCGGGGCTGGGTAGGATGTGATAAGATCCCAATCTTGATAAGCAGGAGGAGGCTGTGCTGCGAAGGGCTCTGTGTGTTTTGCAGTGTTGATGGCAGGAGATCTGGGGCTGGGAAGGGGAGCTAGAAGGGGGCTCAAGAAAATTAGGAGGCCAGGGGTGATGCTGCGCTGGTTGGAGATCTACGTTTCGTACGGATTTACGGTGTAAGGAGGCTTTATGTGCTGGTAGGTGTTAGCAAGGATGTCTTCAGTGTGAAAAGTGTTCGCTGGCAGCTTTCACCAGCGCAGGTATTGAAGGGAGGATGGAACAGGAGTGGGTGTCTGAATTCAAAAGGGGACAGGCTACAGAGGTGATGAGTAACAGCTCCCTACTGGGAAGAGTCCCTGCTGCTCAAATAGAGAGGTTGCAGTGCTGCCTGTGTGCACGGGGTTACCTTTATTTGGCTCCCTTATATCTGTCTCCAAGTATGTTTAAAAAAAAAAGTCAGCAACAGACAAGATCTGCCTCCCTTACAGTTATCATCAGCACGAGATGCCCTATTTAGAGCATCATTTGTGTGATCAATATTGTACTGAGCTGCTAATAGCAAACTTTAAAAGGTTAACAGCTTGTGTTTTTATGGAAAGCCATTAGAGAAAAGCTTTCTTCCAAGAGAAAGACTCACTTTCTTTTTAAAAGCATTTATTTATGAAAGCAAAACCTGATTGAATGTCTCCTTCCAGTGAAACTGTTTTAGAATTGTCTGATACTTATGACAGTCCTAGTTTGTAGCTTTGACCTTTAGAGAATGTAAAATGACAGAAGAAGATGGCAAATAAACTCAGAGAGCTCTTGTGAATAAAATTTTGATTGCTTTATAAAGCACTCCTGTATTTTTCAGAATGGCCATATTCTTAATGGGGAGCAGGGCATCATCTTTGGTCTCATGCAAGCTAAAATAAGGCATGTGCTTTCTATTAAAGCAAATGTACAATGTCTAAATTGCAATCTAAAAAAAAACCCTATGTTGAGTTAATGCAGCCCCAAGCATTTATTTGTAATCTATATGCTGTCATGTTTATTCTTTACAGTAAACATATTATACTCTTTTTACTTGGTTATTCTTCAGAAGTGGGCGAGTAACTCATCCCTGCTGAACGTTTTAGTCATAAGGCTACAGACAAAAATTGTTAGAGTGTGAAGAAGACTTTGCTGCTTCAGGCCTTATGAGAGAGAGTGAATTGGAGTTTGAACATCCGAAGATGCCATAGCTTTTCAAATATCTATATATTTTTATAACATTACATAATTATATAATCTAATAGAATATGTAATTATATAATGTAACAGTATATTAGCAGAAGTCAGGTAATGGTTCTCGCACCTTAAAATATAACTGAATGAAAAGGATTCCATCGATACCAAGGTTTTGTAAGTACCCTGTTTGATACTCTAATGGATGGAGGATGTTTCTGAATGTGTGATTACTTGGTAGCAAATTCTAATTATTTCTCTCCATCAGGTAGCTGATCACCTCAGCTGCACTTTCCTGGCTGCACCAGATGGGTACTGAAGCTTTGGAGTTCAGAAATGAATGGCATGAGTGGGCACCAGCACACCTCTCGATGACTCTTATGCAATATCTTTAATAAGGTTCATGAGACAAAAGTGGGGATGGTGAGGAAATAGAGGGGTGTAGAGGCCGAGGTGCGGGCCGTCTCCCACCCTTACCTGTGTGCAGTCACCGATGTTCCAAAGAAAAGCTGATGTGACGCAGCTGGCACCTCCCTGGCCCTTTCAAGGAGACTCCATACCCTGCTCCAGGCTGTTCTTTTGTTGTTGTTATCTGCGTCCATTTTAGAGTAATTCAGCTTCAGGAGGAGTCCAAATAGTTTCTGAGCTGGCACAGAGGGAGGCCATGGGAAAGCGGCTGGGGCACCTCCCTCCTTAGGTGGCCCTGAAGGTGCGAATCGCCTTTGAATTTCTCCCCAGTAGCTGTTTGCAGGGTGTAGCAGGAGCTGTTATCTGCACATCTGTGGGGAGGATCTGCCACATGTCTCATGCTGTTTTGAAAACAGTGTCAGGATCCAGTCTGGGTGTCCTAATGGAATATAGTGATCTGCAGCTAGCAGTGCCTTTGTACTTCAATTCATTTGTTTTCTCTCAAATATTCACTAAATGTTTTTTTTTTGTTTTTTTTTTTTTGTTTGTTTGTTTTTTTTCTCCTGCAAACTAAGTTGTGACCGATTGTGACATCTCTGGCTAGAGGTTTTGCTGAATCTCACAGCTCTTGAGCATTCTGTGATTCTGTGATTACCTTAGCATAGCTAAAATCCTTTTGTGTGGCAGTCTCACCGTGTTAGCTCCCTTGTCACACCTAGGAAACTTGAAGCAGTGGAGTAGTGTAGGTCGTGATGTGGCAAATTTCACGTGGGTTGCTTTCAGTGAATTGTGAATTTTTTCGCTGCCTGCTCTGAAAACTGGCCTCATAAAAAGCATATATTCTTATTTTTCCTCAGATAGTTGTGGAAGAGAGTAAATGTCATTCCTTGAAAGTCTTCTCTGGCCTTCAGTATACGGTGGGAGGAGGAGGCCAGGTGCATTTTATGACCTGCAAAAATGAGTGGGAAGTATTTCTTCCTTAATAATGTTTCACAATGCCTCATGAAGGTGAGGCAAACTGCCAGGCCTTACCTAAAAAATCTGCAGCATATTTTGGTAATGATGGTCCAGTATTGCTAGTTGAAAACAAACAAGTTACCTTTTTTTTTTTTTTTTTTTTTTTTTTTTTTTTTTTTTCCCCCAAAGAGGGTGGTGGGAAACAGCATTTGTTTTTCTTCAGTGTGTTCCCACTGCAGAGCTATGGCCTGAACACTGCCGGTTCTGACTTGCTGTGGGGTTTCGTCCTGTCACATCGGACTTCCTCGGCATTATTTGCTCAGTCACATGTGATCCTTTCCTCTTCCTTCACTCCTTCAACACAGGTTCCTAGAAGAAAGAAAATTGGGTGTTAAAGTAAATTACAATACTGAGGTGCAGGAAATACTAAAGACAGGTACTACTGCTACTTCTGTTGTGGTCTCGCTATAGCTAATCAACTTCTGGAGTGACTGAGTGTGCGGGGAGCTTCCCCGACAGGCCCTGCTGTCACGAGAACCCTGTTATCAGTCTCTGAAAGGTGGGCAGTTCCAGCAGGCTATGGAAACGGTGGACTTAAGGAATGCCCAAAGGCATTAGCAAATGCAGAATGTTCCTTTTTCCCTTTTAAGTGGAGCCGGGAGCTAGAAGCAGGCGCCTGCGGTGCGGCCACGGTGAGCGCCCTGGGGAGCGCCCGTGAGGCGCTCCTGTTTGCAGAGCCGCTCTGGGCAGGGTGCTGATTGCTTCAGACAACTGGGGCTGCTCCACCTCCCCCTGGCAGCGCCTCTGAGCAGCAGGGAGAAGGCAAACAGGAGAGTAAAGCAATCTCCGAGGTCATGCTGCTTCCTTCTGCCCCAAGTCAGTCCTGGAATCTGGCCAGCTTCAGAGCATGTAGCCCTTTTTCCATGAAATTCTGTTTGGAGATGACTGCTAAATGTCAGGTGATTTTAAAATTATTTTTTATTAATTTTTTTCTCAACCCATCCCTACCTCTAGCCCAAAGGGGGAAAGTTAGCAGTAGTACAGCTCCAAAGTTAGACCAAGTAATACATTTAGAAGAATAGTGTACCCCTCTCCTATGTGAGGACGGAATGTGTGACAGTTGCACCGCATGACAACTCCATCACAGCTAAAATGTGCCCCTGGCAACCAAACCATAACACTGGCTTTGTGTGTCCTCTTTTCTTTCCTTTGACTCTTTGAATATTGTGATGATGATATTTTATATAAAAAATATTAAGTGGGTTCCTAAGAGGGGGGGACTTTTAAGCAATGTAATCTTCAAAACCTCTTTGCCAAGACATTTTGAAGTCCATGGAGATATGTTAGATGTCAGTATTTCTGAGAACTCTGCAACATACTTCCAAAAGTAGGCTCGTAAATCTTGCTTAAAAAAAAAAAAAAAAAAAACTTGAAAACTTGACTTTTCTTAGCTACTTTTCCTAAAGAAGTGTTGAATATGCTGAAACAATCAAGCTGTAGCAGTGCTGGGTGAAGAGCTAGCAGGGCCTTGTGAGATGAGGCAGTCTGGGTTGGTAGTGGAGCAGGACACAAAGATCACTGCTCTCGTTCGAGGAATACGCGTTCGTCACATCGTGTGGCCCAAGCAGGCAATGGCCTTTGGGAGGTTTGGCACCTAAAACTGCCTGTGGGACTTGCTCTGCTGCTAAGCAGCAAAGAACTGAATTGCAGGGATTTATAAAAACATGGGATTTGTATGTCCGCTTCTAATTGGGAACAAGCAGACCAGGAAGGAATTTGCATTGATGTGCGCATCCAACATCCAAGAAAGAAATGTGTAGAAATGATTATGTGGCTATAGCCTAATCACTTAAGGGTTCCACTTAATTAAAATCTTTAAGGTGAGACTCTTATATGCAGTGTTGCAGTTATCTAGCAAGTGGTGACCAGCAGAAGGAAGAAACTGTTTAGTATTTGGAAGGGTCATGTTGAAGGTCAGGCTTTGAGTGCAAGAGACAGTTTTCAAGGAAGCATGTTTAAGTGGATTAAAGAATTGATAACAGGCATTTGATCTTGCTTAAGATGACAAGGCTTTGATTTGATTGGAGCTTATTGTAAGTTATTTCCCACTAAAAGGATGTTTTTTGATAAAATGTTCCTTTAATTTCTAGAGCACATCTTTTTTATTTGTTTTTAAATGAAAGGGGGGAGAGGAAAGGTGAGATAAAACGCAGTGTTATTTCGCTAAGTAATTGAAAATGTGCAATGTCCTGCTGAGCATCCACTGCTGCTTGCTAGGAGAACAGAGCTGAATTAATTTTCTTGTGCTGTTGTATTGAGTTCTTGGTTCTCCTGGGGTGTTAACCTAATGTCAGGCTATTTGAGGAAATGCTCTCCTGCTCCTTGGCTCTGGCACTTGAGGAAACCCAGTGCTGTATATGGGAACAGAAACCAGTGGCAGAGGCACATGCTGTTACTGCAAAGTTGTCACATTTGCTATTCTTTCTACGACTGGCCTCTTCCAAGAACACTGCCTGTCAAGGCTTTTTGTTTCTTTTTTCATTTGTTGTTTGAGGAAAATGTTCCAGCTCTCTCTCAACGGAATGCTTTGCTTCCTTGTAGAAAAAGATTTGGTCTTGGGACTTGATGCATTTATTATTGATTGCTTATTATTCGATAGTTTATTGATTGTTATAGATAGTTTATTACTGATGAGTTGAAAACATTAAAAGAAGTCAAATGATAGGATACTCATATATCACTTTCCAAAAATCTGCACCCTCCCTGATCTTTAAAGCTGCTGCTTCCTGAGCACCATCAGTGATGGCCTGGCTGGGGCTCCACGCTTGGACTCGTAGAAGGTGTCCAAGTCTCTTCAGGCTCAAGGAACAGAAGGAAACAACTCTGAAGAAATGGACTCTAAAAATCATGTTCAGAGCTTTGTTTTGAACAAGTCTTGTCACTACTTGATTCCATTCTGCAGTTTAAATTCCAGATTATACTTTGCCCTCTACCCGGACTCCAGACCTTCGCTTGCACTTATGACGCACTCGATGTTGGCATCCAAGTGCTTTGCTTTATGGAGAAGTCACCTACACTTTAAACTAAATGGAAGTCAGAGCACAATTTAGCTTTAACTTTTTCCTTTAAATGTTGTTTTCAGGCATCTGAAGAGGCCTCTCTGCGGGCTTTGGAGAGTTTAATGACGGAGTTTTTCCACAATTGCACGACAAATGAACGGAAACGTGAGATAGGTGAGTTCATACCATTTTGATGAGTGCTTGCATTCTCTTTCTACTGTTTGCATACATCAGCAGATGTAAGTTGATTGCCTTGTTAAATGAAAGTGATGAATGACAGTGCTGTACTTGATATTAAAATGGCATCTTAGCCTCTCTTGCATATGATCTTGAAGAATGGGAGAATTCCACAAGAACACTTTTTGTATATTCCGGGTTTTGGGGATCCTATGAAAAGTCCAATCGATAACGTATCAGTGGTTGTCTGCTCTTGCGAGCATGGAAAAGCACCTTCTTTCCCCAGAGTAATAACTTGGTTATTATATGAAAAAGATGTTAGTTTTTCTCTGCCATGCACTGTTGCACTGCATGTCTTGGGAGAGCTTTGCTTTCTGCCTAGAGATGAAGCGTAGACTTCAGATTCTTCATATGTTTAAGATGGGAAAGCAGAAGAATGTGTCCTAGTTAGGGTGCTATTGCAAGTGGAAAAAAGTAGTGAGGTTGTGTTTTGGTTGGCCTTGTTAATTGTGTTCTTCTGAAAACTGGCAGAGAGCTTTTACAGGTGCTCTAGATTAGCTTCCTGCATCTGTGGTTAATGGGCATAAATAGGCAAATAATCTGTCTGTGTGCTTTTCCTCACAAACTTCTACCATTTCTAACTTTGGTACCAGAAATACCAGTGCGAAAGACATTTCTTCTTCATGTTTTATACTTAGTCACTTGTCATTAAATGATCAAATCCTGTATCTGCTTTCTGAATGTTCAGAGAAATCTTTGTTATACTAACCTACCATAAAATTAAATGCTCTTGAAGCAATCACGTTAAATCAATAACGTTTTGATGCTGTGTGTGATTTGAAGTCCTTGCAGTCTTTCACTGTGACCTCATGAGTGTCCTACCATTTGTTTTTTATAGGTAATGTAATGTTTGGTAGTATTGCCTGTTGTTCAAGTTGTCTGCTTTTTCTTGTCATAATTTAATATTTTGTATATAACTTGTATTTTTATATTAAGCTTAGTTTGATGTTGTACTGATGTCAAAACTGTATTTTCTGAAGTGACATACTCGTTTTGACTGAAACCTATGATTAGGTTGTTTTTAATACTTTTGAGCATGATTATTCCAGCTTGTGTTACCTTCTGAAAATGGGTATCTTCCATGATAGTGTGCTATGTATGTGATGTCTATGATCTGTTTACAGTTTATGTATTTTAATATTGTTTTTATTTTTATTTTTTTAAGAGGAGCTTTTAAATAACTTTGCCCAGCAGATAGGAGCCTGGAGATTCTGCCTCTATTTTCTGTCAAGTACAAGGAATGACTACGTAATGATGTACAGCTTGACTGTGTTTGAGGTAAGGTGTATACTGCTGTCTGCTTAGTGCCTTTTCCACATCTGATGCAGATTTTAGTTGGCAATCGATTGTGTTTTAAAATGTTTGTCCAAAACAGTAATCCTAATAAGTGCGGTGATAAAGCTTGCTTTTATTGCCGTCTCCTAAAGGGATTGTTTAATGGCTAGTTCAAGGTAGGAGAATATGAATCTTTGTGCACAAATTGAAGAATTGCTTTCCTGGCATCTCTACGTACAAATTGCCTACAATTTCAGAGGCTGCTCGAGTTTTCTTTACAATGTTTTTAGCAGTATTATTGCCTTCATACTTTTTCAGGGTCAGAAATGAATGCATGGTTATCTGCCACTAGCTGTTGCAAGCTGTAATGATAAGAGGAAGGCAGAGTTACTGCTGTTTTTTTCTGACATTAGTAGTTGTGGTTGATGCTCATTTGAACTACATCCAGCAAGTTTAAATGCTAGTTGTTGAGGAGAGGCTGCTTTTAGACCACATCCCACTTCTCACCTATTTATAAAAGAGAACAAAGCTATGGTTAGAAGCCTGAATGTTGACTCTTTGCATAATGATTTGATGAAACAAATGTGTTTTGTGAATAGTTCAGTTTGCTGAACAGGTTTCTCAGGGAACAGGCAGAGCCTTACACTAACGAAGCACAATGGTCTGTTCTGGGACGTTGTCAGTGCCATGCCCCACCTTGATCTGTTTATGGCCTTTTTTTTTATTGGACTCTTGACTGGATTGGCAAAAAAATGCACAAAAATGATACAGGCGTTTGTTCCCTTCTGTGGTGAAGGATGTTACACAGTAGCAGCTTACAGCAATTATAGAATTTTTCATGAGGAGGAAAACAAGTTTGACCTCTGCTCCTGTGGAAGGAGTAGAGGGAGAAAAATGCCCCAAAAAATGTGCCTTGGAGTAAGCAGAACAAAGAAATCACTGTCCAAGTGTAAACTGAGGGAAATGAGCCCATGGCTTAGCTGAGAGATCAGAATTTCCCAACTGAGAACCTGCAGTTTCAGAATTTAACTATTGTAATCCTGCCTGATCAGATGCGTTCCAGTTGAATTTATCACCAGAGTATGTTTGTGAACACAAGGATTGTCCTCAAAACTTCTGAGAACATTCTATTTTCTAGAATGTCAAAAAAGCAACAGCAGATCCTTATGTCTTTCCAGCCAGATGAACAATTTTTCTGTCCTGCTCAGAGGGGTTTTTTGTTATTTTTTTTTCCTCCAGAAGTATTAATGGGTTCAGAAAGCTGTGACTTCAAAGTCAGGAGTAGGACAAAATTTTGTGGGCATTAAGCATCAATATTAATACTAAAGAACCCCCTCATTTTTACTGGTGCTTCTGAGATCTTGTTCTGAACTTAGGGTGAGGAACTCCTGTTTGCTCAGTCTTGCTGATTAAAACAAAGTTGTTTTTAAGCAGTGCTTCTAGACACTATCTTCTCTGCCCCTAAAACAAAAAGCAACTTCATTGAGGCACTTCATTTATAAATATCAGTAAAGCCTATGTCCTGTGAATTGCAGTTGTTTGTACCATTATTGCTTCAGCAAAGCACTTCACTGCACAGGATTTCATTGCTTCAAATTTCCAAATAATTTGTCTGCAAATGAGTACAGATACTGTCTCAGTAGCAGGCCTCCTGAATAAGTCATCCTGAGAGGCTCAGCTGCTGATACTCCAGAGGCCTTAAATGCATTGCAGGAAAGTAATTTTCCAACTTTGCCTTCTTATGGATATTGTCCATTTTAAAGTGGGCTAAAAGCTTTTTGTTAAGGTGATATCTGGTCACTGCGAAGTTCTTGCACCATGAGGTGACCTCCCAGCTTGGACCTTCAGGAGACCTTTGCTGCAGCAGGTTCACCCAAAGCAGAACTTGCTTCCCCTTTGTTTCTGTCTTGTTCCGGTTATACTTCCCCCTTTCAAAGAGTTGAGGGTTAAAAGATAGTGAAAAGGCTTTGTTTTGTATGTATGTAAATTAGTTCTGTGTGACCTGGAAGTGGCTGGGTTGCTGCATGCCTCTTGTTGTCACTTGCTAGCTGGTCAAAATGTTGCTGTGTTCAAGACTGCACTGGTAGCAGCTCCTGGCACAGTGCAGCACATCTCTCATGAAACTGCTTTATGTTGGAGGCACCCTACAAATCTGTCCTTGTTCCTTTTATTGTTGATGGTGAAGCTTGTACCTGCCCACTGCGTGCTGTGAGTGCTGAGTTTTACTCAGGAGCTTGAGATGTTGCTGTCTCAGTTGTACAAGTACCCCACTTGGTAGCAGCAAAGCTTATTCCAAGTTAGTGGTGTGGGGCTTGTGCCTTCTCTTCAGCTGCTCTCGGTCTGCCCTAGCTTTTATTAGCCTAAGCAGCCTGTAAGGCGAGTTTATGCAAAGATGTCAAACTGTAGCAAGCCGCTGAGCAGCCGCACTCTTTGCCCAGTGAAGCTGTCAGGGACACAATGTCTATTTGAATCTTCTACAAGAGAATAATTTTCCGTTTAACCTGCTAATATCTGCTCGTTTCAGTATCCTACAGGCCTGCCCACAGGAGCAGAGATAGCTAAACTAGCTCTTAAGTTGGAAGTCGTCATGCTTGGTCAGGAGAAGCGTGGGTAGCTGCTTGGCTTCGAAGGCTGCAGCCTTGTCCCTGCCTGGACCTTGTGGCAGGCAGCACACGGCCATGGAGTGGGATGCAGGAGCACATGTTTGTCTGTCCCTGCATTATGTGTCCCAGTTCTCTCAATGAGAGTAGTACTTGTTCAACTTTCAGAGTTAACTTGGTAATTGTGATGGTTTTTTGTATTTGCTTTGAGGTAACTTTTTGCCTGTGTTAAAGAAGCTATGATGAAACGTACTAGGATACTTTTTCTGCAAGATACCAGGTGTCTTTGGGTTAAGGTTATCCTATTCAGACACTTAACTGCTCAACTTCATTGAAGCATTTCATTTTGGCTCTTCTGATGTGCTCATTTGGGAGGCCTGTTTCTTTTTTCAGAACCTAATCAATAAGATGTGGCTTGGAGTCCCATCACAAGACAAAATGGAGATCCGCAGCTGCCTGCCCAAGCTGCTTCTAGCTCACCACAAAACTCTGCCTTACTTCATCAGGAATAAACTCTGCAAAGTCATTGTGGATATTGGCCGACAAGACTGGCCAATGTTCTATCATGATTTCTTCACTAACATCTTGCAGGTAAGAATATATCTTTGGAAAATATGCTGACGTTTATAAAAGAAAAAAATAAGTTAATTCGTGGAGAGACATTATATTGTTTCTTTGAATAGTGACTTCTCTTGATAAAATAAGCTCTGGTGGTTGTTTAAATTGTTTAAATAAGAAACAATTATGTGGAAAATGAAGAATTTTCTAATTCCTTTTCTTTTTTTGAATAACTGTTAGCTGCTTGCATTTTTTTCTATCTTCCTAATGATAATCTGATATTAAATGGAGCCACTTTCTGACATTTAGGGGTTTTTGGTTGCTTCTTGGTGCTATACTGACTGCTGGAAAAAATAAAGCTGTCTTGGCAGCTCTACGAATGGTCCTGTGCTGGGTGAGCAGTGCAGAGCGTCCTATGGCCAATATGCTACATGAGCTGACAGAGGAGCTCTCCTGAGTGTTGCTGCAGCAGCCTTAGTAAATCAGAGCTGACTGCTCCTCAGTGCCAGTTCTCTGCCACGACAGGATCAGCAGAAGGAAGCGTGTGCTGTAGAGGTTAACTTTGTACTCAAAGGACACGAGTTCCTTTGTGCCAACCCTGTTGGCAGGACTAAGTGCCACAAACTACTGCACCAAGTTTTGTCAGCAAATGTCTCGACATCTCCTCTTTTAGTTGCAACTGATGTCTGGGATACGTCCATGAGATGAAGTCTATCAGGAATGCTGAGCAGCAGCTTTACCGTGCAGTTGAACGTCTAGGTGTGAGTAGTATTTCCCCAAGGCTTCCTGGATGTTTTGCAGCTCACGTGGACCTGCAATGTCCTAGGGATGCTGCTGCCAGTTCTTAAACCAGTTAGCTTAAAGTTGGCTTGGCTGTATTTATAAAAGTATTAAAGGCATAGACAAGACTCAAGTCTTGGCCTAGCCTGCCTTCTGTGATCTCTGTGAACCTGAACAAGACTCAAGAAGTTTCTAAAGTCTTCCTGATCATAATTAGAAGTTCTTGGCTTGCTTTCTGTTACTCAGGTAACAGGTTATGCAGGTGAAGATCTTTCAGCATTTTAGCCTTAATTCAAGATACATTCTTGAACAAACCATATTCACATAGCATTTTTTGACGGAGGAACAATAGTGCACAAGAAGTATCAACTGTACTTTGAGTTTTAAATATGTAAGTGTAACTGTTGAAAATGTGTAGGGTATAGGCTATTCCAAGAAAAAAAAGAAGTCAGACCCAGGGTTGAGTCACTATTGGATGGCTCTCAGGAAGTTTTTGAACCTTCTGTTCAAGATTTTTTTCACCTAATTTTAATGGCAAAAATTATGCTAAAAGTCTTTGGCACCTGATGCTGTAAAGTCCCGAACTGAATGCTGGTGGGGATTTTTAAGCAGATTCTCACAGGAAGATGAGAATATATGTTTGAGAGTCACAGTTGTGCCAGTGTCACAGGTTTGAACAGCGTTGGTTTGTGGGCCAACGTGTTCAGTGTGAAGTTGAAGTCAATCGGTGCGGCCTGAGCCGGACTTGCAGCTCGCTGTGCCCACACCAGAGCCGCCCTCCTGCCTTGGTTGGAGTCCTGCGTTTCCAGTTCTCTTAATAAAAATGTTCATATTTGGCTTAACTGGGCTGCGTGTAAACCAAAGTGCTGCATGGTCTTTTCTGCTGGTGAGATTACAGTGATTTGAATGCAGCTGTGCCTACGGACAAGCTGCAAGGCAGTAACTCAAATAAATCATGGTCCCGAAGTGTCAGGAGTTTGTTTGTTAGGACGAAAGGATCTAGTATTAATTGCAAAGTCAGAAAGTGACAGCTCTGCCAGTGAGGCTTGTTAGCAATGGGAATAATCTGTTTTCTAAGAGCTCTCTGTAGTCATGTAGTGCAATATGTCGTGTGCTTCCCCGCCTTGAGTTAATCTTATAATAAGTACTGTGACAACTGTCTGCAGTTTGGATGTTTGGTTTTGCCTAGATTTGCAATTGAAATGTCCTGTGAGCTTCTGCTTTTCTTCCCAGCATGCTGGAGTTTAAGTGATTGCAGAGCTCGCTTTTGGGTGTCTGGCTTTTCTCCAGCCCCACCTTCCAGGCTCAGCTTCTGAAGGAGTGTTCCCATTAAGTTTCTATAGCACAGACCTTCCAGAAATGTTCAGAGAAAGCGTGGGAAGAATACTAATATTGAGCTTTAAGACCCCAAAATTATGAAGAGTGGCAAAGGAGTTGCAGATAAAACCCCATCTCAACTTCTCCTTCAAAGGTAATTTGAGATGTTTGATTATTTAGGATTGAATTGTATCCCAGTACTCTAAATAGACTTGAAAACTTTTATTGACCTGCTGGAGGAAAAATAACTTGGGCCATTGCTGTCATTATGCAAAAGCAGCAGTTCTTAGAAAATGCTCCTTCTGTGAAGGTAGGAATTCGTTTAACTTTAGCAGTGCTATGTAGCGGCACTTCAGCAAACTTCCTGGTGTTGTCTGAAAGTATTCTGGGGAAATGCTAAACGTCTTCATAGCTTACCAATATGTTCCATATTTCATTAACTTTCTTCTCTAGCCATTTGCTTCTTTGCCAAACATCTGCTTCAAATACCCGATTTAGGGTCATATCTGAAGAAAGAAGTAACAGCTCTGCTGTTGGAAGAGGAACAGGGTTCTGGTCTGGTCTTCCCCTCCTCTCCCTCAGCTGCCATCACTAGAACAACACAAATGTGGAAGAGGTTAATGGTCATTCTGCTCACTGGTAAACTCAGTTTTGACATATGGATATGGTCTAAGGCTTGGATTTGTTTTGAGCAACATAATGTTTTTTCCCTTTTGGTTTCTTGGGCTTAGTTAAATGTAGATTTGAGTACAGTGATTTGAAGAAAAGGGATAGAGATAGGCTACTTTTGCAAAATTGAGAGAAAAAAAAAGGCTTTGAAATATGAGGTGCCACATTAGTAATAACTCTTAATCTCAAGGTAAAGGAGAAGATAATCTCAGAGTACTAACAAGTCCTGGGAGATCAAGCAATCAAGTGGCAACAGCTTAAGATGTTAACTACTGTCCAAGCTGAGACTGCTGCCTTTATGGTCGCACTTGAGCTTGAAGCTTCAGCTTCTACTGAGGACCCTTAGGCTGCTGGGGACGTGGCCTGTCCTGTGCAGGTTGCTGCTCTGCCCGTCTCCCATGGCAAGCAGGTGACAGCAGGTGTCGTAAGCAGAAGGCCACTGCGGGAAACTCTTTGCTTGTCTTCAGCACAGACACTGGCTAGAACTGAAAAAGCAACCCAAACTTTTCGTGAGCTCGTCCTGTGTGCCCTCACCCTTGCTTTCTGCAAGTCATGCTCGCCTGTGTTCACACTGAGCTCATGTTTGGGCTCTCCTCTTCGTGTGTGTGTGTCTAAGCTGTAGCTTGGCTCTGCTTCGGGGGCCCGGTTTGAATAGGGCTGAGGTCAGTCTGCGTTAGGGGATTTGTGATTTAAGAATTGCATGTGATGGCCTTTATATTGCTCTCTCTTCCTCTGTCTTCTGCCCAGGGTTAGTACATAAGTTGCTTTGGATATTCCAGCCCAGCAGAAAAGAGCAACATTAAGCTGAAAATGAAACTTTGTCCCACTTGAATTTGTCTCTAATATCACAGAGGCTAGTGAAGGCAAAAATCATTGTTTTTTTTTTTTTTTTTTTTTTTTTTTTTTTTTTTTTTTTTTTTTTTTTTTTTTTTTTTTTTCTGGCTCTAATCCCACGTTTTCTGCTCATATAATTCTTTTTAAAAGATTTACATCATTTCCAGTATACAGATGCAGGGAGATATATCTCTTAATCATGTTATCTGGTCATTTAATATTGACTGTGACTGTTTATCAGGTCTTAGAAGGAGCAGGATTTTTTTTTTAAGTGTTGCATCTGTTTCACTGATGGCACAGGCTCCTGAGTGGCTCCAGAAGCAGCCCCATTGCATAGTAAAACCACTGGTGCTGAGGCAATTCTGAGAAGTGGTGATGTTGGCAGACATCAGGCAGTAAACAAGGAACAAACTGTTACTGGTAAACATGTTGGAACAGCAAATGTGGGCAATGGCATGATGAAAGCTTTCTTGAAACACCAAGGATTCCCATGGTGCTTGAACTGTTGCAACATTACGCATTAATGTCTCAGGAAATCAAATGCCTGCAGCTCTCCTTGCTCAGTATGGGAACTGATGCTGCCTTAGTCTTGAAGCACTGGTGTGCTGCTAGTATTATTGAGCTCTGATAGTCTTGCAGAATGTTATACCATGTTCATATGGCTTCTTTTCAGTTAATTCAGTCTCCTGTAACCACTCCTCTGGGATTGATCATGTTGAAAACTACTTCGGAAGAACTGGCATGTCCGCGAGAGGATCTCAGTGTAGCCCGAAAGGAGGAATTACGGAAGCTGCTCCTGGACCAGGTGCAAACAGTACTTGGGCTTCTCACAGGTATGAGTTAACTGCATTTGCAGCTTTGAAACAAGTAGGCTGCACCCCCGCCGTTAGTGAAGCAAGGTGGGGACTTCGTGGTGGCTGACACTATCAATTCTGCTTAGGGCCTGCCTCAGCTTACTGTAAAACACGCTGATATAGTAAGACAAATGTATGTAAGGATTTAGTGTTTTCTTCAAGTTTTTTAAGAGAAAACAATGTTCCTAGTCAAAACACTGTATAATCATGACCTACTGAAGCTCTATCTGGGTCTCCAACACATTTGTTAGAGGAATTTGTGTGGTTTGTTTTTTGTTGTTGTTGTTGTTTTTGTTTTGTTTTGTTTTAACATATTTTAAAGAATGTCTCTTTGGCCAGGTATTTTGGAGAGCATCTGGGACAAACACAGTGTTACTGCTGCCACTCCACCACCATCCCCAACTTCAGGAGAAAGTGGTAAGGATGACTAAAACTTAGTGGCTAAAAGTTTTAAGTGAAAACTTTCAAGTAGCAGGGAATAACATCTTGTAGCTTAACTTGCAATATAAGGCATTGATTCCTTCCTTTATGTCTAACCTATTGTGATAACCTTTTCCTAAAACTGTATGTAGGCCAGCAAATTTCTGCTCAGTAAGATACGTTTTACCAGAAAAAGCAACTTTCACAGCAGGAAATGCTCCAGTGAAAATGCCCCTCCATTCAGGAGTGCACATATAGCTTCCTGTTGTCTTCAGATGCCAGTGAGCTTTTTGAAGTGTCAAATCAAAATGTTTTAACATCAGTGAGTTCAGAGTGTCATCTATGAGTTACAGCTGTAAAAGCACATCAGAAGCCAGATAAGTGAAACTACAACTCTAATTAAAAAAAACCCTTTAGGACTTTGCACATACATTCTGCTTCTCTTAGTCTTTTACATGTCTGTTTTCCTGATCTGTGCTTGTTTGCATATATATTCCTTAGTTACCTTTGAAATAACACATAAGAACATACATAACAGCATAAGAAATGTGCTATATGTTATACTGCTATATATGTTCTTATGAATTTAATTTATCCTTTTAAGGTAAATAGGGACAGCTGTTAGTATAAAGGGTTACCCCAAACATAAAGGCATCCTTGATGACTACCACTTTATCTGGTACATTGATTTAACAAGGACCTTTTCAACAAGCTTACCCAAGACTTGCTGTCCAGCAGCATATGGTGTGTTTGTTCCTGCTTCTCCAAATACGGAGCAAGAAGAAATACTGATGCTGTGAAATCACCATTTAATTTAAAAATTCCTACCTTGACTGTCTCCTTTAAACAAGGAAGAAAGAGGGCCTTAGGGTCAGGAATGCTGTAATGTCCAGTTGCATATGGAGGAGATGAAGGACTTTCAGATTTTTTTATATATATACATACATATATATATGTATATACATATATGTATATGTATATACATATATATATATGTATACATATATGTATATGTATATACTTTTTTCTGCAAGTTAGTAAGTTAGTTATTGATAGACAGTTGTGGTCAGGGTGCATTGTGTTCTGTGAATTAACAGAGGTACCTTTGACTCGCTTGTCTTTAGGATGTCAAATCAAAGTTGCAAATCACCTCCTGGTGGCCAAGTTGCACTAATCAACTGTATTGGGCTTTTGTGTTTTGATATGATGTGAAATTTTCGCATTTAAACTAGAATTGGACAAAAATTTTAAATGCTTCTGTCCTAGAAAAGCATAAGACACTTTCGCATTTATATAGAAAAATAATTAAAAAAAAATTAAGTGGAAAATTTTGCTTCAGTAAGCAAATCTTTTTAAAAAATGAAAAAAGAACTCTGCCTGGAGCATCAGTTTGTATGAGTGAGCTACTTGGGGAGGGCAGGAATGCTACCCTCACCCATCTTGCCAGCAAGGACTTCACCATACTGTGCTATGACATTAAAAAAGATTGTCTTTCAAGGCAAAAAGCTGATTAATGCTGGTTTCAACACTGTTGGTAGCGAGTGACTCAGTGGTCAATAATGCTGTATTTGTACAAAGCAGCTTGAATTGCTTGGTAAGCCATTTGCTCTCTAGCAGAGTGTTATTTAATGCAAACAAATTCAAGGTCATACCTACAGAAGATGGTGCTGCACCTTGGACAGCGGTTTTGAGAATTTGCGTTCACCAAGAGCTTTGAAGTGCTGATATCCTAAACTGGAATAACCCATAAATTTTCTGTTTGTTTTCTGAATTTGCGGTAGAAACATTAAGTGGAGTAAAGTCTGGGGTCATTCACAGTGGAAGTCCTTTTCAAATGTCCTCTCAGTTCCTCAGAGAATCACTAGATGCTGATGCAGTTTCTTCTCATCTGTGCATTCAATTGGTGGTGATTTTAGATAATATTTCTGAAAGTGAGCTTATCCTGTTTTTCCCACAGGTTCAAAACTCTCCAGGTCTTCCCCAGCTACCTCTCTTCAACAACAACAAAGACTTCTCACACAGCATATTCTCAGGATAATTTCTAGTAACTCAGACTGCACCAATAGTTGATTTAGAAATTCCAGAGTTTCGTAGGTTCCTGCCTATGTGATTTTTTTATTTGAAACTTTTTTTCCCATTATGTCTGTGTTCTCTTAACTACTGTCACCTTATTTAAACTGGTTGCAATTCAATGTCTCAAACAGCAACATTGAGTGCTTCATGCTTCTGTCCCCTGATAGCTCACTTTGTATTGTGACAGGCTTTTTTCTCTTTGATTTTTTTTTATTAACTTTGTTACTTTTGATTTGATGGGTATCAAGGTTCACAGAATGGAATAAAAGCACCAGTTAGATTGCTAACATTTAGAACTGAAAATGCATTCTAGACTTCCTAAACTGCAGTTTAAAGACAGATGAGCAATCATGAGCAGTTAGATGACTGTAGTGGCTTTGGGCACATTTTCCAGGGTTTATTTACAGATGAGAATGAATGCATTTTGGAAGGTGAATTGTGTGAAAAACACGAGTTCCAGCAATAGGCTGCTGTGAAATTCTGCATTGTGTGGTGTTAGTTGTTTCCCTGTCCTTCAGATGAAGTAAATTGTTTTCCAAAAGTCCTTTGAGTTCCTATAAATCCTTAATGTCTTCTGTTAAAGCCAAAATATCTTTAGGAACTGGTTAAATCTATAATGCTTCCTTATTTATTTTTGTTCAGGGAAACTTGCTTGCAAGTATTGTGCAGTTTTTAAATTGCATTTAAAGGCTGTGCTAAACTCATTTCTTACAGCACTCAAGCCAAAGAACTGTATTTTCTTGTACTAGAAAATACTGGAGTTACTGGATCAGTATGGAATTTACTCATCACTAATCTTTCAGCCTCTAAATGTTTTCTTGGCATGGTTTATCTCTTTACTTGATGAATACCTTCCTTTGGCATATTCACTCTTGTATGGTAAACAGATGAGTAACAGAAGTAAATATTTGCTGCTTCTTACTCCTGCAAAGCTAACATGATCCTAGCACCCTCCAGGAACTTTCTCCTTGTGCATGAATGCTATTGTTCCTGTAGTTACTACTTCTTTTCAAGGATAGCAAATATAAGCTAAAAACACTCTGAGTTTCAGTGATTTAATTAGGTGCAAAATAGGTATTCAGACAAACTGCTGTGAAGTACAGAAATTTAATTTGAAATTTCTTGCTGAGGTTGGTGTGTTAAAAGATAAGAATGATACTTTGTTGTCTGATTTTGTGGAATTTGCTGGCCTGGACAGCTAATGTGTGATGAATTTGCTGGCCTGGACTTTCTTTGTATTTAAAATACATAGAAGCATTTCTGCTTTTGCAAAATCAGTAGCTCTTGAATTGCATTTCTGCTTTTGCAAAATCAGTAGCTCTTGAATTGCAGTATACTTGCATGTATACTTGAATGTAGTGGGTAGGGGCTACCTTGATATTAAGGCTTAAAGTACAGAGTTAACTAATTCAGCTCAAGTAGTGTGACCCATGAAAAAAATGGTGGGGCTGAGGCAATGGGAAAGGATCCACACTGAAGTTTGGCAGGGAGTTTTCAGTTTAGTGATGTGTGTTATCTTGATTGAAAAATGAAAGCTTGAGAGGAATCTGTTCATTTGTGCTTCTAAAAAAATTGGAAGTAGCTCAGTAAATATCTCTTTCTCTTACTGTTATTGTAATGGGTCACTCCACTTCCATTAAACTTGCACAGATTATTTTTCCTGGAGAAATGCAATTTCTCTAATAGGACAAGTGGCTGTGTGAGTTTTTTTTTTTTTTAAGTGAAAAGGTTGACCCCACTTAAGGGCATAAATTATATTGAATGGCATGGAGAAGATAAATCGTTTTTCAGCTTATGGTCTGTGGAAGCCTGTGAACTAGCAGGCAGATCATATCTGCTTGCATTTCCATAAAATTTCCATCAAAGTTTCTTACTAAAAGCTTTTGGGAAGGCGCAAGCTTTTAGTAAGGAATAAGGGGAGAGCCTGGGCACTGGTGATTAGTGGACAAGGTAGGATGTAAAAGGTGGGTGGAAATGGTTTCCTCTTGCAGTGAGGAGGAGGTCAGCACCAAGTACTGCTGGGGCCTGTGCTGTTCATAGAAGACCTGTGAAAAGGGGTCAGCAGTGAGAAAAGGAAGTTTGCTAATGGCAGCATAAGCAGAGTAGGGAAAAGAGGGCTGATCAGAAACCTGCAGGATCCAGAAAGTCTCTTGACTAGGCAATTGGTAGGTGAAATGCAATATGAGTAATAGTGTAACCTGCTTTTGGCAGGGAAGTACAATACTCATCTCATGCCAAATCATGGGCTCTGAGCTGACCTTTACTATGTGAGAGGATTATGGATCTTGAGCGGCTTCCAAATAAAGAGCAAGGAAAGTAAAGATACTCTTCACCGTGAAACAGAAATTGAGGGGGAAGAACTGCAATAGAGAGCTATCAATTGAGTGACATGAAGATGAATGGAAAATTGTTTTTATTGTTTCTCTGTTTTACAGGAAGTAAGAAATGAAAGTAGCAGATGACAGGCTCAAAACAGGGCAGTTCTTCACTCAGCGCAGAGTGGAGCTGTGGAACTCTGTCACAGGGCATCAAGTGTGTTAGAGATTCTGTGGGTTCAGTGGGAGGCTGGACTAAATTGTGGAAGATAAATCCCGTCAGGCAGTGGAGAATTCTTCAAAGTCTATCTGGCTCAGGAGACCCTTGTACTGCAAGTGTTGTAGACTGGGAAATGCAATACATGCTTGTGTTGACCTTTGGTCACTCTGGGAAAAAGTCCTGGGCTTTGGTTTGATTT
Organism: Crypturellus undulatus; assembly: GCA_013389825.1. Classification (NCBI taxonomy): domain Eukaryota; kingdom Metazoa; phylum Chordata; class Aves; order Tinamiformes; family Tinamidae; genus Crypturellus; species Crypturellus undulatus. The sequence continues at coordinate 16,988 of VWPW01022454.1, read as the reverse complement.
GGTGTGACTCAGTGCATCCTCTCATGTAATCCACAAGCTGCTGAAGATGAGCAAAACCGGCTTTGCCAAGTTTCATTCTTACAGAGATGCACCAGAGAATTCCAGATGCACCAGAGAATTCTTATAGAAATACATCAGAGAATTCCGATCAAGGATGCTCACAAGGGGGATGAGTTTTGCACTAGATCTCTGAATCAGGCCCTGTGAAGTTGCTATTATCACCTTCTCCAAAACACTGCACGTATGTTACTGAGTAAGGCTAGAAGGGCAGTGCAGAGCTGAAACTTCAGTATGTTTGAACCCTTTCCAGCAACTTGTCCACTCTGATGTGAAATTTGAGCAAAATCAGGCAAGCCATGGAATACAAAATGAGTCAGTGGAAAAGAGGTCTCTTGTGCTGCTTTGCAAAACTGTTAATTGTATTTTCATCTTGGACATATCTTTGTACACTAAATTGCTGAATATCACAGGCTCCAAAGGGCTTCTGACGTAGGGCTTACAGATCCATTACCTGGAGGTAACCGCCTTATTGCTAATGCAGCTGCTTGTGTTTTTTTTTCCTAGGTGACCTGTTGAGTAGCCTGTTGCAGAGTCCCAGTGCAGCCAAACTATTGAACCAGCCAATCCCTATCCTTGATACGGAGAGTGAATATATATGTTCCCTGGCACTGGAGTGCCTGGCGCACCTCTTCAGCTGGATCCCCTTGTCCACTAGCATCACCCCTTCGCTCCTCACCACCATTTTCCACTTTGCTCGCTTCGGCTGTGACACTCGGGTTAGGAAAATGTCCTCTGTCAATGGCAGCAGCCAGAACTCAGTATTGGGACAGGAGCGTGGCCGACTTGGTGTCTTGGCTATGTCTTGCATCAATGAACTAATGTCTAAGAACTGTGTGCCTATGGAGTTTGAAGAGTATTTGCTACGGATGTTCCAGCAGACTTTCTACCTCCTGCAGAAGATTACCAAGGAGAATAATGCTCACACAGTGAAGAGCCGGCTAGAGGAACTGGATGAAAGGTAAGAGAAACCAAACAGCTAAGGAGCTGTGCTAGGGCCTCTTGCTTTCTAAAGGTCTGTCTTTGTTAATTTGTGGTCATGCATGGTGTGTCTAATCACCTTTTTTTCAGAGTTCTCTGCTTGTGGAGCCAGGCAGAAAGGTAGGTGCACAAAGGTAAGGTACTGACAAGGGGCTGAGTTTGCTAAGTGATCGTGGTGGCACAGGTTTGTATTCTTTCCTGTCCTTTTCCTCCCCTTTCCCCCCCCGTTCGTCACTGTTTGACTGCAGGTCTGAGGTGGCACAAGAGCTGAACCTGCCCTTCATTCAGTTGTAACACAGCAACAGAAGAGGCACAGTGAGGTAAAGGAATTGCAGTATTCCCTTTCCTGGTTGGTATCTGCCTTCTCTGTCTCAGACTTACAAAGAGTGGGTAGATATTCTGCAAGTCATGGCTTGAAAAAGAATAGAAGTAGTTTCATACTCCCAATGGAGGTGTGACAATTCCTGATTGCTTTTTTACTTCTAGTGGTGTTTTTTTAACAACACTGGAAGATGGCTGTGAATGGAGCTCCCCAGGCTGAGGTGAATGACTCCACCTCAGTAGCTCTTTTGCATGCTTGATGACTGGAAGTAACAAGGGCATTAGCAGCATCCTGCGAGTCGGCATAATCTTTTCTCTTTTCCAGAAAGTTTCTACCATGATTGTTGCCTAAAACAGCTTGACTGTTTTAATATGAGATATCCTGGCCTGTAGAAGTGAAAGCAAGGCTTGTCTTGCTGCCGTGTTAAGTGGTTGAGTCCATGTGTTGACAGGGTGGTGAAAGGGTGATGCCTTGATGCTGCGTTTCACTGCAGCCTGCTGCCAAGCGTGGGCCTTGGGTAGGCTGGTGCTCGCGTTGGCAAACGCGTAGCAGCTGTGTGACTGTGCCCAGCATCTCCCAGGGATGCGTGGGGATGGGAATAAGTGAGTGTGGTGTTGCTGGATAAAGTATTTGTTCCCAGTTGCAGCAGCCAGGATTTTGAGGCGCTTTTTACCATGATAGCTACTATGATAGAGTCCGTTTGTGGAAATAACTTGCATGGTTCGTTCTTCTCTAGAAATCCCTTTTTTTGTGTCTCTAGATACAGTTGTAACTTTAGAATAATAAATATAGAGTAACTTTGATTCCTGTTCAACAATGAATTCTACTTGGTCCTCCTTTTTGACTAACTTGCTCTGATTTCAGTATTGCTCAGCTTCCTAAAAACAGACATGATCTATCTAGTACAGTTTTTCCTACAATTTTTTCCTATGGAAAATAACAGTAAGCAACTTTCATTGACAAGACTGTGGAAGATCTATAACTCTGTTACAGAGATCATATCGCTGTGATCATTTTGATCTGCTGCTTATGCATCTTAATCAGAGATTGATGTCTGTAAATGAGATTTGCTTTTTATTCTTTACTAAAGTTTTGAAATAGGATTATAAACAAAATGCTCTGGAAGTGTTTGGAAAACTGTCTGGCTTCTGTGGGAGTGGAGTATTCTCTGAGCTGACTCTGTCCTTAGAATGGAATAGGCTTTGCCTTAAAGATGGCAAGATCTTTCCCTTCTTCACTTAGTGGAGTAGATTTACTTATTTCCAATACTAAAGAACTTATTGCATGAAGTTCTTTTTCACTTGGACTAACAAAGTCCTCAACAAAACTGGTGCTGCTTGAACTATCTTGCTTCAGTGTATTGCTGTCTTTGGAACTTGTTGGAACAAACTGTCTTTGGAACAAGTCTGTTCTTTCCCCTGCCTCTTGTGGTGGTTAATCTTCTGTTTTATAATAAAGTCCGTGTGGTTTTGATTAGACTATATTGTCAGACTAGTGCAGAAAAAGATAAAGCTTGAACTGCCTTTCCCTTTCCTGTTCCACTGCTCTTAACTTAATGATTCCGAGTTATTTTATGGAATAGAAAATGTCTAGTAAGGTTATAAGCTCTGGGGATTGCAGAACAGGTTATCAATTTCAGTGACCTCTGAGCACCTCTTTTAAAAATATAAATAAAAAGTGTTTTGCTAATAAATAATAGTTTAGTGATAATAGTGATAATTAGTTTTTGCTAAATACTTTAGTTTTGAAGCCTTTGGTCAATAATGAAGACATGTTCAGTGACGGTAAGTCTTGCCAAACAGTGCTAAATAAATGTAAATCTAGTTGTTTTGCATATTGCAAATATTGTGTGGTTTTGTAGGCTTAGACTTAACTAACAAGGATGCACCTTTTTGCTAGCTGGCAGTGCTTCCAGTCTCAAGCAAGTTCTGATTTGGAAGGAGCAGTTCTTCCGCTCAAAATAGAGTGTGCAGGAGGAGAGCAGGGCAGTTTAATAAAGCTGTCCTGTTCAAGCATGTCCAAGCATGTCTACCACTTTGTTGCTAATCCTAGTTTCCTGTTTCTTACAAAAAAAATTAAAAAATATTTTTAAAAAATCTAATTCCTTGGAACTTCTAGTGTATGGGAAAGACGGGCTTCTCTGCAGCTGGGTCACTGAAGCTCTTGGTATTTGTCTGATGTGGTCACGCTCCGGTCGTGTATGGAGTGATGGAATAACTAATTGTTTGCGGTATAGGTAAATGTAAAGGTGGTTTCTAACCCTGACGAGGTTCATGTTGTGCAGTGCTGTTCTTGTTGCCCAGTATGAGCTTACCCACTGTGACCATAAATTTTTCTTCTAATAGGAAAACTTGTATGAGACTCACGGAAATTTTGTTGACAGATTCCCTTTTGGATCTTCACTTGTGCCATCCCAAGTATTGAGGAGTTCAGGGTTTTGGACATTGGCTTGTATTTATTTATTTTAATTTATCATCCACTTCAGTCACAAAATATCAGGCTCAGTAAAGAAGTGTATGGATGATGTGCATAAGAAATATGATCTGCAATGCATAAGAAACAGTCCTTTCCAGTCCTAAACTACCTGACCGTCCAACCACCTGTTTGGATTTTTTTTTTGACACATGTATTGCTAAATCTTGCATTAACTTCTTGCTTTCAGCTAAATCTCGTCAGTGGTATTTAACTAACCCTACATGCACACTAGTAAAGATGAGCCTTGCTATTAAATGCTTATTTTTATAGGGTCGGGGGCTTTACTTATTTGCAGGCCTGATGAAACTCAGTTATATTATCTGAATATTAAAGTTGCTTTTGACTAGATTATCTTTTCTGCTGTTTCAGGTATTAATGGAATGAAGGGTTGCCCATCCTATAGGTAATTGTTGCAGGGCTTTATATTTTAAATATCCTACTGCCTATTAATTGTAACTTCCGTTTTAATGAAAAGGCTTTGAGTGAGTTTATCACTATTTCAATGAAATTGCTTCCATTTGTAGAGTCCTTCATGTTTTCTCAATTGTGTTTTCTTTCCCATGTAGCTATATTGAGAAGTTTACAGACTTTCTCCGTCTCTTTGTGAGTGTCCACCTACGAAGAATTGAATCCTACTCTCAGTTCCCTGTGGTTGAATTTCTGGCGCTGCTTTTCAAATACACTTTTCATCAGGTATACCACTACAATATTGTTTTTCTCAGTCCTTTTTTTCTCCTTCCCCTGCTCTCTCCTGTACAGTACAGGTAGCTTGTTTTCCCCAGAGGAATCAATACCTAAAGCTAGCACAGAAAAAAAAAATATTAGTATATCTTACCAGTAGTGCTGGCAACTTCTAAATAACATGATGTGCTGAGTATTTATTTTGGATTTAGTTGGAGAAAAGTAGTCAGATGTAGTTACTTTTTTTTCTGATGTTTAACTTTTCTCTGCTAGTATTTAGAACGTGTCTGGAAAATCTGTATCACTTGATTGTTTTATATTGGGGGTGCTCTTATTTCTCTGGCAGCTACTGTTTTGATGTTTCTGAGTCTTTTCTTGTGCTCATTTTTTTTTAATTATTCTCCAAAAGTTCAATCCTGTAACCTGAAATAACTGTTACCCTGCCGTAGAAGCTACCACAATGTATTTGATGGTATTTGCTACCACATGTGAATAATGACAAAGAAAGTCTCATGAAGCTGATGCAGCAAACCATGAAATTGGTTAATGCTGAGACCCCCCTTTGCAATTTCCACGTTCCCACCTTGGTGCTAAAGCTCTTGTTCATCTTTTGAGTGTTGAAACTTGTAAATCAGCCCAGTGATCTTGTGGACATTTTTCAATGGAGCAAGAATCCAGTGTTTAATGGAAGTTTTTCTCATTGCGTGAAGTGTATCTTAGCTCATCCTTTCCCTGTGATTAGAAAACAGTCTTCATGACATTCATTTTGAATTTTGTTGCATTTCAGCCTACCCATGAAGGTTACTTTTCCTGCTTAGACATCTGGACACTCTTCTTGGACTATCTGACTAGCAAAATTAAAAGTCGTTTGGCAGACAAAGAAGCAGTACTTAACAGGTGAGTGGTTGGGAGGCCACCAGGATGTGACGGCTGCAACAAGGTTCTACTGATCATTGTGGAAGAACTATGAGAAACAAAACATTTTTTACACCACCTTTGCTCATGTTATGTTAGATATCAGTTTACATTTTTTTAGTTAAAATCTTCGAATTACTTTTGAATGAGTCTGTAATAGTAGTGGAAACGCCAAAGTTTCGATTTTTATGTTGTTGTTGGCAGCTCTTCCTTTGTTGCATCTTGAAATAGGTGACTCTAATTTTATCAGAAGTCCCTTTGTTGTCATTTAGAAGAAAAACAGTGAATATACTGATATCTTGTTCAAGTTTGGTAGATTTAAAAACTGCCAAGGCATGTGCCCTGTTGTGTTTCACTAACTGTAGAAATTTCTTTCCTTTTGAGTATGTTAAACATAAGTGGTTAGTTACTGACATGCAGCCTGGCACCATAACCACAAAGAACAAATGTGGAACTAGGTTTCCCCAGACAATTCTTTTCCTTTCAGCATGGGAACTGTGTCATCTTAATTTCTCAAGCAGTGTGCACTTGCTAATTCCTGACTTGCCGGTGTGTCTGCCTAATGCTGGTGAATGGTGCCTTGCTGCTCTGCTCCTTTTTTCCTCTGGCAAGCATGGACATGCCACTTACTATTTTCATATCAATCTTTTTGTGATGGAGAAAAAGTCAAAGGAAACAATAGATATTTCTCTTGCAGATATGTCAGGTTGTAAGAAACAGCTGTGAGTGACTGAAACTTGTGCTGCTTTTTTGTCAGAAGTTTCTGTGTGTCTGTCCTTAATGACAACTTCTGTAGTTATAACTTCCTTCGTGCTTTAAGACATAAAACCACTTTGATTTGATAACTTGGGTGTGGTTACACAACAGGAACACCCGATGAAACTTCCTGTTCTGTGGTTTAAAAGCTTTACATTTTGTACATATTACAGTTATGCTATTGGATAAATTGCTACACCTAAAGTTACCTCATGTTTTTGCAGAAAATATGGTGTCAACCTCCTTGCATTGATGCTTCCAGCTGCTAAGTTAGTGACAGCTGACTAGTCTGGCACTTGGATTACATCATGCTCTTGAGTTGTGACGTCAGGAGATGTTAATGCCTACTTTTCTGACTTGATCTTGTTTAGAAAATGGTTTGACATCCCCTTGTCTCAGATCAGATATTTTAAGAAAGGAAGTTTTAAAATGTGGGGGGAAGACCTCCTCAAATCCCCCAACTTTAGCCTTGTGTTAGCAGAAGTAGGCTGCATGCTCAGGTGGTTCTGCATTGATTTTGCAATTTAATGTTATTGGAGGATCAAGAGAAAGAAAGATCTTCTGCAGCATAGCTTCTGAAAGATAAGGGGATATTTTTCAGTTTTGTAACTTCAGTGTTTTAGTACAAGTGGAAAAAGTGATGCCTTTTACTTTGATGGAGAACAAGGGCCTGGTGTGAACTGCAAAAATACCTGCAGTTGTGTGGAAGACATTGATGTAGACACTGGTGAAGCAATTCAACAGCAAGAGGTCTGGAAAAAAAAAAGAAAAAAGGACTTATTTATAGACCCATTCCATCTTAAACCCTGTGTAAGATCACTGGATAAGAAATAACTCGTGAATGGTCCTTATTTCACTTTAACCATCTGGCCAATCCATCAACTCTTAACTTCTCGTTTCTGTTGAAGAGCTGAGAAGTGTGGTTAGGATCACTGCTCCTTTATCTTATCAGTTGTTTCTTTCTTCGACTAAAGATTAATTGTAAAACTGGCTGAACAAGATGATGCTGAAGAGAACTGAATTTATTGGCCAGCTGCTTTGAGGAAGAAGTTTGTGGAACAATTGCCCCAGGGGAGGCCCCTTTAGCAGAAGGTAGCAGTAACTCTGCCCTGCTTCATCAGTTCCTTGGTGCCTCCCCAAAAGCCAAGCCCTGGACTGTGGTTGCTGGGGAGTAGCTGAAGCAGGAGGAGCTGCCGTAGCCTTGTGTTAAGGCTGCCTCTTCCTCTGTCCTGGCAGCAGGTTGCGCAGACCAAGAGGTGCTGCCACATGCTGGAGACCAAACAGAGGTACCCAGAGATAAGGCAGTCCAGCTTTCAGCAGGTCAAAACATGTGCCTGGTATTTTCAAGCAGAACATGGGTAACTGCTGTGTGTCAGAGAAAGCTCATGCTGTTCATGTGTATCTGCTGCATTCCTGGTAACTAGTTTTGCTGCCTTCCCTGTTTTAGCACTCCTAGATTACTTCTCTTGTTAAGTTCTTAGTTTGGCCCTCAGAGATGTGGGAATATCTGATATTCCCACAGGCTGTTTCCTCGCAGGTACACCATAATCTTGAAATGACATGCTATTTTTAATCCTGTGATCTGTTTGCTGATTCCTCAACAAACCTGTAAAGCTGTGCTGCAGTTTCTTGGCAATGTCTCGCATTAAACAGCCATCTGTTCTTCACCTTCTTTGTGCTAGAAGGACTGAGGACAGAGCAATCTCTGCAGAAGTGTTTTATTGGTCTCTTGCTCTGTTTTCTCCATGGCCACAGGTACGAAGATGCTTTGGTTCTGTTGCTGACAGAGGTGTTGAATCGAATCCAGTTCAGGTATAACCAGGCACAATTGGAGGAGCTGGATGACGAGACACTGGATGATGATGTAAGGAGCAGAGTTGAACAAGGACAGCTGCAGGTCTGGATATGAACTGTTGTATTGGTTAGGGCTGGAATGTTTTTCCCAAAACATGGTCAAGCTTTTGGGGTACAAGCTAGGCAGCTGCTGCTTAACTCAATTCTGAGTTTCTAGGCTTAAAGGAGCGTGAAATGTTTTTTATTATACTTGGTCACACTAAAAGGATATGACCCTTTCTTTCTAACTTTGTCATGGAAGAAATACCAACACATATGTCTTGATTATTAGAGGTATTAGGTGTCCATTTCCTTTTGATTTGGAATGTAAACACCGAAAATATCTCAGAGAACAAAAGTTTTAAGCTGTATTTGTCATTGATGCTTTTATTTGAACCTTCTATGTCTCCGAAGTCAATATTGGTAAGCATAATCTGATCGATATTGATGTGCTCCAGAAAGAGTAAAAGCTGAGTGGAGTAGGTGACCAGAGTGGCTGAGGCTAGAGTTACTGGAAGGGCGGGTTGTGCTGTGTAATGGGTGCTTGTCAGCAGTGCAGTAACTGTATTTGAAGAGTGAAAGCTTGGGGCTTATCGCTTCAGGGGACATATGTGCACAGGCCGACAACACAGATGGGTAAATTATTCCTCATCATGTATCCATGAGCGTATAGTAATAAGAATAACAGCGTATCTTCAGTATCAATGCATCCACAGAAGTCAAGCTCTCAAAAGGAACTAGCTAGACCCAAGCTAAAGTGAAGATGTCTACAAAGAGCCCTCTGTTTCCTGAAATGTGTAACCCTCACCATGATGTTTCTTCCCATAGCAGCAGACTGAGTGGCAGCGGTACTTGCGCCAGAGCTTGGAGGTGGTTGCAAAAGTCATGGAGCTCTTGCCAACTCATGCCTTCTCTACACTAGTAAGTAGCTATGACCAGCTGAAGGACTGCATGAAATGAGCTCCAACTAAGTTTGTTGGAAGCTGTTTGATAGAGGCACTGATGAGGAAAAAAAATCAGGGATTTGCATTTAGATGCAAAAGCTTGGCAAAGGGGAGTTAAGAAGTCAAGGGAAAAAAAATGCCTTTCTCTGTTTTTGTCAGATTTCTTGGTATATTTTGAAGATGGCCCTGCAGTGAGCATCTGCCTTGCTTGCTGGACACTAGGCTCTTTAGAAATTCCCATCTCTTGAAGTAAATATTTGGTAACAATCCTTCACTTGTTTATCTTGACCTTTATATTAGGAGGCGGTGCTGTGAATTGGACAGATGAGGATGTCATTAATAGGATTTTACAGAGAGTGAAATTTTTATTTAAATGAAAGGCTAAGCCCAAATACTAAAGAAAGGACCTGGAACAATTGGGACTTATATCTAATAAACACAGATTTGCTTGCTTCTCTCCAACTATTGCCACTGTAGTTGCGGAGGTTAGTGTTGTAAAACTTTGCCTTGGCTTGTAGCATTTAATGGTTTCTGAGCAGGAGCTCTTGAGGATCTGAGACAGTGAATTCTGAATGGTTGTCACCTTTCCTTTGAGAAAAAAGGTGAGTGTGTTTGGTAGGGTCTCAAAGCAAACATAGTAATTCTGCTGGAGTTATCACATACCATGACCTCCGAACCATATTCCCAAGAAATAGAGAAGCTGAGAACTTGTAGAGGAAGCAGGTGTCTACTTGGATGGATTTTTTTTCTTTTTTCTTATGAATATTTTAAATAAGATACAGGTTGAGCTAAGCACTGGAAGTGTATTACTGGAAACTCTTAAGCAGTAAGCAGAATATTTCTCATATGAATGTAAAAGCTACTCTGCAGCATGGGGCAGTGTGTGAGTTGACAAGATGCAGACGAGTGAAACGGCTGTTTCATTGAGCATATGGCTCCTTGGCTTGCTTAAAGCAAAGTGTTAAGAAGGGAAAGGCTCCGTGTGGGGCTGGTTTTTTGCTTGCTTGTTTTTTAATAGTTCTACTCCTGTAGTTATATAAAGGCTTTCAACTGTTAATTAGGCACTCCACATTAAAATTATAATTGAGTGATTTGAGCCTCATGTTATTTCATTCTTGTACACTGGATAGCCCAAGAAGTGCTGAAGAGACTGTATATGCAATAGCCTTTAAAATGTTGTTGAACTCGGTGATGAAGCTACCAGTAGCAAATATTTAAATATAATATATGACAACTGCAATTACTCTGTCCCATGCTGGGCAGTGAATGACTACAGATCCTTTCACTGACATATGAGTTAGATTTTTGTTTATCCAACAACCTAAAATGTTTCTGATTTTGCCAATAGAAACCAGGTAGAATTATGCCAGACCAAAATGGTTGGAAAATATTCTCCGAGATGGGATATCTGCAAGGAGAAGGTTAGCAGGCAGTTCTGTCCTGTATGTACAGAGGTGTGTTCAGGCACAAGGCAGTTAATGCCCTGATCCATGCTGTTGGAGGGGCCTGGCTGACTGAGCACCGGTTAGGAGGCTTTCTGGTCCATGTGTGCAGTATATTCTCCTGTGTTGGCACAACCTGTTGCCCAGCTAAGTGTCACTAGGAGCAGGGATGCCGGCAGTCAGTCTTGAGCGATGAAGTGAGGTTGCTGCTCTGCATGCCTAGGCCGGGATGCATCATGAATGTTGCTTGTTCCCTGGTTCTTTTCCCCGAGGGGCTTCAGCTGCTCTTGATTCGCAGTGTGCCAGCAGAGCAGATGCAGTACTTTAGTCTAAACTGTTTGCAAGGCACTGAACTCAGCTTTCCCAGTTAAATATTTTGGTAGATGCACTTTGTGAAGCTCCTGCTCCTGGATTAGGTGGGTACAGTTGAGGCATCCTGTGCTCCAGGCTCAGACTTCCCTGGTTGTACCCCGTGTTGTTGAGTCTGGTTATGCCCTGCTGTCACTTCCACTTCTCAGGCCACCAGACTATGAAGTTGACTGCTGATATTTGTGGGGGGAAAAAAAGAGGAGTCTTTTCAGTGTAGGGATCCTCCCTGATTTTATGACAGCTATTAAAAATATGAAAAGCTGTGCCACACAGAGTCAGCCCAGAACCTGGAAACTTGCCTTTCTTCCAATGTCTTTTTGAAGGCAGAGAAATGAAAACCATTCATTAACAGTATAATTTATAGTTGAGTGTAAACTGTCTCTACCATGTCCCAAAATCATGCTCTTTTCTTGTCTTCTGTAGTTCCCAGTTCTGCAGGATAACTTGGAAGTGTACCTGGGACTCCAGCAGTTTGTGGTCACATCAGGGACAGGTAATATCACCATCCCTCACTGTAGTCCTCAGCTCTCTGAATAAGAGATTTTGAATGGTAAAAACTATACATACCTGCTTTAGCCTTGCTTCCTTTGTATTCTGTTTAGAATGTAGTAGCAGTTTCTGAAGGTTTCTGTCCAGTAAGCATCTCGGGAGCTTTTACATACAAAGAAGTATAAAAAGAAATCAGTACTGTGAATAAAAATGAAAAATGATTCCTTTTCTTAGGAGCTTGTTGCTCATAGCTTGTTGCTTCGTTAGAAGTGAGGAAAGTAAAAGTAATAGTGGAATGAATGTGAGATCTGAATGAAGGAAAATTATAGCTAAGGATGTTTTCAATCCTCCAGTCCAGCAAAAGGAATCTGTTCAATTTTTACTGTTGTATATATAATATACTGTCTGTAGCAAATTTTTGTATGTGAGCAGACTTTCCTTCTGGTACTTTTGGCTCTCTTGATAGCAAGAATGGCAATTTTGCATAGACAATTTGAGAAAAAATACTTCCAATTTAGGATTGGTTCACACCCAGGATTGCAAGCAATATGTGTAGGGTTTTTTTAGTGCTGTAGTCACACTGCCTGTTAGAAGCTTTCATGAAGCCTGGCTCCTCAACTCATGAATTAGATGCAACTGGGGATCAGAATTGGGCAATGGGATGCTGGTGCAGATGGTGTGTGCATGGCAAGCTTGTTGCTGAAAATATAAATGGTCTTAGATTAAATATGGACAGTGGAAAGAAAAGCAGAGTTCCTCTAAAACATGTCATTGTAGAATATATGGGGTGTTGTTGCTGCTTTGGGAGGGGAATGAAAGGTCTGGGATGTATGGAGATGAAATACACAACTGAGCAGTTTAGCCCTGCAGTTGTTTATAAACATGCAAACCTCTTTAGTATGGATTCCTGTATCCATTTAGTACGTTTCTTGTATTTGAGAAGTCAGAATTTAAATAACTGTGTTTCAAATTAGAAGCAAATATACCAATCTTCTGAATCTGCCTCTAGTGTAGGAGAATTTATGGCACTTGAGCCAGCAGAGGGAGTTTCAGGAGTGCCCTTCTCCATGGGTCTGGAATTGCTTTTTGAGATCAACAAATAGCCAAAAAGACCCTTATGTTTTTTTTAGATCTTCATTCCAGATAGAGGAAAATAAATATGTAAAAGGCTGAAACATTTGGTAGCTTCCACCTTGTTGTACAGAGAGGAATTTTGAGCATGGCTGAGTTGGAGCAGTTGAACTTGCCTTACTCAGTTCGGATGTTTCCATCGCTTGGACAGAGCTGAACTGTGACCCACTGCAGAGCTAATTTAAGAAGAATGCCTGTAATGTAATTAGAGTAAACTTTGCATTTCCTGTAGCTTTGTAATTAGATTTCCCATCCCGAAGAGCTGTATTTATTACAGTCACAAGGTTATGTGTTTTCTTTCTCACACACATTTTTAAATTATAAGTTTCCAGACTGCTAGGCTCTTTTTCAGCAGATACGAGCCCAAGTGAATATATCCACTAGGTCTTTTGGCTTCGTTGCTAATGAACTATCGTGTCATTTTAGGTCATAGGCTGAATATCACTGCAGAGAATGATTGTAGACGTTTGCACTGCTCCTTGAGGGACCTGAGCTCTTTGCTGCAGGCGGTGGGACGTTTAGCTGAATACTTCATTGGAGATGTGTTTGCTGCCAGGTTCAATGATGCTCTTACAGTGGTAGAGAGGTAGGTATGGGACGGGGAGTTTGCCGTTCTCTTTTCAATACAGGGAAATATTGTCAGCACTGCAGTGAATGTCAAAAGCAAAGTTTCTTTCTGCCATCCCATTTTATAATTAAACTAGAGAACCAGGACCTTAACACTGATGAATGCAACACTTAAGTTTTCCAAATTACTTTCTAACCTATAAGCAAAGACAGAAATTACTAATATAATGAGTTGGGGGTCAATTAAATCAGTTATTGCAAAAGGTTGAGGTTCTTGTTTGCAGCACATGTGTTGGTGATGCAGTGGAAAATTTGATAACTTCGGAGGTGCATGTCATAAAGCTAAACCTTTTTTTTTGTTAAAAATATTGTAAAAACTGGAAAAGCAGACTTCAAGAAGCTCTTCCAGAAATTTAATTAGCTCTCAGTTACAAATTACAGAGCCACCTTGGTTACATTTTTATTTTACTTCTGCATAGGAACATTGTCTTGTTTCATTCTACTGCAAACAAGGAAATAGGCTCTAAAATAATTTCAGATAGGCACCCTAAATCTTTTACATATATATGGCTAAATATTGACTTAATGACTAAATATAAACTTGCCAAGAGCTGCATTCGGTTAAGATGTTCTTCTAGTGGTTTTATAGTAGATTTGTAGTGTGTATACGTCTCTCTCAGTTCCTTTGCACTGCTATTTATGTATTCACTTACAGGTTGGTAAAAGTAACGCTATATGGGTCCCAAATTAAACTGTACAACATCGAAACTGCAGTACCATCTGTATTGAAACCTGACCTTATTGATGTGTGAGTATGAGATAAAAGCTACAAATGATAGTATTTAAATTCAGTGCCTGTAGGGGTGGAGGAAGCTTTAGATGTCCTAAATTTGGGTACACTTAAGCATTTGTTTGGCAACTGTTTTGAAAAATTGCTAGCTATCCAGGAGAACCTTTTCTTGTAACTATTAAAGCCAAGACTGCTACTAGCATTCTATGTTCTTGAACTAGTACTTCCTCAAATTGAAAGACTCAGATTCTTTACAGGAAAATATACTCAAGAGTCGAGAATAAGCCTGCTTGCGTTAGCTCTAAAAGGAAACCATTACTTTACTGTGCACTAAAGACCATGAAAACATAGTTATTTTGTGGTATGATCAGATGGTAAAATAACTGTTAAAGGTGGTCTTTTAAGAAACAGATCTACTGTCTGTCTGTAGTTCAGATTTACATATTTTTTTTCTACCAAAGTCAGATCTATAACTCATGTAGAAGTTTTTTTTTTTTTTTTTTTTTAAGTGCAGGGTTTTGAGACCCTTGGTTTCCCAGACAAATGTATGCTGCATGTTATGGATCCCACAACTGAACACCTTCAGTCCAGAAGCTGGCATGAAATGGTGTTGGTAGCAGAACGCTGCTCTTGACGGCCGCTCAGGGACTTGCTATTGTAACGACTGTGTTGTACAAAGCTGTTTGCTGCCAGCTGGCATTTGGGGAGCAGAACTTAAAGTTGTCTTTTTAAACCTGTTAAATGCTCCAGTTTGTTATAGCAGCTCCCTGAAAAATCACCTTTAATTTCATCATGTTGTTCCCTGGACTTTGCCTAATAATCCGCAGTTGTTAGTCCTGAGTTTTGTGGAGATTACATTGTTTCAATCAGCTATTTCTCCTTTTATAGTTTGAAGTAACTCAGGAAGCTTTTTACATCGCCTGTTAGTGAGGGTTTTTCATTCCTTCCTTTTGGGTATGTCCAGTGTTGCAGCAGAAACTTGTGATCCCTTTTCTAATACTAGTTTACAACTCACATTGTCTAATGCTTCGAGGAAGCCTGTCTGTGTTCACTAAGAATTGTATTAACTTGTAGTTTTTAGCACTGTGCCAAAAATAATGTTTTCATATACCAGTTGATTGTAATTTGACTTTCCTAGCTTTCTTACTCCTTTGGCTTAATGCTGCTGAGGCCAGGTACACCGCACTTTTAAACAAACCTGGGGAAAACAGGTTCTGGGACAATGTAATGTTTTAGCCCATATCGTTAATTCTTTTGTAAGCAATGCACCACTTTTCAGTTAATGTGGAGTAGTTTAGGCAATAAATACACTATAGGAAGGAGAAGGAAAAACTTTGCTATTCAAATGTAAGTTTTAAAAAGAGACTTTCCTGCTCTTTCCTGTTGTTTGCAAATTCTGCTGAATGTGGTGACAGTGTGAGGGATTGAGAAGGAGGTTGATACAGACCTAGGAGTTGCCTGTTATAAGCAGTAGAGATCTTAAATACTTAAATGCAATCATTATGCTGGAGACATGTACATGTTTGAGAATCTTTATTTTTTGGAGGATCATAGTCTTTTTTTTTTTTCTTCTTTTTCTCTCTCGCTTTGCCCAAAAAATCTGCAAAATAGGGATTGGCTATGAGTGATACTTCCAACTGGGCAATATGTTTCACAGACTTATACTGTATGTAACAGTAGATGCCAAATGGTATCCATAAGGCCACTACTTTCTAGTCCTCTTTCCTGACAATCAAATGGGTATGCAAAATGATTGATATACTGCAAAGACTAGGGAGTGTGGTGAGTGCTTAGCGGCGTATCCGAGACTGCAGTGTCATAGCACTTGTCAGTCCCCAGTCATTTTTGTTCTTATTATTTTGTGTGAGTTCTTGGCTGTATTCTGCTTTCCTGTCTGTTTGTGCACAGGGTTAAAAAGTCTGCAGAACTCTTAACATACTAATTTACTTTACCTTTCAATAAGAGCTCAGAATTTGCTAAGCCTGAACAGATATCCCAGACTCTTTAGGTGCTAAAATCTGAGGGTATATACTTTAGAAAAGAAACAAGTTTCCATTTTGCATCCATTATTGTTCACTGGCACAACAATCTTTCTAAACCAATGTAGTACATTTTAAAGCCATCTTCATACCCCACCAGGGAAACATGATGATCAATCAAGCTGGACTCTAAATTTTAAAGAAAAAACTGCCAGCTTTATCTGAAAGAGCAGAAAACCTGTCCTTGATAGGCCATCAAAACTGCATCCTGAGCCTTCCACGGCCGTTCTGTTATATACCTGTTACCTCGTGTGTCTCTTACGGCTGTCTGGGTCCTGCTTGCAGGCACGCGCAGTCCCTGGCGGCGCTGCAGGCCTATTCACACTGGCTGGCGCAGTTCTACAGCGAGGTGCACCGGCAGAACCCGGAGCAGTTCATCTCCCTCGTCTCCACCACCCTGGAGGCAATTACACCCCTCATCAGCTCCAAGGTATCTTTGGCTTTCAGAGCAACAGCGTTTCATGTAAAGCAAGATGAATAACAGTGCTGGACAGCAGTGTGACATAGATGGCTGCAAGAGTTTTTTATATAATACTGTATATATAAATTGTGTTGGTTATGCTTGGTGAGTAAAGGCAGCTCCCCATGCTGTCTGATACCGCTGTTGTATGGCGAGGGTCTCTGTGGTGGTGCTGCTGAGGACCCTGACCACACAACCTCTCTGTTTCAGGTGCAGGAGAAGTTGCTGTTGTCTGCGTGCCACCTGCTAGTCTCCTTAGCCACCACAGTGCGACCAGTGTTCTTGATCAGCATCCCAGCGGTGCAGAAGGTGTTCAACAGGATCACAGACACTTCTGCTCAGCGGCTTCCTGATAAGGTGATTTTTGACACAGAAATACATGAAGAACATATATGAGGTGTCCCTGGGAAGTACTGCCTCAGCTCTTGCTGCTTTTAAAAGAACAAAACAAAGAAGTTATTTCTGTGCATTGGATATTCAGAAATCCAAGTCGCACAGTTTGTCAGTAATCATTTATTTTATAATGAAAAAACACAGTTGCAACACTTAATTTTTTCTCTTTTATTTGCTGGCATGACCCCTGACTGTACACCTGTTTACATTGTCTTTCCAGTACAGGCATGTTTATGGATTTGCTTTTTCTTTGCAAAACTAGATGCATCCTGTATTCCTCGCTCCAAATGAGTATTTATGTTACAAAAGTACCAAACAACGGAGATTGGGATACTGTCATATTG
>VWPW01022446.1:0-12661 GCA_013389825.1 Crypturellus undulatus | reverse complement strand
ATTAATTACAAAGTAGTTTAGAGGCTTTGCTTTTATTCTGCCTTCTTAAAGCAGGACTGTTCTCTAGCCTCCTGCCTAAAAACCCAGCTGCCTTAGTTACCAGCAGTCTAACACAGAGGGAGACGGAAAATCCCTTAGGAAATTCCTCAAAGCAGCTTTGTTAAATACCTGAAAATATCAAGATTTAACAACTTGAGGTGCTGCACGTGGCACTGGGAGCGTCCGTAGAGGCACTCGCGACATCACCTATCCTGACGCACCGGCTCCTCCTGGTGCACGTGCTGCCCCCAAGCAAAAAATACCTTTTTAGCGCTTTTTTTAAGCGCTGTTGAGAGCTACATGAGCCTTTTCAGGACAAACTCAGTCCCTGCCACGCTCTGGATGGGTAGCACAACGGAGACGCTTCCCTGGACCCCTTTTGCAGGTATTTTAACTCAAAACACTACCAAAGGGGAAAGAGAAGGAAAAGAAGCAAGAAGACAAAGGGAAGGAGCTGGGATACAGCTTGGAAGGGGACATCCCTCCTCCACTCTGCACCCCAGCACAGACTGGGTAGACTAGAGCGGGAGGCAGAAGAGACAAAGCCGATAAGAAAGCCACAAAGCGTCAAGTTTTTGCAAATATTCACAAATTTTGTGCAAACGTCCAGAACCGCAGGCGGGAGCTGCGTCTTGAAAAAGTGGCTCCAAAGTGCATTTCTTGAGAGCAGCCCGACCGCAGAAGCCAAGAGCAGCTCCCCAGAGCCCAGAGGGGTGGCACCGCACGCTGCATATCTGGCGCGGGCTGCAATAATCCTCTTCCACGAATCCCCTCTCCTCTTTGCCAGTATCAGCACTTTTCCCCTCCACCATCACCCTTTGCTTCCTTGGTGGTTAATAGTTTCTCATCTAGGGCTGGCAGGGAGGGTTTGGAAAACTGCAGGCAGAGGAAGCATCCAGGCAAAGGATTCCTCCTCGGCATGTTATTACCAGCTTGTTGGAAGCCAAACAATTAAGAAAATTGTTTTCTCTCTCTTGTTTGGATATTTTGTACTCACACGAGCTTTCTGCTGGTCGCCTGACCTCACGCTCGGTGGCAATTCTCCTCTGCCGCATGTAAAACAAAATTCTCATTACGGGGCATTAAATTAGCATTAGAGCCATGACCGATGACCGCGCTACCCCGGTAACTCTCCCTCACACGGGTGGTAGCACCTGGAGGTCACCAACGCGGTGTCACCAACTGGGACAACCATCCTGGCACAAGGGAGGGGACAGGGGGACGCAGGGCCAGTGCCTCCACGTTGAGGACCGCCAGGACAGGGGGACACGGGTGCTCCAAGCGGGACGTGCAATCCCGGAGCGCAGCCCGTGGATGCCAGAGGGTTAATCAGCTAATTGCTCACAAGGCAGTTTGAGACCTCTGTGTTAAAGAGGAGATATGAGAGCCAATTATCAGAGTCATCTGCCCCGATCGACGCAAGGTGTTTGATAACGCGGCGCGGAGGTGGCAAGCGGGGCTTTCATGTCCTCCCAAGGGTTCCTGCTGTCCATTTGGTGCCGACATGTTCCCAGCAGGAGATACACGGGGCTATTTTATACATAAAGAGCCAAGGCTGCCCTTGGAGAAACGCTTGTGGATCACAGCTCCCTCCGCAGCATCGAATCCTGCATATAAAACATGCGGCTAAACAGGCTCCCCGAGGGAGCAGGAGGGTTACGGGAGCAGCTGCCGTGGAAAGGGAACATTTACAAGTGGGGGGGTTAAATACAACTACAGGAGTCAGGGGATGGCAGCTCCAGGTCAGGGAGCCTGCGCGTTAACGGGAGGCCGCCGAGGGGAGAGCTCATGCTACGGGGAAGCTCGATGCCGCCTTGATTTATTTTAAAAATTAATTTGATGGCCCCGTGCTGCCCTGAGACAAACGAGCACCTGCCTCCTGCCCTCCGGCGCCGCTCTGTTCCGCTGCTCGCTGCTGAGCTCCTGCTTTCCCTTTAGAGAGGAAGAGGATTTTAAACTTGAAAGATTCCTACCCCAGAGGGCTAACAGAGGGGGAAGGGGGTTCAAAGCTACAGCTGAGTTCACAGCCACTAGCACAGCTCTGAATCCCCCTTGGCTACGATTCCCCCCCTGCATCCCTAGCCCTTCCCGAAGCAATTTGAATGGGAAATGAAGTGTGGCTCCGGGGAGACAATGCTTTATTGTAAAGTTTTTTGCTACGACGCACAGTATAAAAACCTGCCAAGCCGCATGTAAACAGTCGCAACCGCCAGGCTCCTCCGTAATGAAAAGCTATAAAGAACACCCAGGTGGGAAGCACAATACGAGCAGCTAATTAAAGTAACCAATAATATTCCTCCCAGGAATGCAGGAGTGCGTTCCGCTCAGTGGGAGAAGCCACTTCTAAGCCCGTGAACTCGGCTTCCTGGTGGAGCAAATAAAAAAAAAAAAAGGAGGGGGGGGAATGGGAGAAAGAAGGCAGCGGTGCCGCACCAGGATCCCTGCTCCTGCCGGAGGGTCCGTTCCACGATCCCACCCCGCGAAGGCTGAGGCCATAAATGTTGACAAGGCATCTATTGCTCCTGAAAAATGGGAGCTCCTAGTGACAGGGTTAATGATGTTTGAGCAGCCTCTCACCCCGAGCTCCACATATCCCAGCTTTAATGCACTGGCCTCCTTCCCCCACCCCCAAAGGGACCGGAGAGGGAAGCGGGGCGGGGGGGAACAGCGACCTCCAATGCTGGATATTTTCTACATCAGTGAATTCCCAGGGCCGGCGGAATAAAGCAGAACACTCAAACATGGAGAAACAGGCAGCAAAAAAGGTCAAATCCATCCCCCCAAGGAGGAGAGCAGCTCATTTCACAGGGATGGAGGGAAGAGAAGCCTCCCTCCACTCTCACCCTTTCTCCGGAGGAGAGAGGTCTCCATGCCAACATTATCCAGCCACTAGAGCCGGACGATTCCTTTTTGCTTCCCTCTGAGCCGCTCAGCGGCGTAAGACGCGTTAGAGCCCAGCAGACGAAAAGGCTATTTTAGTGCACAGGATGTTGAATTAATTCCAGAGTATATTTATCCGTTCTTCTCTGGAGGATCTGCTTTCCCCAAACACCCTACGTTTAGCTTTGCCCAGCCGGCCACACAAGGCATTCGAGGGATCATCATGCCGGGGAGGGAGCTCCGAGCGCTCCTGCTGCCTTCCCAGCACATTCCAGCTGGGAACAACACGCAGTTTCACCCATCTGACCAGGGCCAACATGCGGAAGGTGTGAAACAAATTACCCGCTATGCGCGAAGACTGGAAAACAGGGAAAACCCAGACGTATTTTTCACCCAAAAATAAGCAGCTTTAAGACAAAATGCAGTCCCCTACCAAGTTCATCTCATTTGTACTTCAAAAAGTTATTTCCTACCAGGGAGCTCTGGGCTCGTTGTCTTCGGAGAGCACATTACCTTGCTCTTTACACACTCGGCTTCTGCCCCAGCCTGAAATGTGCACTTAACCACCTGAAAATGAACTGATACGACCCAAAAGGGTCTCTCTTCACACGTGGCGGTTCGGAGGAGTAATCCTAAAATTCAACACCTCTATTTATGGGCTGTAGCTTTCGCCAAGCCACGGAAAGGTCACACACACCACAAAAACAGAAGGAAAGACGCAGGGAACGATGCTGGGGCCTCCTCGGGCGCGCAGCCCGCGCCGCCGCACAAACAAGATGTAAAACCTCAAGCAGCAAGAAGGTCTGGAGCAGCCTGCGCTACGAGCTGCAGCACTGGGCTAGTCTGGAGGTGCAAGGAGTATCCTGGAGGCCAATGCACCTTACCTTCTTGGAGAGCGAAGAGACATTCAACCCAAATCTTTGAGCCCTTTCCTTTAATTTATCCATGTTTACCTATAAAGACATAGGAAACAATTTATTTCTTATTTCTTTTTTTTTTTTTTTTTTTTTTTTTTTCCCTCAAATCATCATCACTCAAATTGCAGGACTAGGGAGGACGCCGCTTGCTGGGAACGTCTCCCAGGACACAGACCTGCTCATGGAAATCCTGCCCTGGGGATGCTCCTTCCAGCACTAACGCTCAGCGGCAACAACTCCCCTGGGCACCAAGGGGAAGCTGGGCCAATATCCCAAAAAGCTCCATCCAAACAAGCATGGAATGACCACGACAGGTCACACTCGTCCTGTCCAAGGGGCTCAGATTGGCACCGTCAGATGTGCCTGGTGTTTCCGTAACAGCCTGCTCTGCTCAACACAAAATTAAGCTTTTCTGGTAAAGCTGACAAGGTTCCTAGGATCCAGCACTTTGCTCTGTCACGGACTTAGGAAACTGCTGCTGCATCCTTCCTCTTCCCAAACTAGTCACACCTAGGCGAAATTTCCCAAAAAAAGCCACTACTTTTCCCTAAGGAAACTTATCCCTAAGCAAACAGCTGAACAGATGTGCAGGGAAGGACTTCCATGGAGGAAAATTTGGTGCTATCCTGCTTCTCAGATATCCATGCAAAATCTTGGAGTGCTCAGCACGAGGAATCTGTAACCTTCCCTAGGGAGAGATCCAGCCTTGGAATGAGTTTGTTGCATCTTCCACTCATCCATGTTTGCAATGGACAAGCACTAAGCGAGTTGCTCAGATTGCACAGCCCTGCGATTTTTGATGTTCCCTACTTATATTTGGAAATAAAACCGGCAAGGCAGCTTTGCCCATTAGAAGCAGAGAATAATTTCCTATAGGTCATTCATAATTTCCATCCCTGAAGCACAATTCAAGCAAGTCAGAAGGCAGAGAACGAAAAACGGGCATGTGAAACAAAACAAATACCCTTTTTTGCTCCTTTCAGCAATAAAAAAAAATAATTAAAAAAAAACAGCTTACCTAAGAAAATGGCAAGTCACAAGAGGCAGCCAAACACTATACAGGGATGGGGACCTATCTGATTTTCAGTACAAAAGTAGCATCCAGGTGGGCTGCTTCATTAAGCTCTCCTCCCACATAGGTCTTCCTCAGACCATTTGGATAGCTTATATGTACCCAAGAAGGCAGGAAATCACAACTTGTGTTAGAGGTCTGTGCAGCAACGGTTTATGAGCAAAAAGCAGGTCTTACCATAGGTTTGCTGTCTGCAGAGAGGCCTGAAACAAGGAGGTGAGGAAAAAAAAATAGAAAACAAGAATTAAGAGCAGAATCTCATCTGAAAAGAGCAACAGTCAAATCACAGCACTGCTAGAACCCAGCACCTGCCCCACCACTAGCAGAAAAATGACCCATTTTCCCCAGTTTTCATCTCTGCTCACTACACAACTTGTCTCCAAATCTTTTTGGCTTCCTAGTCAGCTACTTCAGCTGTAGAACTGCTGCCATTCTCACCTTGCTAAGATTGATAGTTAAACCTGGCATTTTTAAAGAAGTTGAAGAGAGTTTGGTGCCCAAATCTGGCTGGATTCTTCCAGCTGTGCTCAGAAGACGCTGGCAAGTGTCTAAGGCACTAGGGATTACTTGTCCTTTCATCCCAATTCTACCACCTCCCACTCAGAGCTTCTGAATGAAAAATGGACAAAAATTAAAATAAAAATAGCCCCACCAGTGATTTTTTTTTTTTCCAGGAATAATTAAACATCTGCAGTAACACCACTCCACAACCTGCTTCTGCTTCACCTCCTCACCTTTAGTGGAAACTGGGGCCATTCCAAACCTGTGGAAAGCAAACAAAGCTTTGTCAGAGACTCAGGCAGATATAAGGTAGGAAAATATCCAATATGCCAAGTCCTGAAGCTGGCAAAGTGCCGGCGTTTTCTTCAAATTCTTTTCCTAAGTGCACTCGACTCCAACTTTCAGGTAAGATTTACTGGAATCCAGGAATACCAACTAAGGTAACGACTGCAGCAACTCTCACCTTCTCTCCGCAAACGGCAACTCAACACTTCATAAAAGCAACCTCAAAGCCCAGAAAAACTAGGGGGATTTACAATTAACACAAAATTAGCCACTTTTCCCTTTCATTATTCTGTCTTTCCAGATTACTTGGCCAGTATTTTATCCCTAACCACCAGTAAACTCTCGTGCTCCGCAACTGGATGGATCCCAGCTTTTGGGAATGGGTCTCCTGCCTTGTAAGGCCACCTCTGCGTCCCCCCCAACACAATCTGCCACGCAGAAAAAGTGTCCCCAAGGGTCTGCAAGGCAAGAGGACAGAAAGGGCCATAGGTGCAGACTCACCGAGCTGCACGTGCCGCCTTCTTGCTCTCCAGGCTCACTGGCACGTTGAAGCGTTCAGCTCTCTTCTGCATTCTCTGGAGCAGGGAGAGAAAAAGAAGCTGGTGATGAAAAGCAAAGACCTGGAGCACGTGGAAAAAGGGATGGCAGAAGGGAAGAGGCTGTGGATGCAATGCAGGATGTGCCAGGTTCCACAACCTTTGGATGCATGCTTGAAAAATAAGTCTTATGGATTTTATACATGCATAATAAAAATATATATATATTTTCCAGAAAAAAACAACAGCTACAGCCAGTTGTGACAGTGAATGCTCTTTCCTCCCTGGCTCTAGCTGCCTTGGCCTGAAAGATATTTTATTACTCTGTCACTAAGTAACCCTAGGAAAGGGGATGTGCTAAAGAACAGGAGTAGGGAGCTGACACACACAGATGACTTTTCACATGAGACAAGGCTGTGATTAGGCTCAGAGTTTGTCATTAGCAACACAATTTAGGACAAAATTCATTCTACGCAGGAACAACCTGGCCTGATGCCAGAGAGGCTTCCAGGAGACTGGAGCAGCCACCCAAGACATAAAACACCTGGGGACACTGGAAGTGCAAGGGTTTGCACCTACAAGCATTAAATCCGTTGAAAAGCTTAAGGGAAATGTTTAGCATTTTATTGTTACACAACAGCACAAAAATGTGTTTGGAGCTTTAAAGGTTAGAGAAACAGATAACAGTTTAATGGAAACATTTACTTTAGCCAAAAACACAGTGAGGAGTGTAATAAATATTTGCATCAAAACATAAGTGTTTAGAAGAGATAGATGAGGAACTAGAGTTCACTTCTGATAGTGTCAAGACTAAAGAATTCTAATTCAATTGAGAAGCACATTGAAAACAGGAAAAAAAAAAGTGCATTATTCAGATCAAAGGGTATTTCCTTATTCTTTCCCAAATACTTTGAAAAGTGGGAATGCTCAAAAGAAATACCAAGCAGGCAGCTTTTAAAAGGACTCGCAGCTACAGAAGGGCCATCCTAGCTCAGAATAAAAGCTTCCTCCACCTCAGCATCCTGTCTGAAAGTGACCATAAGTAGATGTTACAAGAGCATTAAGATCAAAGCAAAAAGGTGTTTTGCTCCCTGTATTCCTTCCCAGCCCCACAGAATCCACAGCTAATGACATCCTGAGTTATGAGCTGCACTCCCACTTGCATTCGTTTAACCCTGATGGGCTTCTCTGCTGTGAAATTGCCTCTCTGCTTTTTGAACTCATCTGCACTCCTGGCACCTAAATATCCCCCTGTAATGCCTCCTATTATGCATTACGTGGAAAAAAAAATAATATTCCCTTTTATCTTCAAACATCTACATCAGGACTCTGTTGAGACTGGTCGACCTTCATTAAAAAGTGGTTTCTCTGTGGCCAAAATTCGGGGAAATAAAAAATAAGTGTAATTAAGTGTAATTTCAAGTTTGCTTAATGAGCTCTTTAAGCAACTATTGCCAAGAGCAGCCCCCAAAGCGTGGGCAACATCGCTCCTTTAGCAGCATTCCTGGTTTTCACCAGGTTCCAACTTTCTCTCCATTCCTCCCTCAGCTGAGGTCATAATCCTCCACTTGCGACATCACCTCGGTTGCTGGGGAAATGATCGTGTCACAAACAGAAGATTAAAACTCCAAAGTAGTGGCTGAACAGCAGGGAGACAAGAGTCATGTTTTCATACCAAGTCCTTTCTTATGGAGCTTGAGCGAGGGGAAAAAAAAAAAATGACAAAGGGGAAAATGAGAGAAATGTAACCAGATTCCTGAAACCTCAAAGTTTTGCAAAGCTTTCCCAGAGGAATCAGCAGCTTCTAGAGTGTTTATTTTTAAAAAAGCTCAGCAAATATAAGTCATAATGTTACAGGAGATAAGGATAAGCTCTTATCAGTTCATCCCTAACTGATTATTCCCCAAAGCTTTGGAGTTTTGCATGTGTAGAGCAATCATCCTTGCAGCAATTCCCAGGGATGTGAATTCTGATGAATTCTGCAGCGGTGCTTCCATGTCAGCTGGAGTAGGGAAATATGGATCATACCCTAAATAGGTCAGCACTCTGCTAAGGCATCTACAGCCAGCGACCAACTGTTAATATAAAAATAATGGAAAAATAAAGCAGGTTTGCTATGGAAGCACTGACAACAGTCTCAGCATTTTGCAGGGGGAATTTTAGGTAAACTGAGAAAGAAAACAGACACGTTGGGGAAGGGGATGGAGAGGCAGAAAGGACCTTACCTCCATCTGCGATATTTCTGATGTTATTTTCACTACTTTCTTTTCCGTACTCCTAAAAGTGGTGGAAAAAGAGATAAATCAGAACCAGTCCCATTAATTTTGCATCCACGGGGGGTGTCAAGGCTCCCTCCCTCACCACCCTTCTCTGGCAGGGGTTATAGTAATAACTTAGGATTTGCTTTTAGAAAGACGGGGGCCACAACCATCAATCCCTTATGGGGACCATAAATATCCTCAAGTCTAGAGCTCAGGGGTCAGTGCTGGAGGGTAGGATGAAAACTGCAGAATTTATAACCAAGATCTGGGGTGTGTTAGTGGCAGGATGTGTGTGTCCTAGGGATCGCCTTTAGCAGACAATAGGCCGCTACCAAATTCCGCTAGCAGGGATGGGAAGCTGCCTGGGAGCCCTAAAAATACTGGGAACAGCAGACCCATCCCCAACTTGCTCACTCGTTGCCCACAGAAGCTCAGGGGCAGAAATATCTTCACTTAAGGCAAGAGAAACTTCCTACAGTTCAAAGAGGGGAGCTGCGGATGCCCCTCAAAACACAGGGGGGATATTGCAGCAAGAGGCCACGTAGAGCAAATAACCTCCTGCACATCCTAGGGCTCTTAGCAGTAACATTCAGCTCTTGTTAGAAGCCAAAAGCCTCAACTGCAGGCCCTGAAGAGCTTTATTCCTTTATGACCCTCAAATACAAAGGGTTGCTCTGTTCTAGTTCATGGGACAGCCACAGGCCACTCTCCCCAGGTCAGCAGCAGCGTCCCCAGATCGGGCTCCATTTCAAACACACACACACTTCTTTAACAACGTGCAGCTGACAACAGCAGGACCAGTAAAAAGACTAAACGAAAATATAATGGAGTGGGCGGGCTCCAAAGTTTATGCTCTGAAAACAGAGCTGAGGCTCGAGGGAGAAAACAAAAGAGGAAGAGACAAAGTTCGGAAGTTCCCAGGCTAAATGAAATAGCATCATCCTCCTCCAAACAACTCCCATAAAACAGTGGGTCACAGCCAGCCTCATTAAGGTCTCCCATTTAGAAAAATGTGCTGCTTTTGTTCCAGATTCCTGGACAGGTTTCTCATTTTATGCCCTGAAAGGTAGTAATGGTTTAATGACACTTTCACAGGAAGCAATTTGGCCTGCGAGCTGGGACTTGTCGCTCGCCCGGTGTCCCGGCGACGGCGTCACCGGCGGGCCCAGGACGCCCCCTCCTGCTCAAGGGCCAGCGGAGCACGCGCTGTCCCCATGCTGTCCCCACGCTGTCCCCGCACGTGGAGAAACCCAGCAGGCTTCATCTGGCCCCGCTGAGGGCCAGCACAATGCAGACACCCCCATTAAACAGGCTCTGATGGCCCAGGGAGGCTTCGTGTCAGCCTTCCACCTCTTGGGCTCTTCATTGCTCCGTCCTTTCCCGGGAGGAATTTTCCTCACTCCTGTGTGGCCAAAGGCAGGGGGAAAAAAACAGGCCCTGTCTGGAGGTAAAATACCTCCTTGTGACACTATCAGCACAAGAAATTCGGCTTAAAATGGAAAATGAGGCCCCTTTGGTGCAGCAACAACCCCTTTAGCCTCAGGAGAGTCTCACCAAGCCTGGCAAAGGAGCCAGGGAGCATTTGCAGGACACAAAATTCTCTCCCGGGCACAGAATTCCTGCTATTCCCCACAATTTTGCTTTGGCCTATTCAGAAAGGATAGTTACACATCAGGCGATTTTACGGGAGGCTCTTCTACTTTGATGGGTGGCTCTACCAGCTTCTGCTCTTCTTCCTGCAAGTCAAGGAGTTGGGAAGAGGTCAGGGAATGTCCTGGAATTCTCCGTAGCTTACAAGGCAAAAGCCCAGAGCTCTAACTTTCTATTTAAGGATTTCTGAACTATACAGCAGAGCTGTTAGTAAAACACAGGGGCACTAGGGAAAACAATCAGCCAGTTTCTAAACATAACTGACACTGACTTTGACCTGCACTTTGCTTAAGCTGCTTTTTTTGAACTTGAAGGGCTTAAGCGCTTGAGAACTTGGGTGTCTTCTGCTCCAGGGTTAAGTTCTTTAACGAGGAAACGTTTGTAGTAAGAAATAATATTATCTGGTTACATCCTCAGACTGTGAGCATTTGAGCAGCGGCAGCTTTCATGCCCACAGGCTCCTAGGTGGTTTCTCTAAGGCTAATCCCTTCTCAGAGAAGCCTGGCCTTGGCAAAGCTTTGGAAATCACTGGAATTAAATGTTCCCAAGTTGCAGTCGGAGCCCGTGGACAGCGTGGAAGCTGCGCAGCGCACACACTACCTAGCACGACTCTAGTAACCTTATTTCCCTTAATGGCTCCTCAAAGAGAGGGAAAACTGTATTTTCTATGTAATTCATACACCTTTGCCATGCAGCAAAAACCTTGACACTAATCAGCAAAAAAAAATAAGTTTTAACTAGAATTTTATGCATGGAGCACTTTTTCAGCCTAGATTCCTTTATTCTTCTCACAATATAAAGCCCTCAGCTTTATGGCTTCCTTCCCCAGCTGACCCAGACCAGCCTGCATCGCCCTCCCTTCTTCCTTAGATGCATTCTTTCCTAAAAATGCAAAAAAAAAAAAAAAAAAATGCCAGCAACATTAGCTATGGGAGTGTGTCTCCTATTCAGCATGGCTACAATTGTGAAATAGCGAAAAAGCAGCCGCAAAACTACACATTTTTTCAAAAACTCTTCACAACAACACGATGTGTTCACAATTTCTGCACACTAACGTGGCAACACAACCTCTGGTGTAAAAAATAGCTATTCTGGACACAACCAGGATTTAGGAGGGTACTTTAAAATAAAGGTGGCACCAGTGGCTCCAGGGTTGTACTGATTCATCGCATGTTGTCCCCTCCGCTTGTGCGATGCCACCCACGGCCACCTGGAGGTGACAGGCGGCAGAAGCCGCACGCGATTGCTGGGATCTACCCAAGGAAGAACCTACCTCTATTTCTTCTCCCAGGACATCTTCCTCATTCGCCTCTTCTTCAGCTAATGGAAAAAGGCAGCAGATATTGTAAGGGCTGCTGCAAGTTATCCGAGAAGCCAAAGCTACTACTGAGGGAAAAATGGGAAACACCGAGGTGGGAAACAGACGGATATAGCTAAAGTGGGTATAATTAACTTAAAATGAGGCTTCTTCCTCCATGCAGATGTTCCCCATGCACGTTTGCTGGGATGGGCAGCAAAAACAGCGCATTTTTTCTACAAAATGCAGGTCTCTCATGAGGGGGGCACCTGACTCAACGCATGGAAATATTCGCTGTTTGTAAGAACTGTGGAAAGGAGGCCCTTAAGGGGGGAAATTAAGGCAAGAGAAGCCGGGCTGGCCCTGCTACAGTCAGTGCCGGGTCGGGGGCGCCGGGACGGGACCGCGAACCTACCGTGCTCCTCCAGATACGCCTGGAGCCTGTTGATCAGGTCCTGCTTGTTCCCTTTGGCCTCCAGGCCCCGGGCCAGGCATTCCTGCTTGAGCTCCGCGAGCTGCGGGGCACAGACTCGGTTAGCGGGGTCCGCCGGCTCGCGGGGAGGGGGATAAGGGGGAAAGAAACAGGGAAAAAGAAGCGACACGCGGAGCGGGGACGTGCGCTCCGTGGCGCTTCCAGAGCCGCCGGGGCTCCATCCGCAAGGAGCGAAACGGCCGCGGGGAGAACACGAGCGCCAGCACGAGGCGGTGCCCGGGGACCGGCCCCGGTTCTGGTCCCATTCCCGGTTCTGGTCCCGGTTCTGATCCCGGTCCCGTTACCTTCAGCTTATGGAGCTCCACAGTCACCGCGGCCATCTTGTCGCCCCCTCAACTTGCCTCGTAGCTCCACCCCCACCAACAAGGCCGCCGCCCAATGGCTCCTGGTCGCCACCTGCCAGCACCGCGCGCGGTGATTGGCCAGCGCGCACCGGCGCCTTGCGGCTGGCACCGGGCTGCAGGCGCGCGCAGGGGGGCGGGACATTCTGGAGCGACAGGAGGAGGAGCCAATAGAAGCGCGAGGGAGGCTGCGGAGCAGCCAATGGGCGCCGCGGGGCCAGGCGCGCGAGGACTTCCTGGAGACGAGGCCGGGGCCCTGGCAACCGGCGTTGGGGCCTGAGGAGGTGCCGGGCGGGGGGACGCGGGGCTATGGGGAGGACACGGAGTATGGGGGGGACATGGGGGGCATGGGCTATGGGGGGCATTGCAATGGGGGGGACGTTGCAATG
>VWPW01022401.1:0-21300 GCA_013389825.1 Crypturellus undulatus | reverse complement strand
CGTGTTTCCAGGGTCCCCCTCCAAAGCTCAAAATAACTGCCCTCCTCTGCTAGCCCCAACTTCTCGGCTCTCAAATTCTCATCATGAGGGCACCGGATATTCCAGTCTTAATTCCACCATCACAGGATGCTGCGAGGCTCATTCATTTGGATGAGAAAATCAAAGAAAACCAGGATGGAGTGATCCACAGCAGTACAGCACAGCAAGGATGCGGCAGACAGGAAAGGATGCCTGAGCCTTGGAACACCGGCAGCTTCCTCAGCTCAGAGGCTGTTAGACAGATTGTTTGTTTCTTAAAAGGCCGTGGGGTTTTATGGTCTACAACAGCCCTGCAAAAACATGCAGGGAAGTCATGTTTTCATAGCCCCAACAATTTCTGACTTCCTAGCTCGATGTTTTTTTTTTCAGAACACTGATTAACGAGAGATTCTAATTCCAAATGAAAAGCAATGGAAACGTAGCAGCCTGAGCCCCATCTACGCTCCAGACTCAGCAGATCAGTTTGGCCGTCCTTCCTACTTGGCAAACTTTGACTTTTGCCCCAGCAATCACATCCTAGCCCAGCACTGACCAGGACAAGGAGGACCCACATCTGCTGAACCCCCAGCCAGGTCGCTGGCCCCACACTGCCCGAGGGCTCCCAGGGAGAGGGACACGAAGGTACCATGGCCTCGCTCCGGAGCCAGTTTCACTGGACAGGATTCCTCAATTCCCCCTGTTTGGTTCTGCAGCAGGTTCCTCTACCCTGCATAGCAGCTGCTGAACATGAAAGTGCTGCTGAAACAAGTGACTAGGACCAAAGACCTGTGAGAAGCAAAAGACCGATCGTTCCCTTCAGTCAATGGTTGGAGACAGCATCAATGATGCCAGGCTAAGAATCCAATTCTCAGTTGCCTTTAGGAAAAAAGAAAAACACCTGTGCAAAGGTACCAGCACGGTCCGCTCAATCAAAGGGCCAAAACTCAATTTCCAAGTGGGTTTTTCACGCTGTTTTCTAGTCCCGGGATCCTTTTCCCACCCAGGAGAAGCAACGTTTATGGATTGCAGCAGGCTCCTTCACACAAAGGGCACGCAAGAAACAGAACTAAGGAAGGATTCACCACACTGCAGAAAGCAACTTCAGCACAGCTATCTGGGAAAGGAAAAGATGGGAAGAAATGTACTGCTACCCTGGACTGCAGCCCCCAGGCCTGCTCCTTAAAAATAAACCTCCTATTTCTCACTTTTTCTCCCAAAGCAGCTGCCACCTGAGCTTTTGCTGGGCAGCTTAACCGCCCAGAACAAATGGAACCATCTGGCCCCAGACAGATGAGGCTCCTCCTTCCTGCCACATGCTGGATTTTCCTACCTTTGCATAGCTGACTACGCTTAAGACGTATTAGTTTTTCCCTCAAGGGGAGCCACCATTCTTTTAAAGATGTAAACAATGGTCACACAGCCATCAGCAATGCAACAGAGGACAAATGTCACTGCGAATAAAAAAGGTGTTACCCCAGTACTTACTTTAGCCACCTGGCAGCCTGGTGAGCCCACAGCTCCTGAGCAGCAGCTGTAATGAGTTTCCCATCCACCCGGCACTGAAAGAGCAAGAGACCAAAGTCAGAAGAGGAGCCCTATCAACAAGAGACCTAAACTTCAGCTCACAAGCGTGCACGTTGCACGTATCCTGGACGAGCCCAGCAGCAGCAACGTGTCAAGGCGACAATAATGATGGATTCACACAGGGCCATTGTGTTCAATGCTCTCCAACTCAGCCTGCCAGAACCTCCAGGAGTCACCCCCTAGCCACAGTGTGGGTGAGCAGAGCAGTGTGACCGGTCGACCCATCGCAGCACATCCAGACGCTCTGCTGGGAAGCTCCAGCAAAGTTAAAGCTGCAAGTTAAAGCTCCAGTAAAGTTGAGGCTGGGTCTTGGTGCAAATGAATTTAACCAACTCCCTCAGGCTAGCGCTTGCATACCAGGCTCCTAACAAGACTTCTCTTTCGTTGGCCACAGAAAGGGGCTGGGAGCTTGTTTTACCTTCCCTTGCTCTTAAATGGAAAGACCAACAGCATCTGCTCTAGCACCGTGTTCACATTCTAGGCACCATCCTACCAACCTGCAGCACCTTTATGCACGGTGAGGCCATGAGGAGCTGATCCACCCGGTGACACAGCTGGGAACTGTCACAACACGGATTGGACAGGCCCCAAGAGCCACAAAAGGATAACTCAAAGGACAGGTAGCCTTGGTGTTCAGAGCCAAAACCACCTGGAAAACAGCCAGCGTGCGACTGAGTGACTCCTTTTGGAAGGAACCTACCTCTCTGCTTGCGTAGCCTTCCCCAGTGATGGACACACTCCTCCTTGCGGATGCAGCTCCCAGATGCTGAGACCATGTACTCCGTGCCACAGCGGCAGCAAATCCTGCAGGAGGCTTTCAAAGAGGAGAGGAAGAAGAGTCAGGTCGCTGGAAACCTCTGCGCCTGCTAAACTTGGCCAAAAACACAAGGAGCAAATCACTCTCACTCAAAACCCTTCTGGTAATCGAAGTTAAACTTTTTCTTTTAAAAGGGATTCCAAAGGTTGTTTCAAATCCTACAGAGATTCAGCAATCTGTCTGAAGAGTTTTCGTGCCCTGAACCACCTTTCAGAAGCAAACCTGAGGCTCCCCAGTGCTTTTTGTTGTGCAATATCAGCACAGTTTACATGCAAATTCTCTGCAATATTTCTTCCTTCACAGCAAGTTACGTTGCACTCAACACAGTTATTAAAAAAGTCAGGATAAATAAGTAATTCTTCGTCTACAAAAAGCTAACAAGGCCTTGTTTCCAGGGGACTCGTGCCTTAACACTTCTGAGTTCGTCCTGGGCACAGCTTTTCTGCAAGGATTCCCTTGTAGAAATGCTTAATGCTTAGAAATGCTTCCTAACCCAGGAATGCTGAGACCTGAAGCTCTCTACAAGGGCAGCTATGGACTTCTCCCCCTTCCCTCTGGAAACTCTGCTCTTACCAGGCACGTCCTTTTGTGCTGAAGTCCTGAAAATGGAACCAGGAACTCTGTCCTGCCCGTGCCACTTCCTCCTGCCCACGTGGGAACCTGCCTTCTTTTGGCTAAATGTCCCACCATGGACCTTTGCCAGGTACTTGAGCGTGAAGATGAGGTGATTTAGGTGATTCATTCCCCTGGTCGTGGCCAGCACTTGGAGCCACAAGCTCTAGTCTTTAAATACGGACCAAGTAGACCTCGTACAGCCCCTAAAGGATGCATGCCCAAAAGCAAGCACTGAGAAGCCTAAAAAATACAGCACTTGACAGTGTTAGTGCAAGGAAGCTTTTGTACAGGTTGCTTCAGCAACCGCAGGACAAATGTAGACGCGAGGTGTTAACATGGATGAGCACTTAGCACACTTCAGCGAGGTCTCTCCAAAGAGATGCTCCGAGCAGCCTGCCAAGGCACCTCCAAATCTATCCTTTGCTCCTTTAAGTACATGTTTTATCCCTGCTGCAGCACGGCCTGTTCTAGGAAGTGTATTTAGGAACTTTAGCTCCTGTGGAACTAAAGGAAGCGTATTTAGGAAGTGTAGCTCCTGCTAGAGGACTTCAGGGGGAGAAAAAAAAAGAGAAAAAAAAAGAGAAAAAAAGAAAAGAGACAGACGGACAGGTAAAGGTACCATTTGGCGCAGAGAAATCCTTTGGGATTATTTCATCCAGATACAAAAAAAAGGCATTTTGGAAACTATTTGGCCCAGCGCCATCAAGTGACCAGACCAAAAACTGCACAATCCAAACCCAGCCCTACCCGACACGCAGGCAGATGAGCTAGGCCCAACATCTTCCCATACCAGCCCAGAACAGCAGTTTGTGTGCAGAGAAGCCCTAGAAAAAATACTCCCCCAGAAGAGAAGAGCAACACTCCAAGTTGAAGAGAAGCCCCTCGATATTCCCTACACCAGCAGCACCTAGTGTCCAGGTTGGCACAACAACCTTGAGAGTGACTGAGGGAGAAGCCCTAAATTCTGCCCCGATCCGCTCTGCACAGCCCTTGGAGCGGGCGGCCAAAGCTGCCCAGACGGCGTGGCCAGGGCCTGCTTGCGGGCAGCAGCTCTGGACCTCACCGGTATCTCAGACCTGCAGATCCCCGACTGCAAACACAGTGTCAAAGCTGCACTCCTGTGACGGGCAGGGCCAAGGAACCTGCCCTCCAGGGACAGGAGACTCGTGCAGCCAAACTCCTCTGGCCGGCAAAGACACCGGTGACAACCCGGGAAGACCCATGAGGACAGGAGCAGACGGCTGCAGGCTGACACCAGTAACGTCTTTGTGGGAAACGACTGGTGACAAGCGGGACGGGAGCGCCCAGCTGCAGCAGGCCCGGCAAAACTGGAGGAGTGAAACACTGGCAGAACTTACAGTCCAGGGTTTTCTTCTCCTCGGCGGTGAAGAGGACGGCACGGCCGGGCTTCTCCGGGTGAGGCATCGGGTACCCGTTCTCCTTGAGCTGCTCCTCCGTCATGAGATACTCCTTGAGCCGCCGGTACAAGGCGGCTCCTGCAGACACCAAAGACAGCGCTGAAGCCGCAAGGCAGAAGCAGGGAGCGTTTCTCCTACCGTGCTCTGCTTTATCAAGCCATTGATATCAAGCCATTCATTTATTCCGGAGGAATTCCCACCATTCTGAACTTGCTTTATTGCCTCTGTTCAGTATTGACAAGGGAGGTAGCTGCTGGGGCACCCTTTTTCATATCTGGTCACTGGTGCACAAGCCCATTTTTAAAGCCTTCAACCAGCAGCATTAAGTTAGTATGTCTAGAAAACCCAGCTGAGGTGGAATTCCTCCAAAGGATCCATCTTCAGGCCTCCTCTAAAAAATGTCAGACGTTTCCTATTTCAATTTTGTCAACACTTTAACCGTTAAATTGTAGCAGCCCAACGAATACCTCTGAGGCCACCCACAGCTGGCTAAAAATCTCATTATCAGGTGCCTTTTCCTGCTGTTGATTTCAGGCAGTTCATTTCATTCTACAGCATAATTACAACTTCTTATACCCTGTTCAATATCTCTGCTCCAGCCCTTACGTTAAGCCCCTCCAATATTGCTGTGTACCCTTTGATGTTGCTTCGCTGAGCTCGACAGGCTCTTTCAAGCTTTCTTCACGTCAATTCTTCCTGCTCTGCAGCAGCCCTGTCTCTTCTGATCTCCCCAACAATTTGCCTGCATCTCTCAGCAACCCAAACACTCCTAACTGATTCGAGCCAACACGGATAGCGCTTGTGGCACAATCCTTTGGCTACGATACGACCTTACTATGACATTCCTATATGTGAAATGGAGCCCTGCGGAACACATGGAGATATCAGTAAGTTTGCCTTTAATCTCATAGGCATAATGTAAATTACCTGTAGGGCAGGAAAGCTAAAGTAAAATCCATGCAAAAGGGAAGAGTCCAAAAGTCAGCAACGTCCAGAACACAAGGGGTGGTTCTGAAGTAGCTGATGCTACATCAAAGCTATATGGACTGCTCCAAGGAACTCTCAGCCCAAATGAGGGAAGAAAAGGCACTAACCAGGGCAGCACATCATCCTGTGGAGCAAGTGTGCAGCACCACGCTGCAGTTCAGCGAGAACCCGTAACACTGGCCCCAAGATAAATCGTATCGCTTTGTGTATCAGTGAGATCCTGCTCTCCCTAGCCACGGTGTTACACCTACAGCTGTACCTGCCCGTTGGTAGCGCCGCAGGAGCAGGGTCTCACCTGTCAAATCCTCTGCTCTCAAGCTTCCCGATCGGTTCAGAGTAAAGCTCGTCTTGGCCGCGAGCTTCCCTCCCAGCACAGCTTCATGGGACACCACCTTCTTGTTACTCGTCTCTGCAACGGGAAGAAGGGAGATGCAAAACAGATCAGGTGCAATCTAGGAAGAGCAGGAGATATTCGTCCTGAAGCTTGGGGCATGGAGCAGGGACAAAGGGAGGATTACATCTATCCTCCTGAATTCTTGGTCTGCCCCAGCAACTGCTATCTGCTAAGCAGTGCTGGCCTGTTCCTAGTGTATTTATTCCAGTGTTATGGGGGGGTTCCTAGCATATTTATTCCAGTGTTATGGGGGGGTTGCTCTTTGCACTGCCAGCCTACACCAAGTTTTCTAAGAGCAGACAGGGACATCTGCCCAGGTCCCTCGGACACTCCTGCAGCTCTGCCCGCCTGCTCCGCACACCAAGTCGCCCTCCAGAAAAAGGGAGGGCTGAGCACAGAGCAGCTCAGCTCAGCCATGAGCAGAGTGAAGTGACTGCGGGGCGGCGTGGCGAGAGCGGCCGTGCCGCTGCGTCCCTGCAGACCAGACTCCCACCTGGATCTTTCAACTTCCCTTCGAAAGGCTTCAGCGCTCCGGAATATGCTCAACACATCAGATAATGGCAGGCAGGTGCTTTTTACTAATCATTAACTGGCAGCCCTCTCCTAAAGGCCAGCCTCCCAAGTTCAGCCGTTCTGACTAATGGCCATGAAGGTAATGAAGACAGAGGGGAGAAAAGGGAAGAGACCAGAAGAGGGGAAAAAAAAAAATCACAAGAACAGCACAAATTGATTGTTTAATGTACCCTCTCGAGAGCCAATAATGAAATGTCTTAACCCTCTTCGTTTCTCTCTTGAAGCTTAATGTGTGTAACAGATTTCTGCGGTGATGGACGAGTCTATCACTTTGAAGGCATCATGTGAAAGTTACTCCATTAGCGGGGCTTTTCATTTTAAAGAACTTGTGCTAAAAAAAAAAATCCATGTGGCATTATCTCCATTTAGGTTCAGACAGCCAACAAAGCATTGCAGGACTTGCCTCTTGAAGGCCCATTAAAGCTTGCCAGACTATAAAAAGCTAACTGGAGTTGTTTAGCTTTCAGCATAATGCTTCTGAGAAATGGCTCTGCCTTTTCAACAAGTTTCTCTCTGTGGCTTCTAATCCAAGCCGGGCTCCAATTATTAAACCACGAATGTGGTACGTACTGTTCACGCTGGACGGGGAGTTGGGCACGAGGCTCCTGAGCTTCTTCAAGGTGTTCACCGCCACGTTCAGGTAGATGTTCCGACTCGTGCTGCGTTCATAGGCCACCTTCTCTTCGGACAGAGCCTGCAAATAACGCAGTTCATTACTGCCCACTCTCCTTGCACTACTGCTTTTGGAAATAAGCAGGAATATGGAACAAAGACATACTGGGGCCTGTTTAGGCAAGCCAGAGAGAGGAAAAGAGTATATTAAACTAAGGACATAAAGAAGCATTTTCACATGAAACTTTTGCCTAACATTAAAAAAAGGAGCTCTGGAGCCTCCTGCAAAAGGCTGTTCTCCTCCCTTCATTGGCAGCACGAGGCAAAAGTCTGAGCTGGACAAGAAAAGGAAGTTTTCCCAACAGAAAAGAGGGCAAACAGCCACTCCTTGGGTGCAACACCAACATTCCCCAGGGACTGACAAAGGGGAAATCCCACAAAAGAAATCCCCACAGAATCTGGTTTGCAGATAAAACCTGCCATGGCCAAAATCGCCAGCTCTGCTTTTGGAAATGTTACTTACTATCCCTTACTGCTAGAAGGCTCCCTAAAAGCCCAGAAACAAGTTTTACTGATTACATCCAAGTCACATATTTATATTTATTTTTTAGTAAATATCCCGACCAGAACTTTTTAATGCCTGATTCCTCTATGGAATTACATGCAAACAGCCGAGTTTTCTGCTTGCACCACACATTTAAAACGTTTCAGCCAACACATTATTCTTTACTCCACGTTTTATTCACAAGCAAGCACAGATGTACCAACCTTGTCAAACGCTTCCTGGGAGGAGGAGCAGAACTTCAGGCACTCATCAATGAACAGATTGAGATATCTTTGGCGGATATTTGTTGGGACTTTAGCCCCAAATTCCGTGGGAATAACCGGCCTCTGTAAAGTGGTGCTCTAGGGAAGACAGATTATTTGGGATTATTACTTGGAGAAGTATGTTGCTTCGAGACTGTCACACGTCCTGGTATGTTATTAATAGTGTTATGACTTCCCTTCTGAAGAATCTTTTTAAAGCTAAACAAAGTGCATCATCTTCAGCCTCAAAAATACCACCTCCAACTTTTGTGCTACCTTCAGTATTTTAATTGCCTCCAAAAACATTCAAGTTTTATTATACAACTCACAGTTAATTAGCGCCAGCAGCATTAGTCACGACACCACATTTAGGTATGCGAACAGCCCCAACCATGATAAAGAAAGAGGGAAGATTACCAGGGTGCCAAACACCACACAGTTAATCGGAGACGTGAACACATGATAAATCAGGACCCTTTCAGTGGGATTCCTGTAACTTCACTGCCTTCCTTTCCTTTTTATGCCAGTCATCATGCTCCTGAAAGGATTTTTACCCTTAAATTGATAGACACATTCTTCTAAGCAATTATTGATGTGGAGGAACTGCATGTTGGGCTGAGTTACGATCTACTAGTGCAGTCCTCCATTTAGCACCCATTTATCTCCCAGAATCTGCCCCACGGCTCAAAAGGAAGGGAGATTTCTTTGCCGAGGAACTAGCAGTAGAGGACGCCAAACTGGGGGCAGATATTCCAAAGAAAAGGGCTTTCTCCCCACAAGAATCAACTGCGGCATGAAGTTAACGTGAACACATTTTAACTCTGTGGATTTAATGGGGAGGACATTAATCCTGCCATTGCATTCAAGCAGGAGAGAGAGAAACAGCTACAAACTGGGCCAGACAGCACAGACAAACACTTAAAATAAAAATGGGAGATCGATATTCAGCCAGATAAGAGTTGCATTTAAATATTTCTACCTTTTTAAGCTCCTTAAGCTCCTACTCCTTTTTCTTTTCTCTCTTTTTTTTTATACAGTGCTATCTAGGAAAACCACAGGGAGAGAGAAACCCACTCAATCAAACTAATCAAACCTCACTCTCCAGAGCACACTTGGTTTACAGCAACATGGTTAAACACACTGTCCTCAATGGGGAATGACCAGACAGGAGGCTGCGGAGGGGTTTCTTTACCTGCAAGGAGGGCACGTGCGCTATCCTTTTGGGCACGGTGGTGCTCGTGGTCTTTGAGGCCATCCCAGCCAAGGTGCAGGCCTTCAGAGACGGGGTGGCTGCTTCAGAGTCACTGGGAGGTGTGACATTCTTTGCAGGAACAGTCTTCTTACCACCCACAGGGCCTGCAAGGAACAGAAACGTGTTTAGGTAGAAATCCCATCACGGGGCTCCCACCAGATCGCCAGGCTGAGCTTAGCACAACAGCCGCGCGCTGCAAGCTGAGTTTGAGCGGGAGCTGCCCAATCCCTCGGGGGACAGGATGGGTGATTTCACCATCTGGCAGGACAGGATAAAGGACCCCCCTGCTAGGGAACAGGGGTTGTTTTCCTTTGTTGCTGCTCTTTGGGATTTTGGACACCAAGAGTGATAACTCTTGCTAGGAGACATTAGCTGCCCATCCCGCTGGCTCTGAGCCCTTCCCTACACAGGGACACTGAGAGGATAAGGCGGCACCTCCCACCAGCTCATGACACCTCCTCAAAGGCATGAATGGAAGAGCAAATGAGGAGCCAATGCTCTCCAAAGGGAGAAACAGGAAAAGAAGGGAGGGAGCCAAGGGAGGCGGCTGGGACAGACCCACCCAAATTCCCAAGAGGGAACAGGGTTGTGCTTCTAGTCTGCTCCTTTTTGGAAAGGGATTTCTTAGGCCGAGGGGAAGGATCTGGGATTCAAACCCCCAGCTACAACAGCCCCGGGTGGTTTGACATCTGGAAGCCAAGCGGGAGGCAGCGCCTCGGCCACAGGGCTGGGGGAGAGGCGCGGGCCGGTGGCTCACTCTGCCTGGCTGCGGCGGCGAGGGCTGCGTGGGGCACGTGCGCGATCCGCTTCTTCTCTCCTGGCAAAGAAAGAGAGGCCTTTTGAACGGCCACGGCCAGCCGCGCCGCCTGCTGCTGGGCCAGCCGGATCCTCTGGTAACAGACCTCCTGCGCCGTGGGCGGCCGGGACGGCCGGGCTACGGGCTTGCCGGGTTGCTCCGCCTGCAGACACAAAGCGTTGTGGAGCCAGCGCCGCTGCGGCCCCGCGGCTCCCCTGCCCCAGGATCGTCCCCTGCCCCAGGAATTGCCCCCCGGCACACGGGTTGTGCGGGAGCCGGTCCCGACCGCGCTTCGCAGCGAACCGCTCGTGGGTGCTGCCCCGGCAGCAGCGCCCGAGCTCCGGCACGCCGGGAGCTTCCTAAATCAAAGCAGTGTTTGCCCTGCCGTGGCCAACAGCCCAGGGCCACCACGGATGTGTCAGCCAGCTGGGGGCTCTGCCGGCTCCTCCAGCACCTTGCAGGACAGCGACCCCAGCCCCTGCCTGGCTGCACGCACCTCCGGCTTCCAGGGCAGCGACAGAGGAGCCGTTCCCCATTCACCTACGCTACGTGATGCCGAATGTAACAGATGGCATCTGCCCACTGTCTCTTAATGTCTTTCTCATGCTTAAGACCCAGGCAATCTATCCTCACCTCCCAGCAGCCTCGTTTCCCCGCTCTCTAGCTTTTATATCTATTTAAAAGCCTCCGGTGCGTGTATTTATGGGATTAGAGCACCAGCCATGATACAAACTGAGCTCATTTTAAGCAGGCTCTGCCCCTGCCTCCTCCCGGGCGCTTTGCATTGCTCCAGTCATAACTGGCACAACAAGTTACACACGCAGTTTCTTTGATGGCCAAATTTAGGTTCCAGGAAAGGTGCCAGAAACGATGTCAGCAAACAGGGAAGTTTTCTAATAGCACAAGTAGAAAAGCAGCAGCAGAGGCTCCCACCACACGCCAGTTAACGTCCTTTGAAATCGCAGGAATGGGCCATTCCTCCCGAAACGCCTTCGTTGCCCAACCCGCACGGCCCGTTCGCGACACGGCCTCTCTGAGCCTGCAAATTGGGGCCGAGCTGCCGCCTGCCGCATTCCTGCTCTCTGATGCCGACACTCCCGGAAGCCCGGCCGAGCGCAGTCAGCCCTTAAACACCAGTTAGAGGCGGCCAAGTGGGATGGGACGTTCGTTCGGCGCCTCACCTTCAACCCGGCCCCCTCTTCCTCCCTGAAAACGGAGCCAAAACGCAGCTCCCTTCCCCTCTAGCTGTTCAGGTCCTGAGTTATAAGTCACAGGGAAGACGGAGCAAATACCCAGCTGGGAGGTACGTGGCAAACCACGAGCTCAGCCCCGCGCACAGGAGCGGCTGCTGCTCGCCCGCGCAGCGCCTGACTCGGGCTCACGGGTGACTTTAGAAAGCAGTTGGGCATCAGCTGTCACATTAAGAAATCGCATGGAAAGATTTGCGTGTGCCTAAAAGGCACCTATTTACAGTGAATATTTGAGTTAATCAATTTCCAGCCCATTTGCTTCAGTCTCTTATCAATTCGCTTTGCAAGAGAGGGTCCCTCTCAAAACACACAAACTGGCTGAAGATATACAGTTAAATAAAACGCAGGTATTGACCTCAACGTTTCAAATTATTAAGAGCAAAGAAACCTTTCCTTGGTAGAGGAGGAAAGAAGAACAATTAATTTGGGCTACCCAGCTCAAATCAGTGTTTAAGGCTCCACAGTTACCCTGTTGGAACATAAAACCAACTAATCTGTGCTCAGCACCTGGCAGGAAACACGTTGGTGAACACCTGAATTAAAATCTCAGGGAGAAACAGGAGGAGAAATAAAAAAAAAAGAACAGAATGCCTTCAGGGCCTTTTTTTTATTGTTCTCTTTGTAAAAAGTAGTTTCATAAGCGTGAAAAGAAAAGTATCAAACAGGAGACTACTGGTTGAATCAGAGCAGATGTAAACACGATAGAGG
Source organism: Crypturellus undulatus (assembly GCA_013389825.1). NCBI lineage: Eukaryota > Metazoa > Chordata > Aves > Tinamiformes > Tinamidae > Crypturellus > Crypturellus undulatus. The sequence continues at coordinate 9,469 of VWPW01022401.1, read as the reverse complement.
ATGTAAAATTCCGACAAAATTACTACATCAATCTTGTAGTTTCACAACAAAAAAATATCATCAGACACACGCTTATCTGGTATACAGATAAAAGTTATCTAAGTGATATAATGAAGTTAGACCGCAGAAAAATGAGCACCCCAAGCTGTTCTAGCGAGTTACAAAGTACCAAATCCATTTACTCTTCCACAATTTCCCCTGGTTTTATGAAAGTTTATTACAGTTTTGTTGCCAATTGTTATGGATTTTTTTTTTTTTTTAAGAAATCAGAAAGAGGAAAGAAATGTGGCATAAAAGGATTCAGCACAAGCAGTTCACACCTTCCCATTGAGCCTCGGACTGCATCACTGCCCAGTGCTGTAAAAGGACAGAAAATGCTAACTTTAGACAAACCGTATTTTTTCTCCCCAGAGTTGCACTTACATTTCCTTGCTTGACAAGATGAGAGATCCTTCTTTTTTGGCCGGGAAATAGAGTAGTCAAAGTATCTTCTGTTTTTTCTTCACTTCCTTCCTCTCTGGATAGCTGGAAAACAAACAAACAAGCTTCCAAAACTGAATAGCCTTAAGGATCCCTTTTCCAGGAGCAGATCTGAAGAGTCTCCCTCTGGGATAACAACAAGTCCTTGCAGGTGAGGACAAACCTTGATCAGCTGCTAAACGACTGAAACAAAACTCGTTTTGAACCCCAAAACCACCGCTGAAGCCACTGAATAGCAGCAATATTGTTCCCACCCAAGCAGCCCTTCCATGAGCTATACACGAAGCAGTTTTGGCATGATTCATTATGGGCCATTCCCCTAACTACCGTGAAAAACTCGAATGCCCTTCCCCTGCCAACCACCTACACACACACACCCCTCACCTCCGTGCCACTCTCCGCAGTCCTCCTTCTCCTCCTCCTCCTGCTAGGAACTCGGGTGCTGGCTCCCTCCTGTCCTCTGCCTGCCCTGATTTCAGAGCAGACCTGGAAACCGTGCCCGGCACCGCAGCCCCACTCCACATTTAGGAGAACATCTCCCTGCAGTTGTAGCCACAACCAAATCTGCAGAAAGGCTGCGGTGACAAAGGCCCAGGCGATGCGCCTGCCTGGCCGGGAAGCCAGGAGAAGGTGACAGCACCTCTCTAGCTCCAGCTGCTTCCGAGCCATCCTCACAGACTGGCTGCCAGAGGGGCGAAAAGAACTTTGAAATATTCCTCGAGTCTTGCTTGGCTCTTCAGTCATACCAAACACACTGTATCCGTTCGATTTTCAAAACTTTACCTGCTCTCCTGCCAAGCTGGCTTTCAGTTTTCCAACACAGCCACTGGCCAAGCTGTGAACGGGGGCAGGACTGACCATCCTGAGGAAGCTCGGAGCTGGAGCCAGACTTTGGGATGAGCTCAGGCTCCGCTTGCAGAGCTTGTTTACAAACGCATCACCTCCCCGAGCACGTTTGGGACGAGCACCTCACCCTGTGAGTCACTCGCTCTCGAGGAACTCCACGAGTCTGTTGATTCAATCACATTCCTCAGGTACTCTCCGAACTGTCCTTCCCGGTGGGGCGGTACCGCACTGCCCCTGCACACCTTTGCTCCCGACTAGCTCATTGCTAGGATCAAACCATGAACTGCAGCTAGGAAGTTATTCCGTAAAGAAAAATAAACAGAGGGACCGATTCCACCCTCCAGAAAAGCAGAGGGCAGGTAACTACTTACATGTACCCATCTCTCAAAGGACCTCTGCACTGCAATGCTTGTTCTGGCTTTTTCCAAAATTACATTTTCGAGCAGGAAGATGAGGTAACACTCAAGCAAAGGCTGTGGCAAACTCAGGCAGCTGCTGAGGGCTGGACAGTCCTCCACACACAAGCAAAAATCCATCAATGCTCAGAGATTCACAAGAAAACCACTGCACTAGTAACTGCCTTACAGAGTTGCTCTTACCAAGAAGTTCCAGGTCACTCTGAGAAACATCTTAACTTGTCGGCAGGGCAGACCTCCCTCAGAACAGACCTGTGTCGTGACAGCAACTTCAGCAGCCCGACTATTCACACTCACAAACCCAGCTCCTCCTCTGCAAGGTGAGCTCTGCTCCCAGGCTGCAGATCCCCTTTACTTCGTCCTCCACATACAGACTGCTGCGACCAGAAGGGTTTTGTCCATGGCCACTATAAACCTAACCAAACCCCCAATATTTCTGAGGTAGCTTTTAGAGAGAACAAACAGCAGTGAGTAATCCCACCAGAGGAAGATGGCTCTCCCTCATTCACGGCTAATGCTGCCCTCGTTCTGCCTCTCTTCCAGAGTAATAATCCCCAAGGGATTTTAGTCCTGTGTGAAGGACTACAGAGGAAGACTTCTCTCAGTGAGTTGAAATAAGCAGCACCACTAAACTAGCCCAGGAGCCTCTCAGCACGTAGCTCCGAGAGAAACAACCAGCACAGCAAACGTTACCTGCTTCTTCAGCCTTCCCTTGTCTTCAGTTTTCACGTCTGTAGATTCATTAAAAATCCTGAGGCACTCTTCCATTGGATCCGTCTCCAAGTCCAAGTCCTTCTCAAGCACGGAATAGTCAATGTCATCAGATGTTGAGGAAGAAGAGGACGACTTGGACAATTTAGAGCGCTTCACACTCTTCATCTCTTCATTTTCACTCTGAGAGTCCGAACAAGAGTCGTCTCCGTCCGAGTCCGAGCTCACATCAAGCAGCGTGGATGGCAAAGGTCGCCCTTTGTCATCATCATCCCCACTCTCGTCCCCAAAGAGATCAACGTGACTCAAACTCCGTTGCTTCCGACCCTTCTTTGGATCCCCTTTTTCTTTAGAACTGACCTTGTCCTCCTTTCGTTCCACTGCTGGAGCTTTGGTCCCTTTGTCTTTGTTTTTACGACCAGAGGTTTCCTTACCATTTTTCAAGTCATTTGTTTTTATTTTGGAGTCTTTCTTGCTGCTCCCCACCTTCTCTGTGCTAGAGCCTTTGATGACACCCTCATTCTTGCTTTTCCCTGAACTGCTGCTGGGGGACTTGGATTTTTCTTTCTTATCCCCATCCACTTTTTCTGACTTTTGCTTTTCATTTTTTTTTAAATTCACATCAGTTTTGACTTTGCTACTTTTCTCTTTACAGTTTTTCTCATCGTTTTTTATTTTTACCTTTTCTTCTTTCTTGCCCATTTTGTCTTTTTCTGTATTTTTATTTTTCTCTTTCTTACCAGCCTCACTGAGGCTAGGTGTTTTACTAAGATCCAATTTCTTCTTTTTTGCTTTGTCTTTCGAGTCTTTGTTTTTATTTTCAACAACCCGCTCATTCTTGCCAGAACCCAATTTTGCTGCTTTTGCATTCTTTTCCGATACGTTTTTGGCTAGATTTTTCTGCGAGCTTGGCCGGCCTTCCATGTCAAATTGCACTGTCATTTCTTGGGAAGCCGAGTCGTCGGCTTTGGCTCTCTGTTCTTTGTTGGACAACCCATCGTTTGATTCACTTTCAGAACCAGCTTTGGATTGTGAACTAACAGAAGTCGGCTTATATTCCGCATCGGCCTCATCTTCAGAGGAGGAGAACCTGGCACACACCTCGTCGTCGTCAAGATCTTCGCAGAGCTTCTTTGGCGAAGGGCAGTAACACTCCTCATAACTAGGCACCCTGCTCCTTTTGGACCCCTTGGTCTCCTTCGCTGTGCCTTTGCTCAAGAGCCTGGCTGAGTAATTCGAAAGCGGGTCGTACTCCAGGTCTGTGGACGGTTTGGAGTCATCGATCACATACTTATTGTTAGTGACCGTGCAACTGTATTTTTTACTCTGTGCTACGGCCTTGGGGACATATTCCAACGAGTTCCCCTTAGATCTGGCAGTGTCCAAAGTGTATTTACTGGACTGGCTAGCAGCAGCGAGAGGAGTAGGGTTGTAGTCTGCGTTATTTAAGTTGTAGCTACCTGGATTATACTCTAAGGAGATAAAGGAATCGGTTTCTGCCACAGCAGCTGACATGGGCGTTTGGGAAATAAGTGAGGAGGCCTCTGAAGCGCCGAACTCCTTTGTTGTTTCTAACAGCTCCTCGTACTTCTTCTGCTCTCTCTCCACTTCATTTTTGACAGCCTCGATGGCCTTGTTGACCAATTCCAGCTCCAGAATGCCAGGCGTCATGTCCGTAATGTCGGCCAGAGCACCATTCTCCACTTGGAGCGACGGCCTCGGAAGATCGGGATTATAGGGATCATAGCCGCGTTCTGCAAAGGAAGAGAAATTCACAACCAGTAATTTGGGCGAGATTTTCTTTGGATTTTTTTTTAAGCTCTACTCTCACCAAAATTCTATACTGAAAGACACCACAGAAAAGCACACTGTAGCCCCTATGGAGTACACGTTAGATGTAGGAAGTCAGCAGTGATGTTCTCTGGCTGGTGGCAGGTACATAACTAGACTGAATTTAAAAAACTATTCTCAGATTTGAAAGACTAAAGACCTATTGACAAAATCCTTAAGAATACTCACATAAAAGTTTTATCAATTAAATATTCTTTGTCTCATCAAAGAAAAATCACTGTACAAGGACTCAGAGGAACCACATATATGTAGTATTACCTGCCTAATTCAACAGACTGAGCAAAATATAGCTGATTCTAGCATAAAATCTGTGCACCAGGTTCCAGTTTGCTCCCAATGCCCAAAGCCCAGCGGCAGACTCCAATATTCACATGAAGCTCCGTATTTCTTGTGACAGTAGCAAAAGAACCAAGACTTCCTCGGGTGACAGACTGCCTGCTAATAAAAGAAGCTGCAGAGTACACTGCAAAAGCAACCCCAGAGCTCAGCAAAACACTCGGCCCAGGAACAGGAGACTGAGCCGCAACCTGGCCTTTCTCATCCCACACAACCCCTTTAGGTGGCCTATGGCATGCAGATATTTACAGGACTGTGACCAGAGAGGCAGCTCCACTTCATTTTCTCCCTTAGAGATGAGTAGAGAAGTGCGGAGACGGAATTTACCCCGAGCGTTTGGATGTCTCTTGCAAATTTGCTTTTTAGTTTTTACTGGGATTGGGGTACGTGCCTTTGCTCTCCAAGAGCAGCAGGCAAGCAGAGCAGGGGCTCGCGAAAGCTCCGGCTGGGTAATCCCAAGCAGAGCTCCATCCGTCCCCAGCACCTCCCCTGCATCCCACCCTTCTCTCCTCCGTTGCTGCTGCCTCCTCGCTGCTCCAATCTCATTTTTGGCCTCCAGCTTTTTCAGGGGTTAAGCCTGACTAACCCTATTTACCGCGTGCCTCATGGCTGCTGTTGCAGCCCCGCTCAGAGGGGTGAGCTCATCCACACGGGGCTTGCAGTTCTATAGCAATTAGGTGATCACCAGGGCACTAACGAGGGGTATTAGTGGGATACTAATGGAAGCTCTCGCAGGAATTCCCACTTACCACCTGACTCAGGAACAAACTATGTGTTGTTTATCCACACAGGTTTCTAAGAAATGAATAAGAGCTCCACATTGCAACAGGTCTCCCAAAACAATGACAGCAATCGTGCAGGAAAAGCTTGCAATTTCATACTCAAAGGTGTATTTTAGAATTAAAAAAAAAAAAAAGACAAAAGGTTTGGTCACATATCCAGAAAGCTCCTGTGTACAGCCCAGAGCTCTGCAGGATGAAACCTGTCGTTTCCCTGCTGCTGGCTCAGCAAAGACACCAAACAAGGCAGCAGAACTGAGAGCCAGGGCGTGCACCAGGCGGTTAAGTTTCCATAGGCCGCGGGCTCAGTTAAGCAGCAGCGTGTTCTGCTTTCAGAGCAGGTGTTTATGGCTTGCGATCAGTCACAAACATGAGAGACACACAATCCCCATGGCAATAACCTCCGAAAAAACAAAATTTGCCATCCTGGGCTGGGGCTTTCCAAGTGCTTCTGTTCTGGCTTGCAGCCGGCTGGCCAATGGATAGGAAAACATGTGGAAGAAAAGGTGGAATCTCCTCATTTTGGAGGATTAGAATAAAGCCCTGCAATAGAAGGGTCTAGTAATAAAAAATGACAAAGCGACTCCATTTAACAAAGTCTCCCCACATAAGTTAAATGCTGCTTTTTGACTTGCAAATCGCTTTCAATACCTGCTTGATCACAGGGCCTGGGTGCTCACTATTCCAGAGGAGCTTCCTGCTCTTTGCTAGAATGAGAGCAGTAAAACCACTTTTCTAATGGGAAGATGCAAGAGAATAAAACAGTAAATGGAGAGCGGAGAGACCAAAAAAAGAAAAAAAACCCTCTTGGGTTTACTAAAGGATGAGAGAATTTCTTATACCAGGGCCAGAAGTGACAGGAGAGTCACTTCTGCCGCCCTCACTCGAGCATTGGCTTGTGCGGATTTGGGGGTGTTTTGTTTTTGGAGGATCCATGGATGCTCAGCTCCCCTTGGTCATAACGAACGACGCTGTTGCCCACCATTTGGCAGAATTAACCTCCAAGCAGGTCCAATAATAGAGACGGAGTGAAAATAAAGGCACCAGCTTCATAAATTCCTTTACCTCTTGGTATGGTCAAGGGTTTTCTTTATTATTATTATTATTATTTCCCAAACTAGTTAAGACACTAGTTGAGCAGGGAGTCTGGACAAGGGCAGCCCGATGTCACTGCTTTGCCAACAACAACCTTGGCAGGTTCAGGACCAGACCCACGGCAAAGAGGAACCAGCTGCGCTATTTCCCAAGTTCCCTCTTTTTCTGCTATTCCCAAGAGCCCAAACCTGGAACATTTCCAAAATGCAAAGCAGAACGTCGCAGAGGATGATGTGCACTGCACCGACAGACCCCCAGAGATGACTTAGAAAAAGAAATCATGAAGAAACACAGATAGAAGTGGAAAAACAAAGATTAAAGCTTGAGCTTCATCATCAAGAAGGTATATATGAATTTCTGAAAATAATAACCGTTAACCTCACAGCTGAAAACAAACTGCGAGGTCTCCACATACCCCTTCCCTTGGGCCTCCACCTCAATCCTCCTCCTTTTGTGAAACATCAACTACAGAAAACACCAGCAAGGTGACGGGCTGGAGGAGGCAGCTACTACCTTCAAACTCAAGATGGGGACCTAAATTTTGGCAAAAGTCTAGTTAGAAGGGTGGAAATCTGGCAGTTTGCTCAGGGATAAATAGGAGGTGGTTAACAAAAGGCTCAGAGATTGCCCAGTCTGGCATTCTGGTTGCCCAAACCCAACTCACCGAGACCAGTGAAACAAATGGTGTCACCTCCAAAGACAAAAGCAAAACTATTTTAAATGCTTCAAGATACAGGGAAAGTATAACAGAAGCTGAGCACTGGCTCCAGGGACCGAACAAGAAAACGGGCAGAGTGAAATTGCTCTATATTTGCATATGAGAATAAACAATCCCAGGAGAATGGCATCTATACTGTACCAATAAAACTACCAGCTTAAAAAGAAGTTTGTAGCAACTACTGTTCCGATGCAGAATGAATACTCTGTCCGGAGCAGGATTTGTGGGAAGTTGTGGGAGACTCTTGAGATCATTTTTAAAATAAAAACCAAGACCCTGCAGATCTTCTCCATGCAAGACACTCGTGTAAGTGGGCTTTGGCCACGATGCATTTGCAAATAACACAGTGCAAATTGAAGCTGGAGATTTTATATACAGAAATCCATAAATATACACATATGCATGTGTATAAATCAAAGCTGGAGATTTTATATATAGAAATCCATATCTATATATGCAGTCTTGGATGCAGTCCTGTGCCACATGCTCTAGGTGGCCCTGCGTGTGCAAGGGGGTTGGACTAGATGACCTCTAGAGGTCCCTTCCAACCTTAGGCATTCTATGATTCTATGATTCTACATGCGTGTATATATATTTTATACTGACCCACAGATCGCCCAAGTCAAAAAAATTAAACATGCTGCCTGAAATGAGGCCACCATCTCAGATGCCTAATTACACTGCGAGGAAGCCGGGGAAGGGAAGGAGCTGCAGTGCCTGAGCTGGTCGCGCAGATAAGCGCCACGCGCACGAGCACGGCTGGAAACACCGGGATGCAGGATCCCAACGAGCCCGCAGCAGCTTTGGGCGTTCATCACTCTCCTTTTTAAGCATTCACACAAAAACCTGCACTGTAAGGAAGACTACCACAAAATGAATTATGCTGTTTCTGCTATAGGAAATGTCTACAGTATTTCTGCAGAAGCAAAATGAGGGAAATAATTCTTTTCAATTGTTGTAAAATTGAGATTCCACCCTCTGAGGATCGCAAGATAATGAGATTTGAGAGGACAACTCCTTATAGGACTCTTAACAGGACTGTTTGCATTTTAAAGAGAGTCTCCACTGCAATTTTCATAAATTTAAATTGTGCGCATTAGAAATCGCATGTTAGAAATGTAAAATAGTCCTCGCGCAGCACAAAAAGATAAAGTTAAACATGAACACTACAAAAAATAAGTTACTAAGAATTCACATGGGGCCACAAGAACAATATTAAGCTACAACTACTTTAGAAGATGCCAGTGTTGTCCAAAATGAACCTCACTTAGGGCTGCTTCAGCAAAAAGGATACGGAAGCGAAAAAACAAGCTCCTCCAGAAAGCCCAGGTTGTTCTTTTTTTTTTTTCTCTCCTGGTTATAGTCGTGTGGGCTTTGGAAAATGAAGCCTCAGTTCTAAGGTGGAGCTGCTTTATTAAAGGGCTCTCCTAAGCTAGAGGCTCCTCACTGCACACTGGTCCTTCTAGTTTTTGCAGCAGAAGACAGTAAACACGAGCTGAACATAAATGAAAACTGAGAGGCCTTTGGTACAAGGTCACCTGTTGGGTACTAAAACTTATTTTACAGTGAATCATTCTATTAAATATATATATAAATATATATATATTTCCAAGCAGTCTAACAGAGCACATAGTTGAGAAGCTTTATAAACACCGGCCTCTCCAAACCTGCGGATTTTGGAAGTCGTCAGGTTTTTGCATGCAAGTAGGACAAGGGTGGTAACCGTCTTGCTTGCAGATATTGTGAGAGTTGCTGAGCCCGAGCAGCTGCCGCTAAGGAAAAGGGAGACAAAAATTAGAAACAGGCAAATGGGTGATAATTCCAGTCTCAAAATGCAAAGTTTGCCAGCCAACTGCAGAAAAGCCAGCAGAAAAATGCTAAAAGATGGCAAAAATGTCCAGGGTTCTCCAAATTCACCCGTTTTCCTGAGTCATTGGAGCTGGCAACAAAAGGGGCATTCACCAGGAGGGAAAAAGGGGGAAAGCAGAGGCCGTCAGGAGACTCTTTGGGAAAAAAAAAAGAAAAAAAAAAAAAGCCATTTTTTAGCATAGTCAGAGCAGCTCTGTTAGCTTAACAGCTTGCCTGTGTTTACAGTGTCAGTACTCAGCAAACGGACAGGCTCTGCGATTACGGAAAAATTATCACCACTGGAAATTTATTTTAAGCTTTTCATTTAATATTTCACAGAAGAGATAGCAGTTTCTCAAGGACAAAATGTTTCAAAGAGAAAAAAAAAA
>VWPW01022355.1:0-24443 GCA_013389825.1 Crypturellus undulatus | reverse complement strand
CCGCTCTGGAATGCGGCGCATTCCTGCGCGCCGCCGCCGCGAAAAGTTGGACGCGGGGCGCGGGCTGCGGCGCGGCCCCCGCGGCCGCTTGTGAAAGCGGCGGCTCCCGCCCCTCCTCCGGCCCCGCTCCAACATGGAGCTCCCCGCGCCGCCGCTTCCTCGGCCTCTGCCCCTGACACCGCTGGGCGCCCGCTGCCCACGCGCCCGCCCTCCACGCTCCGGCCCATCCGTATCCGTGCGCTGCCCCGGCCTGCAGGCCTCCTTCCCGCAGCCCTTGTCTAAAAACTCTGGCTTCTCCATGCCCAGGGAGCCGCTGTTGGCACTTCTGTTCCCGTTGTTGCTCTTGTTCTGCGGATTCAGAAGCACTTATATTTTTATTCCCTTTTTTTAGGGTGCTTACCTTGGTATAGCTGTATTTCCATGCTTTAATATGAGGTGTCATCCTTGAGCTCGTCCCTCCAGCAAACATGTCCCCTGGGGGTTCAAAATCTGCCAAGGAGCCCTTGCAGAGCCAGGGAAATGCACGGGAATAACGCTGTGGACAAAAGGTTTGTCGGAGGCACCTATAAGAAGCCCCTCTCATGTCACCCACAGCTGAACGTGGAGTCTTGAAATTTGGCCAGTGTGGAAGGCCCTGGTGCTTTTTGGACTGCCAGGAACAAATCCAAAATATCTCTGCAACGGCTGGAGAGTTCTAGGTTTCAGGCCTCCTCCAGAAACACGTCATTTTTGTGCTCTTAAGTACATGCATCTCACTCCATAAGTCCTTGCTCTTGGCTTGTTCCGTTGACCTGCCTTTCACCTACTGCTTTGCAAATCTCAACCTCTGTGTTTGTGTGTGCGTGTAGAGGAAAATTCACCTTCGTAACTTCGCTTTGAACAAGCTAGAGCGCCAAGGACTTGTGTTATGTAAGCAGAGCTGCTGTGCTATGCTTCCCTTGTGAGCTAGTTTGGGGAAGGTTTTGGTAAATTTCTTTTATATAAATAATTATGACTCTTTCTCCTTATTGTCAACAATCAGGAAGAAACTCTGGGTGTCTAGGTAAAATGTTAAATTTGTGTCATTTAAAAAAATCTCTTCTTTCGACAAGATATCGACTTGGTCTTTTCCAGAACCTGAGTGCAATTTGCTTTGAGAAATCGCAGCTTTGCGTACGACAAGCTTCAAAAGCAATTTTGTCAAGAAATACTTGAGTAGAGACCTGTGTTCCCTCTTGTAATAGCAAAGAGCATAAACTAGTCTTTTATAGGACTTGGAGACGTAGCCAAAATCTTCTGAAAACATGGGATTTCTCCCAAGAAAAGCATTATTTTGTAATGCTCCACACAACCTCACATTTCTTCTTATGTTTTAAAATACTATAGCACCCGAAGGTGTGGATGGGTGTTTGGGGGTGAGAAGGGAAGGGCCAAAAAAGATCTTTATGAGCAATTGGCAAGCTTATTTTTCTGTATGTAGCACTTGGGCATTCCAAGTTAAGGAATGAAATGTCTTCCTCACCTAAGGATTTGCGTGTGCCAGAAGCTTCAGGAGCTGAATGATGCCTAGTTCTCACTCCCAACTGGCACAAGTTTTCCCACCCAAAGGAAAGGGAAGTTTCAGCTCTGTACTCCTTGCCAACTGCTATAATCTGGGCTGTTTCTAAACTCATTATCAGCTGCTGCTGATATGAAGCATGCGGATAATCTTCCAGGCTTCCAGAGACTTAACTAAATGCAAAGTTGCCCTACCTTGCTGAGGGATCTAATTGTAAATGATTGCAGAGCCCTCCATGGACATTCATATTTGTGGTTTAATTTAAGAACAAGTTTAAGATGAACCACAACGAGCCGCTCTTAAGCCAAGTAAATCTCCACTGAGTGTTTTGCAGTAGATTAAGCAAAGCGACAGCTCCAGGGCTTGTCCTTGGAGCACTTGCTGCCCCTGTCTCTCCCTGTGCAGACCGGGTTGGCTCCAAGTAGGAGCTGGTGCTCTGCTTGGCTTGGTTGACACACTGTGGGTTTCTTCGTTATTTTATTTTTTCCTTGGCTACCGCAGCTCACGCAAATTTGGGGTTTCAGTGAAATGCCTTAAAAATGGCTTATTAAATATTCAGAAAGTCTATATAGCACCAACTTTAAACCATTTTGGTTTAATGGTGTAGGAGAAAAACCAGAATCCCTTGCATGACACAAATGTTTCAATAACTTTGTTATCAAAGTTTTCGTTTTGCATCTCATCAAAGCTTGATCATTGCCTTAGTAGGACTCTGTGGCTAGGGCCTGGGTTTCTACTTCCCTTAGAGAGAGAACTGGCTGGTAATACCATTTTTATTATGATTCAGGTACAGTCTACCACTGTATTTGGGCCATTTGGGCCTAATGATGGATTACAGGACTGACCCTGTGTTTAAAGTAGTCCCCTCCCCTTGGTATGCAGTGCTTTAAGCTGCTGTACTAAAATATTTAGTAAAGACTTGTATTATTTAAAATGCTCAGGGTAGGGCATCATCTTGCTTTTCAGTGCTGTTTCTTGTGGGCCTCCTGTTTACTTTTGAGCTTTGTTTGCTTGAAGCAGGACTGAATTCTTCCAGTACAAGAATCTGTTGAGAAATTAGCAATGATTATCATTTAGCTCTTTTAAAATCAGCTTAGTAAAGTCCTTCTGAGTCTATTGAGGCTAATAATGGTTGGTTTTTTTGAGCAGCGATGTATCTGACAGGTTGAAAACATTCCCCTGCATGTGACACTTAAAAGGCCATGTTGGAAGAAGGGAATGCTGTCTCGCACTGCTTCACTTGCAGCACCAGGAGCAGCTCTGCTGTGATCTGAGAGTGCTGCAGACAACCTAGAAGTGGCCGATCGTGCTGCTGGACGGCAGACAAACAGCTCCTGTCACTTGTCACCTCTCCCTAACAACCCAGGCAGGATGAGAAAGGTTTCACTGAGCTTACTGGTGCGATTAAGACAGGAGAAAGTCCTGTCCTGACCTCTGATGTCCTGCAAAACAGCACAGCAGAAGACTGAGGAGAGAAAACACAAGTTGAGAACCAGAATTGTTAAGAACCTCCCACTCTCTGACTCAGGTCAGGTGAAAATAGCTTGGCTAGTTCAGGCTGATGCCACCCAGAGTGGCCCTGCAGCAACCAGTGTGGTGTTGCTCTCCCCTGGAGAGTTTGCCTTGGCCCTGAGGCTTTGCTGCCAAGCAGGTGGTGTTGAAAAAGCTGGGCACTGCACAGCTAATACTTGTGTGTAGACAGTCAGTCTCAGAATAGTTAAAATGGAAGTTGAGGTAACTGCAAGCAGATTTTTCTAGCATTAGCATTTTGTGTAGTTGTGTTTTTTGTCACACAAGATGTTTATGCAAATGGGTCTTTGGAGGAATTATACCTGACAAAGTTTTTTGCTTTCAATTGTAGCTTTCATCATGGGGGACATGAAAACCCCAGACTTTGATGACCTGTTGGCTGCTTTTGACATCCCCGATCCGACTAGCCTTGATGCCAAGGAGACCATTCCATCAGCCGGAGAGGAGAATGAGAATCACTTGAAGTCGTCAGGAATCTGCATAGATGAAAATGTGTCCTTGTCCCACTCCCTGCCTCCCTCTGATGCTCCTGTCGTGAGTGTTATTGTAAAGAACACAAGTCGTCAAGAGTCCTTTGAAGCAGAAAAGGACGGGAATCACCTCGGGACTGGTCTGCTACACAATGGGTTTCGTGGCTCTGACCTGCCATCAGAGGCTCACACTTTAGTGCATAATTATGGGAAATTTGAGTCAACTTTTATTAATGGTGATAGCTCAAGAAGTTACTCTGAAAAACTGGACCAGTCCAAGTCAGAGCCATTACCAACATTTAGTCAGTTTAGCCCTATTTCCAGCCCTGAACCAGAGGATGCATTCAAAGAGAACAGTATTGGTGAGAAACCAAAACATGCCCAAACTCCATATTTTCCACCACCATCAATGTATATTCCAACAGGAGCTTCAGTACTAGACCATTTTAGGAAAGTACCGGAGCCAGAATTAAGCATGTTTGATCAGTATTGTAAAAAAGAACAAAAGATGGAAATTCACTGCCAGCCAGAAAGTAGACTGGAAATGAGCAGAAGAGAACAGGACAAAGCAACAGAGAGATTTGTGGATTCAAGCAAGGACTTGGTAGATACCAATAGCTTTCTTGGAGAAGGCTTGGTGTTCGGAGACCTCCCTCACAGTAATTTAGGAGGAAGTAAAGGCTCTGTGCCCGAGCTGAACATATCTTCATCGGTACCTCCTCGCCAGAGGTTAAAGCCGACTCATTCAAAGTTGTCATCCTGCGTGGCTGCATTAGTAGCTCTTCAGGCCAAAAAAGTTGCGTGTATTCCAAAAGGTGACCAGCCGAGTCTGACAAAAGAACCTTCCGGTCCTTTTAAAGATGGAACGAAGGGGAGTCCAAAAATGCCGAAGTCGCCAAAGAGTCCGCGAAGCCCCTTGGAGGTGGTAAGGAAGGTCAGCAAGCAGCCGGAGAGCCCTCGAAGTGTGTGCAGCGACAGCAGTGGGAAGGGCTCTCCTTCCATGGCAGCGGGCTCTCCGCCAGCTATTCCCAAAGTTAGGATAAAGACCATTAAGACGTCCTCTGGTGAAATTAAAAGGACTGTGACTAGAATTTTGCCAGAAAATGATGAATTGGGCAAATCCTATGAAGGATCGCCCATGGAAACCTCATCTGCTGAAGAGTTTATCAAGTCTTTTCCTTCCCCTGACACTAGTGCAGTAATGGAAAGTGAGACTAGCAGGAATTCCACCAAAAATGGGGCGGCTGTGGCCATCCAGCTCTCAAATGTAGCAAGTCCTTACTTGGATGGCATGAAGACAGACATTGCTGCAAATAACATATCTGCAGTGTCGCTATCTCCGCTGGCAAACTGCAGCAGTGGTGCCATAAAAGTGGGTCTCGTGGGTCAGCAGCTGAACAAGCGGCAGCAGCAGGGCATCGTGGTGCAGCCGTCCAACGCGGGCAGCTCCAGCCTGCTTCCTAAAGCTGTGCACTTGGCAAACCTCAACTTAGTTCCGCACAGTGTTGCTGCTTCTGTCACTGCAAAGTCATCTGCTCAGAGGCGAAGTCAAACCCAGTTGACACAGATGTCGGTGCCGCTGGTGCATCAAGTGAAGAAAGCTGCTCCTGTCATCGTGGAAGCGTTTAATAAAGTGCTACACAGTGCCAACCCGGTGCCAATATACACCCCAAACCTTAGCCCTCCACCCGACACCAGTATTAATTTACCTGCCTCTGGGTATTGCTGCCTGGAATGTGGGGATTCCTTTGCCTTAGAGAAAAGCCTAACTCAGCACTATAGCAGGCGAAGTGTTCATATTGAGGTCATGTGCACTCAGTGTTCAACTATGCTACTTTTTTTTAATAAGTGTAGCTTGCTCAAACATGCAAGAGATCATAAGAGCAAAGGATTTATCATGCAGTGTTCCCAGCTGCTAATGAAACCCATTTCTGTAGACCAAATGTTCTCACCTTCTCCTACGAGTTCTTCAGTGTCTTTGGCTCCTCAGAGTTTGCACTTCCCCTCTCCTTCGCGTAAGCCCAATGCTGTTTCAGGAAGCGGCGTCGGAATTTCTTCTAACACTCAACCAGCCTTGCCTCTCTTTACGGACCCGTTGAGACTAACGCGTCACGGACTTAAGTGTCTTGAATGTAACAAGCAGACGCAAGATTACATTGCTTTAGCAGCACATTACCAGAGAACCTCAGAAGATAATGAGAGACTGGTAAGTCGTTATTTTAATATTACTAATTAAATCACTCTGAGGTTGGGTTTAGCCTATTGTCTTCTAGGAATCAAGCGGATATTGTAATGGCAAGTGAGTTGCTTTGTCTAGAAAGCTGCTTGTTGGGAAGATTTTAGATACACTCACTGAGGCCAGTGAGCCCAGTCATAGTGCTCTCCATGCACATCTGAGAAGAGCACATTGAGTGTTAATCTTTTGGGCATGCTAGGATCACTTTCTTACCTTCTTCTTGCACTTTGAGACCAAAAGTGGGGGGTCTTTAGTTGCAGGGATAGCAGGTAGTGGGTGGTAAAAGTATGGAGAGTATGGAGATCCATGGGCATTAAAGGAAGTTGATGCTGGAGATCAAGAATCACTTGGATGAGGTGTGGAAGAGTATGGCAGAGTGGTACCTTACAGACTTTTGCACTCTAAACTTGGTTAGAGAAAATCCGACGTAATGTAATTTCATCTTCTGTAGAATTTATGCCAAAATCTCTTGTGTAACTGGGCTATGAGAGCTGCTTATATTTTCATCCTGGTAAAGGACTGGGATGTGACTGTGGGAAGGACCTGCAGCCTGGTACATGTAGTGCTGGTGTTCCAGCACCTGTACCGGAGCCTGTGGAGTCTGCAGACCACAGGCTTGGTTTGTTTATTTTCAGAGGGTATGGCTTATACCTTCTGAATATAAAAAAAAATATAAGGTTGATTGGTGCTTATCTCTTTAGATGAAATAGAACTTCCCACATCCTTCTGGCTGCTGGTAGGGTTGGCAGATTCCTAGTGGGATCTCCTGCTTGAGCAACATGAGTAGGAGCTCTACCCCAATATGAGACTTCCTGAGGAAGCGGCTGCTGGTCTTTGTCCTGGCCATCTTAGCAGTCCCGTGCTTCAGATCCCCTTTTTAGTTAAATGGATAATAAGAATATTGAGATCACTAACATAGGCACGTTGTGGTCCTGTTTAGGCACTTTGTTATCTTCCTCTTGAATTCATCATCAGCACGAAATGGATTATGCCTGAATTATTTTTTTCATCTCGTGAAAAATGGTAAGGTTGGAAGGGATTGTCATGGTCACGTAATTGGGTCTGTTGCGTAAGGTAGCCTGGTAAACCCTGGGCTCTGTCGTTATCATAACTTGGTTTTGAACTGTGATGCCTTTAAAAAGAAGTACCAGCAGGCTTGCATTAAAATCTTCAGGTGAAGGGATACAGTGGGTGCTCCTAAGGGAGTTAAAATATTAATCATTCATGTCAAAAATGTGTTTCCTATTTTTGTTGTGGGTTCACCAATTTGAGAGCTACCTGCAGAGAAAAGAAATGTCTGAGTATTTTTAGACTGCAATCAAATCATTTATTCTGTAACTTAACTGAGCAGAGAGTTTAAGCCTCTTGCTTCAGATTATGCTCTCTAGATGTCATTTTTGTGAATGTGAGTGTTGGAAAAAAATAGAGAAGAGGGGACAGTATCTTAAATTTCTGAAATGGGAAGACATGAGCTGTTTGAACTACCTCTTGGTAGATGCTGTGGACAACCCTGACTCTGCATTAATGAAGACAAATTCTTGGGTTGCTATTTTTATTTTAAGTTGGAGGGGGTAGGAAAAAAAGAGGATTTGTTGGTAGGAACTAGAAATGGCTGAGCATCTAGTTTCACAGGCACTTTTTTAGGTGGTAAGAGCAATTGAGAAATACTTCCCTTCTCTTGCCCTTGCCATCTGCTTCCATCTCCAGAGTTATGCCAGGCCACTTGTTTTTAGGGCAGCGATATAAATTGTGCTGCTGAGGAGTGTTCCCTGTAGCAGCTGCGTGCAGTGTAACCTTCTTGTTTTATCCTTTACCAGGAGATATTTTCCTGCTGTGTTGAGACCTTGCTTAAGAAGGAAGTTGTGATGGGGAGGGCGGCTGTTGTCAAGGCCTATTGCTAACAAATGACCATGTAGCATTTTGAGTTTTGCATTTTTGAATATTGACTCTCGGTTTGGGTCACAAAACCCTTCCCCATGTGTCCACAAAGTACAGAGCATCTCAGTACCTTCAAAGCAAAGCCATGGCTTAACTTCTACTTTTTGAAGAGCTTCAGCAAACAGAAAAACCCCCTTCAGCCTTGTTTGCATCAGAGCTGATCCCCACTGTTTTATACCCTACAGTTCATCATCCAGGATTATTAGATTATGTGGTACCAGACTATCCCCCAAAAAATGGTTGCTTGGGAGGGCTAGCTGGATGTATTAAGGGAAAGAGTCTCTTTACTTAAATAAGGGAATGAAGGGCAGAAGTGGTTTTTTTTGCAACATGAAGCTCTGCAGTTGCATCACCCAAACTTATACACTTTCCTTCCTTGAATGTTTTCACCCTTTCTTCCCAGCTTCAATATGTGCCATCGTATTTGTTCTCAGTTGCTGGTCCTGGCCTGGACACAGCACTCAGATGCTCCCTGCCAGCTCCATCCAGCTCTCCGTATTGAACTTCTAGATGGCATCCTGTGGGTTTGCAGGTGGGAGATGAGCCGTCAGCTCTCAGTCTGTCACATAACTAACTGTTTGGTGGATCTGCCTGCTGAATTTTTGACTTTGCCCTGGGAATAGTGTGTGTCTTGCTGGTAGTTGGTGTAAATGCCAGGAGACTTAAGACTACAGCTTGTGTAAATGAAGTCGGGCGATGTTTTGGTCTGTGGAGAGCTCTTCGGAGCTCTTCTATCAAACGGTGCCACATCTGGATTAGCAACCATTCTTGCTCTCCTGTAGAAAACATTCAAGGTGAAGATAAACTGCAAAACCAAGGAGAATTTGAAGCTCTGGAGAGAACAGTGCTTTTAACAGAATTTTTTTAGTCTTGATGTGGGATGGGAACGTTACTTTGTTCCGAAGGAAGGGAGAGCGTATCATCATTAAGAATAGAAGTGGAAGGAGGAAGACCTTTTATTTATTCCCAATCTGATTGTTTCAATTACAGTTTCGTGGTGCAGTGATACAGCTGAAGGATGAGCAGGCAGCAGAAAGAGGCAGGAGTAATTGGACTGGGGAGAGAGAGCAACAGTTTAAGTCAGTTTTGCTATGCAAGCAAGAGTATCTGTGTTGATACTTAAGACTTCTCGCTTTAATTGGAATTTCTTGTCATGACTTTGTGAATTAGTCTGGCATCTTCCCATTTCTCATCCCCATTTAAAAGGAAAATAAAATGATTGTTGGGTTTTCTATTAGTCTGTTCATTTTTGGCAGTTTGAAAGAAAATTGTCTTGAAGTCCATGATAGCAGGAATGCTTAAGAGCTACGTGAGTTTTCTAGGTGAGAATGACCGTGTTGGATCATGGCTGTTTTGGAAGAAGAAACCAAGGTTTGGATGTCATCCAGACAGCAGAGAAAGGAGGAAATTTGGAGAAAGTGAGAGGAAGGGAGGGGGGACGATGCTGGAATTGAGAAGGTGGAGTGGAAAGACCGTTACAGCAATTGTGAACTTGGCCTCAATACAACATTATAGATTTGCAGTAGCTACGTGACTGCTCTTGTTCAGAGTACAGCAGGGAAATCCAACCTGGCTTATTTTTATACCATGTATGCATAAGATGGAAGCAGGTCATTTTATTCAAATACTGAGGTGGGATCTATGTGGCTTACAGTGAGGATGATGAGGCTTAAAGAATTGCAAATTGATGTATTTCGGAAGTAGAAAGTATTTGATTTGTTGGATGAATCTTTTGAGCAGATCACGTTAGTAGATCACAGTTATTTTATTTTTTTTTTTTTTTTTTGAAGTCTTTCAAGGCCAATTTTGCAATTTCTGTCAGCTTGTGAATTGAGTCACTCCATGAGATCTGTTTACAGCTTTTCTGCCTCTGAATGTTAGGAGAAAACAGTATTTGAATTTGAAAAGGTGATCTGTTTGTTTATTTTACTTTTTAATCAATGTTTGAGCTGAGCAGCCTGTAAATATTTATATTTATTGTTCTCCAGAGGAGGAAAAGGTAGTATCAGATGTTCAAGGCAACTTCAGATGTGTTTGTTCTGACTGCAACAGGGAGCTACCTTCTCAAGTAAGTTTGAGGGGAAAAAGGGCTATTAAATAGGTACCAGTGGAAAGCAAAACAAAGCTAGATGATGTCAAACTAATTTGATCTGTGTTTTTTATTTTATTTTACTTTTTATTAGAGATGAGTAGATCCAGCTCTGATGTTCAAGGGATGATTTGTTGAGAGCCGTGTGGGGAATATTTGTACTGCAGAAGTAGCCTTAGAAGGTTTGGGTAGAAGCAGGTAAAAGAAGTGACTGCAGCAGGAGACAGACTGCTTCTACAATTCACTTAGGAATGGGTTTAAGATAAATCTTAGTTAATGTTTTTATTAACTTCCTTGGAGGAGGAAAGTGGAGATAAGATTCACTGAACTAGCAAAGTAAGAGATAATTGGTGGGGGGAGTGGAATATGATAATTTGGGGATATTTTTTGAGAGGACCTAAATGGTCTTGAAGAGTGAGTAGGAATGGGATGAAGCATCTGAAAAGCAGCATATATGGTTGGGTACAAGAAACATCGAATGACTAAAACGAAACGGTTGTGCTTGGGTTATGTGTTAACCTGCAGTGAGCCAGCCAGGATCCCATTAATGCTTGTATACTATATACAATAAATACAATAATTCCTGTTGTGGCTAGAGCAGGGATTGGGCTACGTAGTTAACATCAGGCAATTTTGTAGCCTTCAGAGACTGGGCTTAAATTGGGGGAGCTGAGAGAGGAATAAAAGATGCAGCTCCTGAAGCTTTATTATTATTATTATTTTTATTTCTTTCCTAAAAGAGCAAGGCCACTCTCTATCCAACATGATGTTTATAGAGAAGAGCTTTTTAATCTGAAGGGCAGCACTGATGCAAGACCCGACTCAAGTAGGTTTACCCTACAAAGTAGAAGATAGTGTCTAATCATCTGAGGAAGGAATTCTGAAAGAGATTTCCAGTAGGAGTAATGAACAAAAGCTGCACACTGTTTTTAAAACAAACTTGCTTGTTTTTTTGGAAGGTTAGAGCAACTCAGAATTAAAATGTGCAAGAATTCAAAATACTTCCTGAGCTTTTTGGGCATAATTGTCCATCTGCTGCTCTTTGACTTGACCATGCAAAGCCCACTGAGGTAGCTAAGACTTAAATAATGTGCTGGATGTGAAGGACCTCTGAATGCTTTTTTTTTTTCATCTCTGCTATTGTCCTTCCCCTTTTCTTTCCTCTTCTGTCTTCCTTTATTTGTCCAGTAAGTCTTTTTCCATTAATCATGATGTATCCTGTTTATGTACCACCTACCTCGGAGTTATTTAAAAGCTATTTCGGAGCTGCCTTCTCTTCTCCTTCCTTCCCCCCTCTGAAATCAATGCTTTTTAATTTATTGGCTAAAATTTGCCAGAAGTGAGGAGGACCACATGCTGCACTGGTAATTTCCCAGCAGCAAAGTAGCAAGCAAGAGGAACGGCAACCATTTCTGTGCTGTTTTTTCTCTTTTTCTTTTTTTCTTTCCTCTCTTATGTGTGTTTGTGTTTTCCTTTAGAAAGAAAGAGGATTGAAAAATCGGCAAAAAATAATGTGGTTTTGTAAAGGACCACTTTTCCCTACCAAACCAAGAGTGTTTAATACAAACCTTAGATGTGAGCAAATGCTGATCTTTGATAAAGAATTTTTCATTTATAGAAAGAAAGAAGCGGAGGACGTCAGTGTGATGAACGTGTTGAGGGAAATAAGCTCAAGACAGTGATCCCTGAGAGTGTACAAGGAGTTGAGTGGCAGGATAGGAGCATGAGACAGCACCCTGAGGCCCAACACTGAGCATTAGGGTGAGGAGGAGGAGAGGCTGGGGAGGAAGGAGGGGCAGGGTACAGTTTCATGGTCCGCACAAACTGATCTACAAGTCACTGGCATGCAAGGGGACAATCTTCTCTCCTCCTTCCCCGCCTACGCTTGTTCTCTCAACTATATTTGTCCTGCAGCCCCCATGGGGTCAGGTCAGCCCAGAGGAAAATGGAAGTAGAGAATGAAGGAAGCTGCGACATGGACAGAAGCTGGTCATGAAATCTCAGGACTGAAGAGGAAGTGAGAACCCGCTACTGATCCCTGGGGCTAAGAGACTGCTGAAGCAAGAGAGGAGAAGTTCCCTCTGTCTTCCTTCTGGAGAAAGAGGAGTGAAATCTTGGAGTTGGCGTTAGCAAAGATGTGATTGGGTCAGTAGAGGTGGCCAGTAGAGTAAGATGACAATAAAAGCGGGATTTGGGCAGCCACGGTCCTGTCTTTGGCAGGAGGCAAGAGGGGAGGAAGGTGAGATAAAAGAGCTGGAGTTGGGAGACTCTAAGATGGGCATCGACACTGGTAGATAGGCAGAAAACCCATGCTGCAGTGTGGAGAGAAGAGCAGAGGACTTTAATGTTACCATCAGAAAATAGGAGTGGAATGTGTAGCTATCCTAGTGATTTGAAGGTGGGAGTGTGGAAACTGGGAGGTCTTGACTAATGTCAGGTCAGTGATCAAGCTGGGAGAACTGGATCCACAATATTTATTTTGCTTATGCAAAAATGTATTTTGCAGCTCTCAAATGACACTAGATTTTAGGGGGAATAAAGTTTTATTTCAATGCTTTATTTTACCGAGCCTTTTAAACCCTCTTGTGTTGGATCAGTTTAGGTGTGTGTATCTGTGAGAGTTGTTCTTGGTGAAGATCTAAGAAGAACATTGGATTGGAGAGCATTGGGCAGAGAAGGAGATAAAGGAAGAGAAATAAGGGTGACCAGGGTAAATGTGGCAAAGCGGAGAGATGATGCTGAGGGTGGACCAGATGGAGGGGGGAATCGGTTACTATTGGCAGAAGAGCAGCTCGTGTGAAGTTTTGGCCGTGGTGTAGGATAGAAGAGCATCCTCTAACCATATCCTAAAGACTGAAGTCAAAACAGGTTTCCTTGCTGGATCCTCTAAAACATAACCAATGATGTAAGAACCTCCCTCATGTCACCATGCTAAATGCAGAGGTTGTATGTTTTATAGGTGCTAACTAGGATAAACACCTATCGATCGGCTTGATGCATATTCTGTCATCAGAATTTCACTGCAGTAGTTTTAAGTCAGCTGGATTCTAGGTTTACCTTCTTATAATTGATTTGCCAAGTTTCTCTTATTTTTTTTGTCTATAAATTGAATAATTAATGCAGCAAGACAGGTTTATTTAAGGAGAGACGAGGGGGTGCAGTTAGGTTATCACAACGCTTGGGGAAGAAATTCTCTACTTGCCCCTTTGTCTTGCAATGCTAAAACTTCAGTGCAGCGATGTTGTCTATGGGTTTGTCATGCTAATGCAAGTCAAAAATCTTCCTCTGAGTTGTTGGATCATCTGGCAATGTTTGGCCTGGCCCAGCGGACGGCTGTGCTAGCAGGAGGCGAAGAAGGTGGGTGAGTTGCAAAATTTGGTAACCAGCTTTTCTGCTGGAGCCAGAGCATTGTGTAAATGCACAGCACAACATGTACTCCGAAGGATGCAGATCACTGGCATTTGTCCCAGGGAGGCAGTAAGTGAAAGCTAATGGGAAGTTAAAGGTTAACTTTAAGTAG
Organism: Crypturellus undulatus; assembly: GCA_013389825.1. Classification (NCBI taxonomy): domain Eukaryota; kingdom Metazoa; phylum Chordata; class Aves; order Tinamiformes; family Tinamidae; genus Crypturellus; species Crypturellus undulatus. The sequence continues at coordinate 11,123 of VWPW01022355.1, read as the reverse complement.
TAATTCACCGCTAATTTTTTTATAGCAGAAGCCTCCTGCTAATCTCCGTCATGCGTTGCTAACTGCCTGGGATCGCTCAGCGAGGGGGAGTATCACCTGCCCCCTGAGCCCTGCCTAAAGCAGAAAAAACAAAGCTTTCCAAAAGCCGGATTTGGGAAGCACTTGGGGCCCTTCTTCGGAGGTTTTTTTTGCTTTGAATATATAAAGGACAAGTGCTCTTTAATCTATTCGCATTTCAAAAATATCATGCCTGTTCCTCTCTGCTGGTTCACTCTGAATCCTTACATTCCTTTTAAGTTGCTAGCCTTATTATAAACTCCTCTTTCTGTCTCGTAGCTCAGATCTCATGCTTTAAAGTTAGTCTATTTCTGCATTTTCAGTGGCAGGTACATGATAATGTTGGGCACATTGTATCTGAGGACACCTCTAAATGGATGTGAACTTCCATCGAGGCTGTTAAACCTCTCCAACTAGAATGGGGACCCAAAAGGGATGTCCAGTTTCTTGACTTGGGACAAGGTCAATTCCCTTGGAATAACTGCCTATTGGAAGTGAGGAGACTTTTAGCACCCCCGTGTTCTGCTTTGAGGTTTTCTTTGTATGTTCATGAGAATCAGGCCCTAGAGAGTTATGGACATTATCCAAGCGACAAAGTTTGCTGCAGGAATTTAGCAGTAGTGCTGGTGTATGAGAAAGGGACTTGCTCCGACTTTGTGATCTTTACTTTCAATGTAATCCTTAGATCCTGATTGCCACAGAGTCATTTAGGCAATTGTTTCATTGAAAAATGAACAGAAAAGCCACTGGTGCTGCCTTTACGTGGGCCTTTTTCAGCAAAGGATCGTGAGCTATGAATTTCCCGACTTGCAAACACTTCAAAGACCACAGGGCTGTGTTTAGTAATACTATTTTTTTAATTTATTTTTATATACTCCAGTGATTCTTTTTTTCCAACCCTTCTGAAGAAGCTAATAAGGAGAAATGGGAATAAAATTAAGTATTCAGTGATGAGTGAGCTTCTGAACATTCTTGTGTGTGTGCGTGAATGTGACTTCTGGAGGGACAACTGAGATGAAATGTTACAGGCAAATGGGAAGTAATGAAAACTTGCAATAAATAACTCTTGATTAAAGCGTAGGTTAACGGGAGTATTTGAAAAAAAAAAAAAAACCACAGACATTACACAACTCAATATCCTGGTAACAGGCTTTAGAAATAACTGCCTAATGAATGTCTCAAATTGCTGCCAGCTTTCTTTGAAAAAGTCATGGAAAACTAGAGAAAGAGATAAAAATGTGACAGCTGGAAGCAAGTTAAGGATTCCTTGCACCAAGTGGACGAGTTGCAAAAGAAAAAGCCACTGAGGCTCCATGATGAAGCTTTAATAGGAGTCTGGGTCCATCTGCCCCTCTGCTCCTGCCTTGAGGTCTCTGGGCATGAGGGGCCTGGATTTGTGGCATTGTTGTTTGCAGGTGATGGGGGTGGAAAAAGATGAGAAGAAGGATCAAACTCTGAGTCCGTTTCTCTTTTTTGCCCTCTCTCTTTCTCTCTTTTATTGCATGATCTCATCATACTTTTGTTTTCTCCCACTTTTTGGGGGCCATCCTTCGGCTGTCATGCCCTGAGCTACCCAAGTATCTCAGCCCCTTCCCTGCTCGTTGCCTTTGCCTGGATGTGTTGTGGAGACTTAGAAGAACCCAAATCTCAGCAGAACCTCCCTGGGGACCTTCATCCGGGCAGAGTCGGGTTAATTTCCTTAAAAACCTCTGACAAAGGGTGTTGTCAAAACCCTCTGGGAAGTCCAGGTAGATGCCTGAGCTGCTGTAGGTCAAATCTTATTTCTGCATATATTTTTTTTGACTGTTGTGGAGAGCTTGGCTCGCTCTNTTTCTGCATGTATTTTTTTTTTTTTTTTGACTATTGTGGAAAGCTTAGCTCGCTCCGTGAAGGAGGCCTGGAGACCTTGTGTTGACTCTTCCCAAGTACAGAATTAGCAGTGGTTAAATAGGCTGGTCTCAGTTTTGAGACCAGTTTTAATTTGTCCTTGTGATTCGTCATTAGGTCCATATGCTCCAGGACCTCCCTTCCATGGGACCATCAGAGCTGAAGCTTGGGGGTTTCATTCACTTCTCTCTTTTCTTGCTGAACTCCGTGTTCCCCACAGAGTGCGGTGGCCGTGTGGGAACCCGTCCAGCTCCTTCCGCGGCGGATGCAGACACAATAAATTCATTTAGCCTTATCCTCGCTCAGCCTGCCTTTTTATTCCCGTATCGGCTCTATGCACTCCCTGGCAGGCATCCAACTCGTGCGGAGCCCGCAGGAGATAACTATTAGTTTCAATGCCTCTTGCCAGGCATCTCCCCGTCTTCCTTCTGCTCCATCTGAGCGTGTTTTGTCCCCACTGAGTTTCCCACGTGATGCAGTGGGGACTGTCCAGATGTTTGGGGTGTGCCAGCTGCCAGAGCACCGGGAGAGTCTTGGGCATGGTTTGCTAGGGAGGCTAAAAATCCTGGCTGTAAACTGAAACCCAATTAAAAAGAAATTTAAATTAAAAAGCATTAAAGCTGCCCCAGGTTTCCCAGGGCACAGATTTCTTATTGCAACTGCTATCCAGGACAGGTTTGGACAACAGGAGGTCCCACTGAGCAGTAATTTGCTCTTAAAGAGAGCAGAACTCTCCTAGGGCCACCAAACCCCTTTGTATTTCACAGGTTCAACCCCTGTCTTGGTAGGGATTTCCCTTTGGGGAAGTGCTGAAGCACTCTAGAGTTTATTGGAAATGGGTTTCTTTAAGGTGCGTGGGTTGCGGGGAGGGTGGCATCAGGCTTCCTTCTACCCCGCTATCTCTTTCCTCAAATATTTTCTATTCTTAAACTCCCACTTGCAACGAGTGTCCTTGAAGCTTTGGGCTTGTTGGTGATTTATTCAGCTGCTTCTTTCTGCAAGTCTCTTTTTTCTCTCTCTCTTTCTTTCTCTCACTTTTTTTTTTTTTCTCTCTTCTCTCTTTCCTTTTTCTTTTCTTTTTCTTTCTTATTTTCCATGAAGCTTTTCACGTGGGTCACAGCTTTGGCTCTTAATATAAATGACACCTTCTGCTACCCACAACGTTCCCTGATGCTTTCCCACCAGGATTTACATAGCGGAGCATCCTAGAGCTGACGGCTGGAATAACGACAGCGCAGAAACCCAAATCAGCCTGAAAGCGGTGTTAGGATTGTGCCAGATTTAGGGGCTGCTGGCACCAGTTTCCCCTCCGGTGCTTCAGTCTCCCTGCCTTGATTTGGTCTGGGGGGACTCCGTGGGCACACGCACTGCGGTAGATGCTTCCCTGGGCTGCGTGAACATGCCCTCAGGTACAGTTTTGCGCCGCCTCTGATGTAATCAGGCCTGTAGCCTTTTTTCAGCGGTGCTGAACAAAGGACGCAATTAAATTACCTGGTCTGATAAGCCTTAATGAGCAGTTTGCTGCTCTTCGTGCACAACGTAGGGCTGGGAGGAGAAGAACAATTTTGCATGGGTAAATTGATGTCGGAAGAGAGGTTCAGCTCAAGGCCGGAGGGCAGGTGTCTACTACTGCTATGTTGCTGCTTAGGAATTAGGTAAAATATATCCTGCTTGCACGCTAATAGCTGCTCCAGGGTTTTGGAGGAATACAGAAGTGTTACGATGTCAGTGGAAGGGAGCCAAGGTTTGAGAGCTCTAAAAAAATAAACTGTAGGTACAAAGTAAATGATGCTGCTTTGGCAAAACCGTCTTTCTGGTAAGTGTTGCACTTGTGACCCTCTTCTGAGTTGAGTTGCAGGGGGACAAGCACTTTCCTGCTCAAAGGCTTTACTGCTAAGATGAATGCAGTGACTAAGCAGAGGGTTTTCTGAGCAGAGGCAAAAGGTTTTGTTTTCCTTTTTTTAGGTGGAAAAAAACACAAATCACAGAGGCCACGGTTTAAGAACGGATGTAGTCATCTGATATAGCTAGTTATAAAAGTTCTTCTGTTCTTTCGGGAAAAAGCCATCGAGCTGCATAGCTGCAGGGCTTTGTAGCAGCAGGGTGGAAGATGCTGGGGTTTTCTCTAAACTTCAGGGTTTTCTAGGCTGAATGTGAGGGGGTTGACAAGCAGGCGTGGAACAAACAACTAATCTGTTATTTGTTTCTTTCTTCCATCAGACGTGTCAAGTGTGCCAGATGATGCTACCTAACCAGTGCAGTTACTGTGCTCATCAGAGGATCCACGCTCACAAGTCTCCCTACTGCTGCCCGGAATGCGGGGCCGTGTGCCGCTCCGCCTACTTCCAAACCCACGTCAAGGAGAACTGCCTGCATTACTCCCGCAAAGTCGGATTCAGGTTGGTGCTGCTCCAAAAGCTCCAAGTGTGCAAGGGCAAACGGGAAGCATAAATATTGGGGAAACCTGTGCACCTCTCTGCTGATGGCCGGAGAGAGGATGCGACACAGGATGTGTTTTTTCTGGGTGGCAAAACGCCTTTGGAACAGGGAAATACTGAATGAGTTAAGAGGAGCTATCTCAGACCAAAAATGATTTTGAACTGGCTTGAAGTCAGAACATGTTTCCTGGTTTGGGTGAAGTTCTCATTGCAGACAATCATCTCAGAGTTGATATTTACAGGAAAAGATTGCAGCTCTTAATCCTCTACATCTCTTTCCAGTTTGCCCTTACATTTATGTCAGTCCTAATGGACTGAGGGATGTGTGCCTTCACAAATAGGCCGTAGATTATTTTCTTGTATGACCCTAAAAATCTCCAAACACTTGTCAAGATCTGACACAAATGGAAGGAAGCTCCGAAAGTTTTGGTTGCAGTGGTGTGTATGTGTTGCCCTTTCCTCAACAGAATCGATTGCTTTAATAAAATATGTTATTACGTTTCCCTACAAATCTTGCTTGCTTTATGTATTTAGATCACCATGGGTACAGGACTGCTCTTTTGCTAAGATACAGATGATTTCCTTGGGAGATGGACGGTGGATACTGAGACCTTTTGATTGTCCTTAAAGTCCTGTTATTTTTCTCTAATTACTATTAAATATTTAACTCTGAGATTTAAAGGGAATAGGGCAGTATCTTCTGTTTGGCTTGTTCTTCTAGACTGGCTGCAGATTCATGAAGCCTCCCCTTTGTGGTTTATTCTAAAATCACATTCAAGTTTTCAAAGGCTTTGTTTTTCAACCACAGAGAGGCATATATTAAAATGATTCTGCATTTAATTATGTACAGACTTTTCTTTTTACATGGGGTCTGATTGCAGGGAGGCATAACCTACAACAAAACTAAGTCCATTGGACTTAACTAAGTCCATTGGACTTAGCGTAACCAATATTGATGCTGTTGAATTAATTTGAGAGAAAAGGAAGGCTGGGGGAACAAAAAAGTCCTTTCTCCTCTCTTTCCAGTTGATAGGATCCAGTTTACAGCAGAGATTGGTGCCTATTCCTAAGTGGATGATTTTGCATTAAAAAAAATATTATTCATTCCAGCTGTATTACAGTAATATCTTTATGATGGCTTCAGCCTTGTCAGTAATGCTAGCTTTGATCCATCTGCAGATGTCATTAGTGAGTCTCTGCTTTCTGTGCCAAGGTCATTAATGAAGATCTGAAGCGAGACAGAACTCAAGGACGATACTCGGGGAATTCTTAAGCTTCAGCTAGCTTCTCTAGAAGTTATGTTTCTTTAACTTCTCTCTAATTCTCCACTCCAAGTCACCTGCAGAAGCTGAATTCACCAGGCAGGTGAATGCCTGCAGCTGGGCCGTCCTTGTTATTCTTCATGTCTTTGCTCTGGGGTTGGTATTGATGCTGTTGTTGAAAGCAGATGAAATATTTCAGTTGTAGAACCAGCTCTAGATAATCCATGGCATCTGCCTTGTTGCCACGTAGAGACTTTAGTACTTCGCTTTTACTTTTGCTTCTTGCAGAAGTGAAAAGCCTGGGAGTCCTTTGAAATCCTTCACAGGATCAGCTTGACTTTTGCTGCTTCTCCCCATACCCCTATATTTCTTGAATTTCTGAGCTTGGTTTTGCTTTGTTTTGTTCTTGATGAGTCCATTTTTTGTTTCCTTTCCTGCTAACATTCCAAGTAACCCAGCTGAGTTTGGAGTGTGATTGTTTTAATTTGGTCCAGTCATAGCTAGTGATTACACTGAAGAGGAGGGGAAAGGTTCATCAGAATGAGCCTACTCTAAATGCTGCTTTTCCGTGCAACTCCAAATGTCACCTCCACACCCTTTTCCAAGAAACTCCAGCACCTTCCAGCTCTCCCCACTGACGTGGCACTGCGTGACATATGTTTCCCTGCTCCGGGGAGCCTTCTCAGGGGCCAGGACATGACAGCGTAAGAAAGAAATATTTAGAAGGTTAAGACAACATCTTGTAGTTTTATCTCTTCTTGTGGGACCCTTTCCAAGGCTTTTCCCCTACTCCTGCTTGCGCTGTGGCCATCCTAGTATCTTCTCATGTGAACTATTTATTCCCCTGCGCTTGGGATGTTTTTTCTGGATGATAATCAGAATTTCTTATTTGCAGAAATTACACGGCAAGCCTCAGAGATCCTCCATCCACTCTGTTCCTCTAATGAGCTTACTTTATCAAAGCTTGTCCTTTTGGCACTGCAGCACTTACTTAGGAAGAGGCTTTTGTTTAAACTTCTCATTTACTGTAAATTAAATCAACTTGACCCGGAGTCAGGAGTTATTCCATCGCTAATTCTGTATAAGATCTTTAGTACTTACCAAAGCCCAGTGTAATGCAGAGACATCTCTTGTTAATTCGGTGAGTGTTTGCTGAAGAATCCAGACAGATATTCCTGGGTGTAATGGCTAGATCTTATTGTCCAAATCAGTATTTGTTCTTCCATTTATACTTGGGAATTTAATCTCCTGTAGGGACCAATTCCTGGCTGTCACCATAACAGAAGTCCCTTTCTGCAGCTCGTGTGACTGAGGGACAGGTTTGAAGCACAACTACCCCAGTAGAGTATTTTTGTGCTTTTTGGAAGACAACAGCAGCTGTTGGTGACACTGATTTTCTTTCTAAATTTAAGAAAATGGCATTTCTGCGTGTATTTAGGGGGAGAGGGTTTGGATAGCTTGGGCTGGCCCCTGCATGGAGGTCTTTTGAAGCGCAGCTTCAAAGCCCCGAGCTGTTTCCTCCGCTCTGTCAGTTGGCTCATTTGGATGGAGGGATAATCTGGTGGCTTTGTTTGTTTTTGATACAGGTTTGGCGCTCTTCCAGTTGCTGGGGTCCCATCTGGGACAGAGCTGGTGCTGCACTGGCTGCTGCAGCGCCGCTGAGAGCTCCAGCGCTTGTAATGCTGTCAGTACATGGGAAACCTCAGAACCAGGACAAAAAATGTTGTATTTATAAAGCAGCTTAACCCCGGGCTGCAGTTTGGCTCCCTGGGTGAAATTAGCCCTCATTTGTCTCTTGTGTCCACGTAGCACTGTCCTCTCCCGTGGACCTGCCAAGCTCCTCCTGGTAGAGCTCGTTCATTATAACAATCAACACGCGCTGTGTTGGTTTAAGCAGGGGTCTGTTGTAAGTCATTTTGCTGGAAGCTACTTGGGAGCACTCAGCAGAGCTGCTGTGGTTCCCAGGTGGACCTGTAGGACCTGCTCAGGGTGGCAAACTCTTCAGCTGGCATGGGCCAAGCCAGGCGAGGCCAGGTACCTCCGTCCTCATGTGCCCTCCTAGTGTTTGTTTGTGGTTTCCTTAATAAGCTCAAGAGTCAGGTGGATGTTTGGAAGGGAGAGTAAAGCTAAATATAGTACGGCTGTCACTTGTTGCTCTCTTAGGGAGTATCAAGTGGAGGCCTGTCCTGAAGTGTTTTGAGAGGAGCGGCAGGCCGGGCAGGACTGCATGACCAGAGTTCCTGCCCCGGGCCTGAGGTTTTGGGCTCAGCTGCACAGAAGAGTCCTTTGGCTCCATGCACCACCCCTGCAAGCTCTTCTTCCTCACTTCCTTCCCTCCAGGAGCGTCCCTGCAACTGCCAAGCCACGCACTGCTCAGTCAAACACCTCTGTCCTCATGATTTTAATGAGCTTAATCAATTCTGTGGGTGTTTCTCTAACGGTTTTTAGTATGTTTGCTGCTTCTGATATTATTTCTTCTTGCTTAGTGTAGTATGAGAGGAGCAATCATGTTGCTGAATGTTCTTCTGGTGCTCTTTTTGTTTCAGTTTTGTTTCGTAGGGGGGAATAACTGCCATTTGTGCTGCCTCTTACTACTCATAGAGCTCAACAGCTACTTTTGCTTTTTGAGTTCTTCACTTATACTTGTAACTTGAATTGGCTTTCACAGATACAGGGACTGCCTTTTTGCCAAACTGCCAAAGCTCTTTTTATTTTTTCTGTGTTGTTTGACGCTCTGACAGCTTCTTTTTTAGTTCTTTTTGAATGTCACTACCATGTAGTTGTGAGATGTGTCCAGTTTCTGAATTCCTATATCATATTTCTCCTTGCCGAGACATTGCTACTGAAGTGCCTGAAGGGGAACCCACCTCATTGTGGTGCCTCCCACTGCAGTGCTCTCCAGCTGCGTGTGTTTCTTGGGAGCACGGGTCCTTCAGCTCTTCCTTTCGTGTGTCTTCCAGGTGCATCCACTGTGGAGTTGTCTTTATGACCTTAGCCATGCTGAAAGTGCACATCCATGAGAAACACTGCGAAGTCTTCCACAAGTGTTCTTTTTGTCCGATGGCCTTCAAGTCAGCAGACAGCACCACAGCTCACATGACCAGCCAGCACCCTACGGAGCCTCACAAGACTACTCAGTAAGTATTTTGCAATTATCTGGGGCTTCTTGCTTACCCTTTGCTGGGTAGCTCCAGAATACCCAATTCTATCCCAGGTTTTATTATTATTTTTATTAGTTGTAGTTTCTATCTTTATGACAGAAAAAGAGCTACTGCTTTGTGTACTGACACAGGTTCCTCCCTAACTGTGGCCCATTCTCCTTAATAAGAACACAGTCTTCTCAGGTAGGAGAGGGGTCCAGGTGTGCAAAAAAGCATCTTGACCATTGCCTCTTTGTCCAGCAGGAGCCAGAGTGGCACCTCTTGGGAAATGATTCCAGGATAACTGTTAAATCTGCACTCCAAAGGAAGAGGAGAGTTATGCCACATACCACCAAATCACTAGAGAAAACCTTTCTTTTCCCCCTCCATATCTTCCCCTTCCAAGCTTTGAACTTGGACTGAAAATGTGTGCCTTAAGGCTGTGGAAAGCTCATATGGGAAGCAATATATAACTTGTGTGCTTTGAAGCTGCTTCCACATATCTACACTTACCTTCACGCACGCAGGTAGTTATGCAGATGCATCCAAGCAAACTTATTTTTGGAAAACTGTGGTAGGTGCCTGAGGCACTCTGTTGTTCTTCCCAACCAAGCTAGTGGTTCAGTGGTCCGTGTGGGTGCGTGCTGACAATAAACCAAGAAGGCAGAGCTCATCAGAAGTGCAAAGTTGCTGAGATAACTCTTTCCACTGTCGTCTTGAGAAAAATAATGAAGAGAGAGTTTACTTTTTCTTTTCCTCTCTTAATTTCTCCAGGGTGATCTACAAATGCTCTTGCGAGACTGTCTTTAACAAGAAGAAGCTGCTGCAGGAGCACTTTCAGCAGAATACCAACAAGCTGCTAGTGGGAGTATTTAAGTGCCCACAGTGTCAGCTCGTGTATATGCAGAAACAGCAGTTGATGCAGCACGTTAAGGTAGGTGACGGGCAGCAGGTTACTGATACGAGGTCTTATTTTCTGAGCCCATGGAGAGTTTGCAGCACCTATGAAAGGGGGTAGTTGGAAGGAGCAGCAAGTTCAGATTAGTCAATGCATTAGTGGAAAAATACATTACAAAAACTTCTAGTCCTCTGGAAACATCATGCTTGTTGGTAATAGTACAGGCAGTTATTTATACTAGGGATATGGAAAGCACTTCCAAGTCTGCCTTTCGCCCAGCTGTAGTTCATATTCCAAGAAGCACTGCAGTAATTTCACTACCATTCATAGCAGTTTTATACATATGAAAAACCCATTATTTTCCACATTTCCACATTTATTGTTGTTTCCATCAGTGTGGCTCTATATACAGTTAGACAACAATGCTGCCATGGAAATCCTCTTGGAAGAGTTCTTGATGGCATTTTGGAAAAGAAGAACTTGCAAAGTCTTACTTGCCTTTGATTAGAAAGAATAGTGTCATAATTGTTTAAATCAGGGATTTTATTTTGTTTATACTTGCGCTTTAAAAAAGCAGGAGGATTGGTTTGCATGCTCCCAAAAGAGAAAACCACTCAAAACTGCCTCTTTGCTCTCCTCCCTATGCCTTTAACTTGCAAATCTGGGATTACTTTCCCTGTGTTAATGAATTAAAATATGAAGCCCTCCTGTGAAGTTGATGATTACTAATTATCCCTTATTATAACAGGGAAAATAGAACTGAGATTAAGGACAGGACTTCCAAAGAGTCGTTCAAACCCAGTGCTATTAAATGAGCTTGAGGTGCACAACTTGTTGCAGCTCATTTGCAAATTGTAGTCTTAGCATCAGCCTGCAACAGTTTGTGCCCTGGTGCTCTGACATCTTGAATGCAAAACTTCTGAGTTTTAACTCCAAAGCCACATTTTGACCATCATTGGGCCTTAGACTGCAACTGAAGAAGGTTTTTTGGCTGTCGCAGAGTAATAGTTGTACAAGCCGAACTCTTTTCCCATTGGATCAGGCTCCTTTATGCAGTATAGATTTAATAGTAGGTGCTGTCTGATTTGTGCCCACATGAAAAAAAGAAACCTTGTGCCTTCATGTCTTTTCTGCCTTGTTAAAATATAAGAGTAGGAGTTAGATGGTCTGGTTACGGTTGTCTCTGCAGTGAAGTCAGTTTGCTTTTCCATGCTGCTTTTTTTTTTTAATTACATTGTATCATTTTCTCTCCTTCCTGTGGTGTAATAGCAGGAGGAATGCAATAATGGGTATTAATGTGTTCTTTGCCCATAAAACGCTCCCTGGCTTTCCACATGGGGAGAAACGTGAAGGGTTTGTATTGGCCAAAGTAGCCAGTGATGTTGTTCCCCTACGACCACATGAAGCGGTGGTGCAGGTGCAGAGCAGATGAGACCGACCT
>VWPW01022311.1:5525-22062 GCA_013389825.1 Crypturellus undulatus | reverse complement strand
CCCCTGCGGCCCGTGGAGAGCGCGGGGTCCCGCCGGCCCCTCCTGCCGCGGGGCGGCGCGGGGACGCGGCCGCGGGGAGCAGCGAGCTGGGGCGAAACCAGAAGCGAACCCGAAGGAGGGAGAATGGGGGGAAGCGCGGAGAGCCAGGCGCTTTCCAGGCCCCGAGGAGAACGGGCCGCGGGCAGGAGCTGCTCAGGGCAAAAAGCACGCGGTGCCCGTGCGTTAGGTCTGCGGCCGCTGGCCCTGCTGGGCGTCCTCCTCCCGAGGCAGGTGCTCCGAGGAGCAGATAGGAGGGGAAAAAACTGATATCATGGGGACAGAGCGGCCCTGAAGATGCAAGAAAAGGGAAACCAGAATCTCAGCAGGCAACTTGGGAGCAGACGAGCTTACATCCAATTGCAGCTTGACACAGTGAGAAAAGATGTGTCCTATGGCTGGGCTTTTGTTACAGCACGTGCAGCTGTGCAGGCTGAAAATGACTGCGACGACGCGTCTGTCCTCGCAGTTGCATAAATAATGTGGCAGAATAAATTATTTAATGTCCCGAGGAATTCGGATGCTGTAATGACACACACTGCAGCCACGCTCGCGGGGACAATTACGATTTTCGGTTCAGAGCAGCTGGCATGGAGGGCTGTAAATAAGACAGAAGGTCACGTGTTTAACAGCGGAGAAACCGATGGGCCGAGTGTGCCTGCGAGCCTGCGAGCACCCCGTGGCCACGCGGCGTGCCGGGTAAATGGGTATCCAGGAGGAAAACAGCACGGGCAGGTCATCAGACTGCAGTATTGTGAGTGCCCTGGTGATTTTGATTTTGGCTAGCCCTACGTTTTGCCGCAATTAGAAAATATTTATTGTGCCTCAGTGCAGTTTGTCAGTGGGTTAAATCTGAAACAGTAATTTTAAGTCACCATACATCTTCAGGACACTGTTAAATGGTGTCAGGCTCGTTATAACGGATTTTGACCTCACAAATAGCAGCTTCGCATGCCAGCTTGACAGCTGTAGGCGTTTGGGCTGGCACCAATTAGAACAAACTACAGAGCTTTAACAAATAATTTGGGATGAGACACCAGAATGCTTTGTCTTTCCTGACCTAACTGAGAGTTCAGCTGCGAAGGTTACAGTAATGCAGAATGCATTTATTTCTGCGTTATGTGGGAATAATGAATCGTCCTAGAGTTCATCTCACTCTAAAATGCTATGGTAGATGCATGAGTCAAGGGGCCTTGGTGTCCTTGGCCTCCACTCTGCCTATTTTTCTATTATTTCTACCTAGCATTGATTAATTAAATAGTTTTCATGCACATCTACCAAGAAGCACTGGAAGAACAGTATTAATTTTTTACACTTAGCTAGGGAAAATAAAAAGGTAGTTTTTTGCTGTAACAGATAGTTAATATGTAAATAACTGTAACAACTAAAAATCCAGTAGAAAGAAAAAAAAAATCCAAGAGGGTAGTGAGCCTATTCACATTTATAATCTTTCTATGTAAAATTGATTAAAATTGATCATTTTTGTATGTATGCATATATAATTTTATTTTGTATCATTTTTTTTCTGCCCGAGAGCCCTGGGGCGTTCTCCCTGCATCAGAAGGTTGCTGGACCCCAGGCCCTGGTTATCAGCTCTCCTGGGCTCTGGTCGCAGTGCGAGCCCAGTGCGCGGGTGAAGAGCTCGGTCTGCACGCACCTAGGGCCCAGCAGGATGCGTGTCCCGGCTCCATCAGGTCCCGTGGCCTCCTCGTACCCGTCTCCGAAGTATCTCGAGCTTCGGTGCGTGTTTGTGCACTGTTCTGACGGTCCTTGGGTGCAGTGCACTCTTGTTAGCTGAGTTTGATCGAACAGATTTTGGCCCTACAGGCTGCAGGGTTTGCCAGCTCAGCGCATACACGTGGCACACGAACAGTGAGTAGTGCAGGAGTTCATTTGCAAAAGTCATGGGTGGCCGTTCTCTTTTTTCTTCATTATAAAAATCACTGAATTTCCTTGGTCTTTTGGTTGTTGCCTTTGGAATGTTTCCAGCACCGGCTGAGATTTTCAAACCCAAGCGGGTTTAGCTACTAAATGTTCTCTTGGTATAAATGCACTTGAAGAGCTACCAGCCCCCGAATGCTTTTCAGTGACGGTGACTCTCACCGTATGACAGAGCGCTGCGTGCAACAAGAGACAATTGTTTTTCCTCCTCCCTTTGAGCCCTTTAGTCCTTACCTTTCCCAGTGCTGGATGTGTAAACGCAAATGGACTTGCCCCGCGTCCCATTGCCCTGCGTCCCATTCTCCTGTGGCCGTCGGGCCTGTTGGCGACTGCTCTGCTGTTCTCCTTCCCCGTGCGCCCCCTGCGTCCGCCGCGGTGCTGCAGCTGCCGCAGCTCCCTCTCACCCTCCAGCCCTCTGAAGAGCCGGTTGTGTGTGAGACAGTGGCAGAGCAGGCACCCCCTGCGCAAAACGCGCTCCCATCTACACCGTGCCGATGCCTAGAGCAAGGCGGCATGTTGGGGTTGATGCGGGTGCCCAACTTGGCTTGCCGAGCTGCCTTAGAGAGCAGCATTTCCCTCCTGCCAGAGCCCTCGCTGGCTCTAGCCGTGGGGCTGTCAGCAGCGGCGCCGGCCCTGCCGGGTGGGCTGGGCACTGAGCCCGCTGCACTGAGCCCGCTGTGCCCGGCCGCCCTGCCGGCACCTGCCTTATGAGCTGCAGCTGGCCGGGCTCCGTCGTGGCCACGGGGACTGCTGCTTCTCAGGGCACTCCTGCAAGGCTCCTCCTTAGGATGCAGGCACTCCCGAGCTGGCGTCTTGCATCCTGAAAACCCTGACGTGCTCGTGCAGAACTGATGCGTCTTTCCACGTAGCCAGCGGTGATTTTGCCCCGTGAATAAGGGAGGCAAAGCAAGGGAGAGCAGCGCTGCTCGGCACCAGGTAGGAATGTGAGCGCAGGGGGGATTCCAGCCCCAGGGCCCCGGGCAGATGCTGCTCCGCGGAAGGCGCAGGGGCAAGAGCAGAGCCGTTGTGCGGGCAGATGTCCCACACGGTGAGTTAAGGGGCAGTCCTCCTGGATGGCTGAGAGGCTGGCACTCTGCAGCCCGAGCCGGGCGCCTTCCACTACCCCTGAAATGGCCCCATTGGTTGGAATCTCGTGAGGACTTTGCGGGTGCTTTCTAGGGGAAGGTGGAGATGTACCGTGGTCTGGCATTTGCTCAGCACTTCATGGGACGGAAGAGAAATGATCCTGGCAAAACTCAGAACTGTTTCCATGGGCTCTTAGTATTTTAATTCTCATTCTTTGATCAAGCCTTAGCTGTGGAAAACACATAAAAATACATGAGAGTGACTGAGATAAAAAAGCCCAAACACGTAGTGTCTCCTCTTTCCTCTCTCTCCAAGAAATTGCTCACAGAGCAAGAAGAAAGGTTCTGTCAGAATAAGATGATTCACTGCATGATGTGTTAGACTCGCTCAGCAAAGCCGTAGCTGCTCCTGGGTCATTGACAACATTGATTTCATGGCTGATCTAGTGCGTTTCTGAGAAGAACATTAATGCCCGCTCATCAGGAAGGCTTTTTATGCCAAGTGGGCTGGACCCTGGCCCATGGAAGACGCACGTCTAAGAGCAGACTCTGTCCCACACTTTGCAGTGTTTTTTTTTGTTTTGTTTCGTTTTGTTTTGTTTTGCCTTAACCTCTGTACAAAGATAAATCTGTGTCCCTCTACAATAATCCCAAATACCGTGGATTACTGTAGTAATACTGCGGCATTGGGAGGTTTTACCGTAGTTGCTGTCCTGGCTGCAGCCGAGGAAGTGCTGGTGGCCACGAGCTGAACGCGACCGCCCTCCTCCGCGCTGGCTCCGATGGCACCGGCTGCGGCTGCGCGGCCTGTGCCTGTGTGAGACGCCCAGGGACGCAGCCCGGCAGGCACCGCGTCCCAGCTGCAGCAGTGACGTGTCCCAGCCGGGAGAGCAGCCCAGGCCTCGCTCAGGTTTGGAGCGGGTCGCTGGATCCACGCAGTATCCTCAGAAGATATTTGCAGCTGATGGGGACTAGGGCTGCTGCCTCAGGGCTCTTCAGGACGGCCTGAAGTGCCACGCAGAAAAAATGTCCTTCAATTATGGGCATCGCCCTTAGTTTGGATATATTGCACTTGGCTTCCACTGTAAAGGACCTGATATCTTTGCTTATGTAACTGAGGTAGTTTGTGGGACTGCATGAGTAACGCTTCAGAGCAAACTGAGTCAATCAACTGAAATTTCCCTGAATGAAAAACAACATTTCAGTCATTACAGAAATGTTTCTTTGGCAGAATCATTGAAAAGAAACTGTAACTGCGTAAATTAGATAATGAGGAAGGAAAACATAAAGAGACGCCTTGGGCTGAGAGCGCTGGGCGCGCTGCTGGCCCTGCTCTCTTGCGGGAGTCACCCGGTAAGCGCACGGGTGTGTGGTGTGTCCTGTGCATGAGCCCGCTCGCTGGCGCTGCCGCCTCGGCCCCGTGCTCGCGGGGTTGGTACCACAACGTGGAGGCTCCGTGTGCCTGGCGCCGGGACATGGGTGTCCACCTAGCTCAGTGCAGAATCAGACCTTCCTTGTCCCTGAAGAGTCGCAGGTGCCCCTGCCTGCCTGCCCTCGTTCCAGCATGTCACACTGCAGCACAGAGCAGGATGATCTCTTGGCTGCTGTTAAAAATCACTTTAGATCCAAATTCCTGGACAGCGGAAGCACAATTTCACACATTTTATTGTGAGCATGAAGAAAACGGCATATTTATGCCAAAATGAATGACCACCTTCCTCTCTTCTGCTTATTTAGCTTTTTTTTTTTTTTTTTTCCTTTTTACATTATACAAATAGAAAGAATTAATTCCCAGCATTACTCCATTGGTGTCTCTACATAAATCTGAGGCCAAGGTAACTCTGCATTGATCACACTGATCAAAATCTTCTCCTTCTCTGTGATTCTGTGCAAGGCAGTTATTAAACATCCATTTACAGTCGTTGGGTACCTCCAATGCCTGAAAAGTTTTGCCGAGTCTTGTAGCAGCCCCAATCCAGAGTCCTCTAAACCTCCGTCGGCAGACGCTGCCCAACGGTTATGTCCAGGCCTGGGAGGATTCTCAGACACGACGTTCTCTTCTCCAGCTTGCCCATGGAGACTGATCCAAAGATATCAATCTCTTGCTTAAATCAAAACATACCTCCCCTCCACCTCAACCCTTCCCGAAAGAAAGGTATCCGGCCTTTCGTGGGTAGCTTGATGGGCTCTTTTGTGTCCTGACAATCCAGCGGCACTTGTTTGTGGTGAGGGACAGGGTCTGTCAAAGCTCCTCTTCCACTTGCCTTAGAGAAGTAGTCTTACATCGGAGTGCCTTAATCTTTTCAGCATGTGTGTGGGGATTCTAAATCCCTTATATTAAAGTTATTTCTCTTGAAAGAAAGTTATTCCAAGTTATTCCTTGGCCATGAAAATTGCCTGTGTGGTCTAGTAGCTAAGGCCCTTGAGGTAACATTGATCTGAATTCTAGCTCTGCCTATAAATGTGACAGAGTAGGGCTGTGTGTCCCAGTCAGTGGGGCAGGAGGAAAGCCATTTTCTGGATGAAAACCATATTTTCTTACATGGTAGAGGTGAGGAGAGGGATGGCAAGTGAATAATCTCAGATATAAGTGTTTTTAATCCCTTTAAGGCCATACCTCTCTTCTCTGCCTTTCCTGTTGTTGGCTTGGGATCAGGGTCAGCTTACTGGAATCCCTGGAGCTTTTCAGCGCTCCCCTGCACTACGGAGCACCGGTGTGTGAGCTGTGGCACCTCCCTGGAACGGGGCTCGGAGTGTCGGGGTGAGCTCGCGCTCCTGCAGCGCCTCATGCTGAGCACAGCTGAGGACTGATGTCCCCTGCACAGGAGAGGGCTGTCCCCGTCACCAGGGAGGCCTCAGGAGGCCCTACAGGGTGTCTGGAAACCGCGCGCCTTGGCCTTGCCTGCCCTTCCCACCGACACGAGCGGAGCGCGGCGCTGCCCTGCGCGAGCGGCGCTGCCGGCATGCGGGCAGGGCTCAGCGATGGCTCCAGGACCAGGCAAGGCCACTCCACCTGCGCACCACGAGGGCCTCGTGACGAGCAGGGGAACGGCCCGCTGGGCTGAATGCAGCCTTCGCACGAGGAAGGTTTCCTGCTGCTTCGTTCAGGGGAAATCAGACTCGCTGGTAACAGGGAGTTTTGCAATGGAAAGCAAAGTAACATCAGTTGTAGAGGCAGTCTCATAA
Source organism: Crypturellus undulatus (assembly GCA_013389825.1). Taxonomy (NCBI): domain Eukaryota; kingdom Metazoa; phylum Chordata; class Aves; order Tinamiformes; family Tinamidae; genus Crypturellus; species Crypturellus undulatus. The sequence continues at coordinate 15,814 of VWPW01022311.1, read as the reverse complement.
ATGGGGGTGAGTTTGACCCAGCTGGTTTCAGATGTGACTTTGTGGATGTCTCTTTCCAATCGCACGTCAGGCATCGGCGTATTCCGGTTCCCAGCAATCCTTCCTCTCTGCCTACTGGAGTGCGGCTTACATGACCATAAACCTGTCACCTCGGCAAGGATCTAAGCTGCTCTGCGTGTTGGTTTATGGACGCGGTGCTCAGCAAGCACCAGGATTTAGAAGTACTTGGGGAAGGTGAATTTAATTTCCAGAGCTACCAAATGCTTCTCTGAGGACTTGTAACCATTGGTCTCGGAGGACTAATTTTCAGAAATATGAAGAGTAGGTTGCCTGTGGCTTCAAATTTGTTCTTATGAAGCCATATGTGATGTCTCAAAAGGGCTGTTTCCTGGCTCCAGAAGGATTTTTTAAAAATATTTATGTTTTAACAGCTTGAAGCTATTAAATAAGTGGCGTAAGCTGGGCTTTTCATTGTTTCAAAACAACACCTACGTTGGCCTGTTGCTGATGTCAGGAATTGGCACAGCGTGCTCCTTGTCAAACTGCCTAATTGGGGCTCTTGTAGTGAGCTGGAAAGTGGGTTTTGACTTGATCGGTCTAATGCTGGGAGGAGAATTCATGGCACGGTTGTGAGAGACCAAGTTCTTCCAGTTTGTATCCTGATAAAATAGCTCACTGGACTGCCTCGTTTTACTGGGAGCCCTAGTGACACTGCAAGTGAGAACTGCAGGGGATATTTTTACCAAAAGTCATTGCAGTTCCTCCACTGTCGAGATGAGATGTTGATATTTGACAGCTGTGTGGGTTTGCTATGCTGTGTTAAAAGCGATGTAAAATTCTCTGAACTTCACTTTTAAGGAAAGGCCATTATAGTGATTTCTGGTCAGTCTGCTGGAAGAAGCTTCACTCGGTGACTCTTTCATCCATCCTGTTTGCCTATAGCTTGGAAAAAACAAACCTTTAAATAAGCAATTAACTGGTAAAGAATCCTTTATGTGCTCATTAAGTTACTCCGGTGATTAATAATTCTCTCTCTTTTTTTTAACAATAATTTGAACCAGGATCCAGGATTTTATAGGTCTGTTAAATAAAGTGCACATCTGTTACTTTCCAGAGCGTTAGAGCACAATTCTCTCCCATATCATGTTGGACAGAGTCCAAGTTGTCTCTACTTGCGTGATGATATGTAGAAAGGAGAGTGTCCTGGCCAGAAAAGTCAGCAGCCACCAGAGTCCTTGATACCGGCTGGGGTTATTGGTCGAGGTAACTCAGAGCTTTCCTGCGGAGGAGCTTCTGACCTCGGGTGTTTGTCTCTACTCTGGCACGTGCCAGAGAGATTCCTTTCTTCCTGCCCCTGCAGTTGATCGGATTGCAAGTTTGACCATGAGGTTTAGCTCTAGTATTGTTTCACATGCACAAATATTTCTAGTGCTTGGCAAGACTACCAGGGCTATTTTGGAATAAGGACCTTATGGATGCTCCTGAGCTCTAGTTCCTTATTATTCCTCCAACCTGCCGCTCCTTCCCACCCTCTCCTTGCGAAAGAGCCCAGCTGCGCGTTCGGCCATGGCTGTCTGCACTTTTCCTGGACCTGCTTATTCGGAACAGAGATGTTCTCTGCAACGACAGCTACAGCAGCAGTATTGATAATACCGCAGTGAGGAGCAGGGCTGATGGCGCGGGGTCAGGGAGTGCGGAAGGGGACGTTGTGCCCAGTGAGGGGTCTGGCAGAGGTGACGCAGGCCAGGGCACAGCAGCCGGCTGGCGGCTGGACCAGGGTCTGCCGGCCCCTCGGAGGGCAGCGAGCAGAGCCCCGCGCGCTGGCGCGCGTTCCCGTGTCCTGGTGGGAGTCACCGCGTGCCCTCGTGTCTGCCTAGCAGGAGCGGGCGTTCCCCGTGGGGCTGCTGCATGCGAGGGCAGCTCGACATGCAGCTATGGGAAAATGGGCAGTGATTGTATCTTCGTGCCTAGGCAGAGGAGGGGACAACAGCAAAAAATCTTGCAAACCCTCCTCCCCTGGAATACAGCTGCAATTGCCCTGCTCTTCTTGACGAAGTAAGGTCTGCTTTTCTGAACGAGAAGTGTGTGTGAAAGCAAGCCAAAAGCTAAGGTTACTTATAATTTCCTGTACAACATGCTAACAGCTAAATCATAATTTGCCTTTATTGTCATTACAGTATTGATTTATTGGTGTTATAAGCCAGAAATTGATTTTTTTCCATCCCTTGTCATCTTCTCATCTGTGTTTTGCAGGACTGCACTGACTTCCTAGCAGTACAGAGTTCTGCAGTGAAATCCAGCCCTTGTCTGGAGACCTGCTCAGCAGTCCGAGCAGAGCTTCTCACCAAGCCTCCAGAATGAATTCCTATTAGACTGATCATAGCTTGGAAATATGTAGTGACTTTGACAGTCAAAAGGGCGTGAGGTACTGAGTTGCTTTTGCAGATGGAAAATGTTGAGCTAAACCAATGGAAAACAGGATTTGGGATCTGGATTTATCTGCTTTTCTGTCCAGTATTGTTTGGATACCACATTTGGTCTACATTTAGCATAGTTTGGGAGGTTAATAGCTAAAATGTTTCAAACAGACACAGCCGAAGCCTTTGCACTGTTCCAGGTCCCTGGGTGGAAGCTGCCTGGGCAGCATCTGCCTGGTGATGAATCAGGTTGTCCCCGGGCCTTGACCAAGGCCTTGACCGGCTGGCGACCTGCTGAGCCCTGGCAGCATGTGAGGGACAAGGCCCTGGAGCGGCGACTTTCCAATTGCCTTGTCTGAACCCCTTCAAATCCCCACAGCTTTATTCCCTCTGCAGGCAAGGCAAAAAATAAGGATTTTATCAAGTTTGACTTTTTTTGGTATTAGTTTAAAATTAGAAGAATTGATGAAAGCCATTTTAGATATTGTGATAGTTCAGAGCAGAAAAACTTTTTATGATCTTTGCCGATCGTATCAGTCTCCTGTTTTAGTAAGTCAGCACTTGCCCCTCTTTTTTTCTGGTTTCTCTCAGTGCACAGGTGGATTGTAGAGCAAAGGGAGCTCTTTCGGACTCCTCTTGTCGATTGCTGCTCTTGCCGATTGCTGCCCTTGCCCATGGCCTTTAAACTGAATGCAGAATTCTATAACTTGATGACAGGTAAGCTGAGGGTTGAGGTTGTTTTTGAAAGGTGAAACTGCTGTCCCCACCTACATTTTACTGCCTCATCAAAGAGCTCTTTGGTGCTAGGCCAGCATGGTAATAGTGTGTGTGTGTCTACATACATATATATGTAGATACACACACACAGGCTTGGGCCTGAAGACTCAGTATCAGTTTAATCTTACTTAGGACCAGTTCCTCACATTGTAGTTGCTCAGCTCATGCAGAGTGTAGAGTGGGGACAAAGATTTTTCAGGTGTTGTAAGCATTCATTATGTACCTGAATGTTAAATCTCAGGAAATCTAAACACGAACTTTGCATTTCCACGTGTGACAGTTCTGAGGAAGCTGCCTGTGGCCTTGTTGCTCTCGGCTGGATTTCCTCATGGACTGTGTATGAACAGGCCCTCGCTGAGCTCTGTCACGTCATCTATCTGTCATGCTGTGTTTCACTGACATTCGTGCATACCAGATCTGGTGCCAGCTCTATAATTCTGCATGGAGGGAACGCTCGGAAACCTCTTCCAGACCCCAAAGGCAGTCATCAGGACCTAAGGCAGGTCCGTGCGGTGCTCAGCCCATCTGCTAGTGCAGCTGCCCTCGCTGGCAGCAGCTGGATGTCTTCCCTCGGTGCGAGGATGCCAAGCGGGCGTCTCTGTGTACACGATCACAGAGCAGCCCCTGGTGCCTCAGCTGCGGAGAGGAGATCGCTGCTCACTGCAACAGCCCTGCCGGGCCTCCCTGTGTGGGTAACACGCTCCTCACTGCCAGGGAATGGCTCCTGGGGAGCTTTAAATGGAAAAGGCCAAGCAGCATCTGGCAGCTCCTCGAAGGAGAGGCTCCCAGGTGAGTTGTGTTGTCAGACCCTTCCCCATGCAGCAGGGCTACAAACCTGGGGAAAGTGTCTGTTTGAGCACAGTGTGTTTGTAGTGTGGGTTGCAGTGTATGCCAGCTGCGGTGTTAGCAGCGGTGGTCGACATTTGTTGAACACTCCGTGTGAATGTGTTGATTCTTTCATTAGGAGCCCGTGTGTGTCTGCTGCCCAGGAGGGCTCTAGCCCCGCCGGGCGCCTCAAGGCTGCGGTGCTGCTGGCGCCAGGCAGACTGTGTCCCACGGGCTGGGACAGTGCTGCTTCGCATGCTCCCGAGTGGAGCCGAATGGAGCCGTGGCGGAGCCGGCCCTCCAGCCCACGAAGAAGAGGAAGCAGCTCCAGCCAAACGCTGCTCTCCGTGAGGGCTCTGTGCAGCACGTGCGGCAGGGCTCTCGCTTGGTGAAGCCCACAGGTTCAGGCTCCTCCAAAGCTGAGGAGATTTCTATAGGAGGATGAGGTCCCACCTCTGGTTTGAGGCATAGTGGTCGTTGTCTCCGCTGGCCAGCCAGCTGAGCGGGAATGCCGGCTCTGCTCGGCGTCCGTCATGCTTGCATGGACGTTTGGAAGCGGCGCTCGGGCTGGACTCTTTCTCGCCGCACGCTGCCTCTGCCGGAGTCCCGCTTGGCCGCGATCGGCGAGAGGATTTTCCTCTTCATGTGCGGGAGTACATCTATGTAATGAGAAGCCGTCTCCTGCTGAGAGGCCTGAGTCAGAGCTGCTTTTCAGATCCTTGCTGCGGCTGAGGGCTTTCATGTGCCTCAGCGCCAGGCAGCGCTGAACCAGGCGGGCTGCGCTCATGTGTTTCCAATAGTGCGCTCGGCCAGGGAGACCACACGCAAGAGAGGGCTGCCGAGTCGGACCCTCAGCAGGGACCCATGGACAGCTTAAAGGGAGCCTGTCCCTCCTCTCTGTGCTGCTTGAGGAAAGTTATTTCATTTAAAAGGAAGTAGCAGTGATGGGAATGGAAGACGGAGCTTTGCTCGTGTCCCGGTTGATGCTGTTCAACGCAGCCGCTGGCTGTGCTGGTGAAGGCACTATCGTATGATCCATACCTTTCTGAACATGAAATCTGTTGCATCCTTTTGTAAGGCAAAGTTCAAGAGAAACCAATACTATTTTTTTTTTATCAGAGCTGTGGCAGGAGGAGGGGGGAGCAAAGCCCAGGGAAACTTTGTGTTTTAAACTTTATTATTCCCAGCTCTTGTCCTCTAATAAAAGAAATTATGCCCAGAGCTGCATAATTCCCCAGCTCTGCTGCTAGCTCTGCGGTGGATGTGTGTGGTTCTGGTGCTCTGGCTGGGGGAAGCGCTGGTTCCCGGGTCATTGAGGCCACTGGGGCCGTGAGGAGATCCCTAAGGTGCAACTTGTGCGGGCAGAGCCCCTGCACCTACCGCTCTGCCCAGGTGCCCTCTGAAAGTGCAGGAGCCCTGAGAGGGCTTTTTCCTCTTTTTCTGCTATGAATGGTCTGTCTCCGCGGTGGGTTAGCTGGGGCTGTAGCCTTTCTCCAGCGCAGCTGAAACCCCAGCTCACCCGGGTTCCAGTGCAGACCAATGCTTCCTCTGGAATGCCCTGGTCTTCTCTGAGCTTCCCGGGGCTCCGAGGCGCCACCATGCCCTCCTCAGTGTCACAACTGGAGGTTTGGTGCCAGGCCACAAAGTCCCCCATCGTCACTGATCTGGTTGACTTAAGCCATGAACATGGCATTTAATAGCTCTTCTAAAAATGTTAGCATCCACTCTTACATTTCTTTTTGCTTTTTTTATCTAAATAATTTCGAGATTTGCTAAGATTTTGTCTTCTCTGGTGTTCTTTGACAGTACTTTTCCTAGTCTGATTGCACAGTAAACAGATGGAAAACCCATATTAAATGCCTGTTAAAATTTGCCACTATTTCTTTTTAATTATGATTATTTTTTGCTAATGTCATGAGCTTCCATTCTGCCCATCTGTTATCTCTGGAATGTTTATTTTGTGTATTTTTATCTTCTTCATTTGCTACTGGGGACAAAATCCCCGTGTTTTTTCCGTTCTTGTGGTCCCTCTCTGCGCTCCCTGGACCTCTGTCCTGTATCGCGCATCAAGGACGGAGCCTACTAGTATGTGCGTCGCCGTGGGCTCGAGTCCCTCGGTGGGCACTGGCGGCCGCATGGAGCCGGCTCTGGGGCTGGAGCGGAACGGACACTGCATGGAGTCCTCACACGTTTACGTGCTTTTTTAGGCTGGAATCAAACTCTTTGCATGTTCTGGTTACACACAGCCATTCCCGTACCACGGTGCTGGGTGTGAATGTGCCTTATGAGGAGACACTTGAGGGGTTGCACAGCAGGTCCTGCAGCACCGCACGTGGCAAGGTGAAGGACGGATACTCACGACTTCGGTGCTCTTGGACTTACTTGGTGAAATAACTGCAGCGAATCTGAGTTTCACTTGAGCCCCAGCTATTTGGCGTTAAATTGTGGCGGTATTTTAAAGCAGAGCTGGAAAGTTATGTAACTGCGCAGGGAGTGGTTTCTAGAGCCAACTCCAGATTTAAATTCTCTTGCTGTGTTTCTCCAATTTAGCAATTTGTTTGTTCTATATCCATGACTACATGGCTGTGAGGAGCACACGTTCTTCATCCAGCCTGGCTCCTATGAAATGCTTGCAGCCTTCCCAGGAATTCCAAGTCTGTTGTCATGCGGGACCGTCCGCCGTGCGGCTCTGCCCTCAGAGGAGCCCTCTGTGCGGTGGGCACTGCCCTCCCTCTGCCCGGCGCCTGCAGAGCCAGCCCCGGCGCTCGGGAGGGGCAAAATGTCACAGCATCAGACCCATTTCCTACCATCAGTTACCCTGCCGGGCAGTGTGCTAGATCTACAAACCCATTTCCTCCCGTCTGTTCCCCTTTCGGAGTAACGACCTCAATTTCCTGCTGACACAGCTTGTGGGTCGGTTCATATCTATGTGATTTTGTCTGGGACAGTGATCACCCCACAGCGTTATACCTATGCATTTCTATAGCTTGTGCTTTTTGCCTCAGTAGCCATAAAGCTTCTAACGAGCGCCCTCGGGTTCTGCAGAACTGGTGAGGTGCCGCTGAAGAGGCCACATCCCTCTGATCGCCAAGACCTTCCTTCCCAAACCGCCGATACGGAAGGATCGACCTTGCAGCTCCTGCATTATTCATCCTCCCGTTAGGCTGGTTGTTGCTGTTCTGTCGTCAATGCCGCCTGTCTATGATCCTGGTAGAGCTTATTAATATTTGTAAGGCAGTTTGGGATTTTTGGATAGTACAAGTGCAGATGGTGTCGGAGATCTGTGTTTTAACAGCAAATGCTGAACCGGTTCACGGTGAGGAAATTTCTGGTAATACTGCAAGGTGGTAACCAGTGAAAAGCCACCACTGCCGGTGGCGGGCAGCGATGCCTCCCGAGCGCAGCAGAGCTCCCGCCGGGGCGCCCCTTCCCACTCCGGCTGCCACCCGCGCCGGGCGCTCCTGCGTGACGGAAGGGGCTGCACGCCAAGTCCTGTGCTCGCCCGGGACGTCCCTGCCGTGGGCTCTGCAGCGGGACGTCCAGCCTGCCTGTGCGAGGAAAATAATAACGCAGCAGAGAGACTGGGAATAACTCTCGCCAGCCATGGAACTAAACAAACAGTAGTTCTTTAAGGATTTCTTAACTTGATGTGCAGAGAGATGTCACCAAGGGAAAAAGATCCCCTTCTGGTGGAAGTTAGTTGATGGCGTGGGGGTGTAAGCTGGTTTATGGCTGCCCCATAAACAGCTTTTAGGGAGCTGGATTTCTGGCGGTTGGGAGTGTTGGCCTTGTGGGCTTCCTTGCCCAGGGGTTCCCCCCGTACCCGCAGTGCACGAAGCCGTGACGCCGCGGCACAGTGTTCCCAGAAGCGGTGCATGAAGGCGGGATGCTGCAGGGCGGTGTTCCCGGGAGCGGTGCACAAAGCTGGGATCCTGTGGCGCAGTGTTCCCGGGAGCAGTGCATGAAGCCGGGATGCCGCGGCACAGTGTTCCCGTGTGCGGCGCTGCCTGCGGTGCCGGCTCTGCAGCGCGTACTGCCCAGCGCGCGGTGCGGAGCCTCAAGGCGGCTCCGCTGCCCTCTGCCCTGCTCGGGCTGGATGCCAGTGCTGGCGGCGGAACAGCAGTGAGAAGGACCTGGAGCGGAAGGGCACACGGGAATGGCGCCAGGGCTGAAGGAAACGGGGCAGAGGAGCTGCCGTGACGGGGACTGTGTCCCCAGGCACCGCTTTCCTTAGCCTGGCAGAAAGGAGAGGAGCTGCTAAAGCCAGATACAAATCGGCCCTTTTCTGGAACTCAGGACTGAAGAACATGGGCACTAAAACACCCCAGTGATTGTGGGGTTTTTCTAGTATTTTTTACTCAGTAGCTTTTCTCCTACTGTGTGCAGCTTACTGCTGTGTGACAAAATCTCTTTTGTCCCCGTTCTCTTTTCCCGCCTGAGGTTTGAGTCCCCATTGGTGTGGGCGTCTGTGGATCTGTACGTCAGATCAGCGGCTCTGGCGTTGCCACGGTCGGTGTGGAGCGGGTTCCCCGCGCTCGTGCATCGCCTCGGGCTGCCGCCTCAGCAGGGGCTCGGAGCTCCCTGGCGCTTCTGGAGCAGAGAGCTTGGGAGGCCGTGCGGGAGCGGGAGTGCGGTGCCATCCTGCGCGTGCTGGTGCCCTCGCTGCGCCCATCACATCACCGCGGCTTCCAGTGATGTGCAGCCGCGGAGCACCAGGCCCTTCCCAGCCTCTCCCCGCTCCTGCCGCCCTTCCCAGCCTCTCCCTGCTCCTGTCGGGAGGTGCTCGGCCACGAGGAGGGCCACGGCCACCAGCAAGGACGCGAGGGACCCCTGCAGCCCATTGTGTTGGCCTCTCGCGGCTGCAGGCGGCAGCGACTCTGCAATGCACCAGCTGCAGCAGCGACTCTGCAATGCACCAGCTGCAGCTGCAGCCGGAGCGTGGAGCGGCAGCTGGATCCCCGCGGAAGCGTGGCCGACGTGGCAGGGCGCAGTGGCCGGGCGGGTTGTGCAGGCCCCTCGGTACCATCACGGTGCTCGCTGCAGCGCCCGTCATGACACGGAGCAGCCTGTCAGCTAAACGGGCAGTGTCACGTAGGCCGGGCTGTGTTCTGGTGCGTCAACAACAACAAAAGAAGAAATACGACACGTTAGAGTGTTTCTGTGATAGCAGTCGGACTCCGGGTTTGACAGGTTTGCTCTATGGCATGAGCCCAGGGAATGCCGCCTGCCTTCCCATGTCCTCTCTGCCTGAGCCGCTCTGCTGTCTGCATGAGCTGCAGAGAAAGCGGTAGGAAAAACTGCTTGTTATTTATAGGATGCCTAGTCACCAGCAGTGCTAATCTGCAAGGTGTAGAGCCAGCCATGATGTAAATGGATCAGGAAATAGCTGCATCTTTCATGTGACAAATATGGGCTTCCTCGTACAAAAGAAAATTGCTATCATATAACCTGCAGATGGGAGCTGCAAACATACAGCTCTTTGTATGATAGGCTTAATATCTGCGGGATCTGGCCTCGTATCTGCAGTCATTGATACTGCTGGATCTGATTGATTGTTCATAAACAGTAATTCAGGGAGGATAAAAAGACGTTGTTAAAAGAGCAGCGAGCTCCTCCTCTAGTGCAAGTTCTTTTTTTGGTCTGTTGCTACAGCAACTCGGCGCTAAGAACAAAGATGACAGCAAGATATTAAATTCTGCACAACTCAATTGACTCTTGATTTGCCTCCTTTTTCCCTTCAGTAGCTGAATCCTGCTCCACTAATTGCATTAGATTTTAGATAGCAATTGTGCCTTTCTGTGGCAGGAATTCCTGTGCTACTTTTCCCCCTTCACCTTAGAACCGAATTAGATCATAATAACGCACTTAAATCCAGAGGGTGATTAAAAACATAGGATTTCTTCATTTATTTCTTTTGAATGCCAACATTGTATATATTAACCCACAACTGGTTCTGCACCAAACCGCCCAAAGCCTTAGTATTCTTTAGAAAAGAAACAAACAGTTTTTGGCAAGTTTATTTTCAGCAAAGTTCAGCTCATGCCAATGGCATAAATCAAAATGTGTAATCAGAAGGGCTGTCACGGGGGTCATCCGAGCCTCTGAATGTTAAAATTGTTTCTTAAAGCAGCGCTGCCTTCCCCTCGATCCTGAATTCCTGCAGAGCGGGCACCGGCTTGGAGCAGAACGGCGCGCGGGGCCGTCCCTGCGGCTGCGCGGGGACGAGGCCGTGGCGAAGCCCGGGGCGCTGCCGAGGCCGGCGGGGAGGCC
>VWPW01022309.1:0-23561 GCA_013389825.1 Crypturellus undulatus | reverse complement strand
CCGGGGCAGCCCCCGGGCACGTGTCGCCGGCAGCGCCGGCTGTCGCGGGGGTCCTTCCCGCAGTGGGAAACGCGAGGACGGGGCTGCCGGCCGGGCCCGGGCTGAGCCGGGGCCTGAGGTCACGTCGCAGCCGCCCGGCCTGCCGTGGGCCAGCGGCGTCTGCGGGGTCCCGCAAACGGGAGCGCTGGAGCCGCGCGGGATGTGTCTGCACCGCGGGACCGTCCGAGGGGGAGCACCCGCGCGGGGGGCGGCCTAGGGAACCGCCAGCTGCAGGGAGAGACTTGCCAAGAGCCCCCGGCCCCCTGCAGTGTAGCTGTGCAGAGCAGCTGCCGTCCGTGCAAATGTGCAATGCTCTCTGCGCCTCTGGGATTGACTGCTGCCACGAATCCATAGGTTGCCCTGTTGGGCACTGCATTAGAAATCTGATTTATTTGCTTCTGGTAGGACTTCCTTGGGCAAGCTCCAGGTTCATCTGCTGCAAGATTTCCTCTTCTGTCCTGACATAATATGTCCATCTCTGTTTTTTTCTCTCCTATTTTCCCCAATCTTTTGTCTCACGGAGCTTTCTCAGCCTCATGCCCTCTTAATTCTGCGTTGCGTGAGACGGAGGCGATTGGGACAGGGCCTGGTACCCCACGGAACAGTTTTCAGTATATGGGAGTATATTTTTGTTCTGCCAGGGAGTACCTGCAGTTCCAGCTGCTGGTTTGTCCTGTGAAATGATCTTTCTTAAACAGGGAACAGCTGTTGTCTGACAGCTCTGCATGGTGCTTGTCAAAGGGTTTAGAAGGCAGCAGTGTGCTGAGGAGTTGGGTATTCCCTGAGAGAAAGGACCTGTGTGGGGGATCAGGGAGGCTGCTGAGGAGGAGCCCCAGGCCCTGCTAGCAGGGGCTGGCGCCAGAGGGGCTCCAGCTGGGGAGCTGCTTTATCAGGGACTTCGCATTGGCTGCTGCGCTCCGCTCTGTCCCCTCTCTCCCAGCCGGGCTTCTGTCATTCCAGCTGCCGTTTCCTGGTACGATGAGTTCCAGAGGCTCTACGACACCATCCCCTGCGTCGAAGTGCAGGCTCTGAAGGAGCACAACGACCAGGTCCTGCACCTCAGCTTCTCCCACTCGGGCTGCCTCTTTGCCTCGTGCTCCAAGGACTGCACTGTCAAGGTAACGTGGCTGCGAGCCTGCAGCTCCACCGAGGCGGGCTTAGCCCCGAGCGCCTTTCAGCTTTAGGAGTCTGTGGAGCGGAGGGGTTTGACCTGCACTTGCATCTGTTCCTGCAGATACCGAGATGTCCTCAAGGCCACAGAACTGACGAGTCTGGCAAATGCAGCCTTGAGGGCTGTGGATTCCAGCTCTTGCCTGTCTGAAGATGCTGACAGTGCCTGCCTAGCTCTGTGCATCTTCTGGCTGTGCATGAGTCCCCCTCTGAGCTGTGGGTAGAGAGGGGACCTTGGGGCTAGCAATCAGCTGCAGCAGGTGTTTTTCATGAATGATTATTTTGTGAGAAATCTCTCAACATACTGAAAATCCAGCTGCAGCATTCACTGCTTGGCTCACCAATGGAGAAGCAATTCTGTATTGTTCTCCAAAACTGTTGGCTCTTTTTCATGTCAGGATTTGACAGGGAAATGGGAACTTGAAGACAGTTAGGGAGTGGTGTTTTTGTTTTTCTTCTCTTCCCTGGTGAGTGCTGGCAGGACAGATAAGGCAGCAGAATCGTGAGGTTGTGTCCTGGCTTTGTAACCACCTGTCTATCTGTCTCCAGATCTGGAGCAACGAGCTGGACATCTCCCTGCAGCACAGCTCCAATATGAGGCCGTACAACTGGAGCTACACACAGTTCTCCCAGTTCAACTCGGACGACTCCCTCCTCCTGGTATCCGGCGTCTTTGTGGGGCCTCACAACTCCTCATCAGGAGAAATTGCCGTAATCAGTATGGGTAATTAATGGCCTTGCTGTCTCCACTGGGTCTTCCTGGTGCCAGGGCTCCCTTCCTCTCCTTGCCCTGCATGTTTGCTGTGCCCTGGGCTTCTGCTTGTCCTGCATCTTGTCATCTGTGCTAAGAGGTCTTTATCTCTCAGTGCCATAGGGTAAAATTCCTGGCTAATGTTACCTAGTCACCTCTGCAGATGATCTTGTCATCCCCTACAATATTACCTGTTAGGCCACCATTTCTGACCCACAGCAGTGCTTACTGGTCCCCCAAGGTCCGGTGCGCCATCGTGCTCTGCCCTGCCTTTCCCACACTAGTTCTGTGATCCCCGCTGATCCCAGCTGAGTTACCTTTTGCTGTTTCTCTGCTGCAGTCCTATTTGCTGTGCCAAAATTAAGGAGCGTTGCTAAACGCACGACTATGTTGGTCAGAAAGGCCCTAGGCCTTCCTAGTGGGAGGCTGGGCGGGTGCTGAGCGGTGATCTTGTTTGGTCTGTTCTGGTCCTTGGGGTGGTGCTTTGGGCCGTGGTTGGAGAAGGAACACGAGGCTCCATGGCTCTCGGGTTTGGCTCTGTGTGACTGCCCATGCTGTCCCTGCAGATGCCTATAGAAGAGAGGAATTACCTGTGCCCATAGCAGTGCTTGGAAGCTGGCAGTGTCTGCCCAGCTTCCACTAAAGGCTAACAACAGCAGAGGTGCTGGTGCAGTGCCAAGGCTTGGATCTGCTTCCCGTCTCCAGAGTCCTTGTAAGGAGCCCTCACCTCATGCTTGTCTCTCCTTTTCCTCCAGAGAACTTTACGCTCCTCTCTAGGGTGAGAAACAAACCTTACGATGTGTTTGGCTGCTGGCTGAATGAAACCAACTTGATTTCTGGCAATCTGCACCGCATCGGCCGTGTAACGTCCTGCTCCGTGCTGTGGCTCAACAACGCCTTCCAGGTGGGGTGCCTCGTTCTGTCTGTGGGTGCTGTGGCTTCCTGCTGGCTCTAGCGGGAGGAAAAGCTGGGGAGGTGGGAGGAGGAAGCATGGCTGAGTCTCCGTGTCCTCAGTTTGTCTCACCTGGCTCCCTCTTGGGCTCTTTAGCGTGTGTGAGGTCTTAGCATGGTGGTGCCCATTGCAGTAGCCTCAGCTTCTGCCCCTCTGCTTCCTTCTTTTCCCCTGCCTTAATGGGGGTAAGAACTTGAGTGCAGGGCCCTAGAGCTTCCCGCGCAGAAGCAGGGGACCCCAGCAGGGCTGCTGAGCTCCGGCAGCTCCTGAAGCTGGGCACGTCCCCAGGCAGCTTTGCCCTGCTGCCTGCTGAGACTTTCACGGGCTGGGGGCAGTCTGGGCTGTGTGGAGCCCTGGAGACCAGCCCTGGCCGGGCTGCACGGGTCATCCTCTGCCTCTTGTGCCACTGCCTGCAGGATTCAGGCATGTTCCTCCTCGTGCCTTGCCTCCGTCACAGAGTGTCACACATCTGGTTCCTTCTTTGATCCCAAGCTTTGGTATTGACCCTAAGTTAAACCCTCTATAGCTGTTGCCGCATTGCAGTAACTCAATAACCACCTGCCTTGTGCTATGCTGACGCTGCAGCATTAAATCCTCCATCCCTGAGAGGCCAGAAAGGCCCCTGGCCGCTTTGGCAGGGCTGTTGCTGCGTACCCGCCGAAGCTCTGTGCTGCCCGGGCAGCTGCTGCTCGTGGCTCGGTGCTGGGATGGGGCTCATTTCGGGCGGGATGCGTGCGGGAGCCAGCGGCTGGTGCCTCGTGCTGCACCTGTGTTTAGCACAGAGGCCTGGTCCTGAAATTCTTGTTGTGCCATGGGCTGGGCCTGCCCAGGAGCTTGCAGGGAGGTGGGAGCAAGGCTGCTGGCTTCTCCTTCCAGCTCGGCTGCTGTCTGCCCAAACCTGGCACTGCCGCTGGCGGTCCCAGTGCTCCCTGCTCCGAGGAGCTGCCCGTCCTCGCGCTGCTCCCGGGATCCGCAGCACTCGGAGCGCCCCGGACAGCAGCACTGGGGAGTGGGTGCTTCCCTGCGGAGAGCCTATGTCCAGGTGCTCTTTGTGCAGGAGCTGTAGGACCAACGTGTCCCCAAGGAGGTGCTTCTTGCTTACCCGTCTCTTGCTTCCAGGGCATAGAGTCTGAGAATGTGAACGTCGTGAAGAGGCTGTTTAAAATCCAGAACCTGAACGCCAGCACCATCCGGACCGTGATGGTGGCCGACTGCAGCCGGTACGATTCCCCAGACCTGCTCCTGGACTACGAGGAGCAGCTGGCGGCCTCTTCCAACTCCACCTGCCCAGTCTTTGATCTTGGCAGTGACAGTGAGGAAGGAGAGGCCAAGCCCAAGCAGACTGCAGAGCCAGCAGGACAGGAATTGCCGGATGATGGGGATGTGGCAGCAGAGGACGGGCTGCAGCAGCTCTTTGACGATATCATGGAGGGCTGTGTGAGGGCTGCCATGACCGAGAGTGAGCTGGAGACCAGGGTGGCTGAGCTGTTCATCCGCAACAGAACCAAACCGCCTGAGCCCAACCTGCTCCCCACGGACAGCAGCAGCAAGATAAAATACTTGATCTTCACCACGGGATGCCTCACCTATTCTCCACATCAGATAGGTAAGGCTGTGCCCTGAGCTCCAGGGCACACCAGCTGCCTGGGGGCACAGGCTGCGTCTGCCTGCAGCTGCGCTCCCTATTTCAACCTGGAAAACACCTGTGTCTTTTCCTGGGATTTACTGCCCATCTGAGCTGCGTTTTTGTGCTTGGCATCGGGTGAGCTGCAGTCTTGCTCGGGCTGAGGGAGTCTTGATGCAGGAGGCTCCTTAGGCAGGGGTTTCCAGCCTTTCTGCAAGGCCTTTTTGTTTCTGCCACATTTGACACTCAGCCATGGGAAACTCATGGCAAGGGCGAGCAGAAGATTGGGAACAGACTTGTGACTTTACAGCGTCAGCCACAAGTTGTGCACAGCAAGTGGGTGTGAAGGACAGTGCTCAGCCTGTCATGGGCTTGCGGGAGGGTCTTGCTCATGGCTCCCCTGGGAGAGGGCTTCCCAAGAGGGATGCTTTGAGCAGCTTGGAGGTTTGTGCTGCTTATCCAGAGCCCTCAGCCCTGGGACAGGGCCTGGTCCCTGCCTTGCAGACAGCTCTGAGGGGGGCACAGCCAAGCTGCCCCCTGCGCTGCCTGCTGCTTAATACCACATCCCGCATCTCCGCTGGGCTGCAAGCTGAACCGCTGCCTTCTTGCTGTAGGTGATTCAGCAAACATCCTGCTGGCTCTTGGCCTGCGCTTGCTCAGCAGGGTACAAGGGTCTGTGATTGCAGCACTTGCTAAGCAACAGCGCTGTGGGCAGCTCGCTTTCTGGATTGGGTCTTTCTCCACTTGGAACTGGAAGAATTGGACATTGCAGTGAAATAATGTGGTGCTGAACAGGGCTGGCTGCTTCTTACGCCCTGCAGAGTGAGCCTGAAAGCACAAGGGAAAGGAGCAGGCAGAAGAGTAGAACGTGGGGAGGGAAGGAGAGCTGCCCCCAAGGCTTCTTGTCAAACAAGGCAGTTCTTGCTGTTTGTGCTATTTCAGCCTCTTCCCCTCTCCTAACCCTTCTGTTCCTTGGTCTTTACCAGAACTGTTGAATGGGATGGGATAGCTTGCCAGGAAAGGCTCTTTCCAAGCCTGGGAATAGCCGCTTGGTCCCTCCCCACCCAGGCAGAGCCTCCTGCTGCGGAAGCTGCTGGCTCTGCCCTCCTCTGCCTTCACCGGAGCCTCCCATGGCTCTGGGTTTTGGTGCCGCTGAACTTCAGGGACTGCCAGAGCCAGCGCCCGCAGCAGCTCACGCTGTTCCACGGGGTGAACCTGGCTCTTCCCAGGCGCAAGTCGTGGCCAGAGCTTCGCTTGCCCATAGGTCTGTGGGTTGAAGCAGCTTCTGCGTCGCTGCTCTGTGCTGAGGAGCTGGTGCTCAAAGGGACTTGCTGCTCAGCCCCTGCTCACCGCAGCGTGTGGAGTGCCATGGTTCTGAGTGCGGGCGGCTCCTGCCCCTTGGACTGCTCCTAGCACCGAGTCGGGTCTGGTGCTGCCTCTCGCGATCCCCAAGCTGTGGGGAAGGGGGATCCTTTGGTGCCCTGAAAATGAGAGAGAAGGAACCAGGGAGCCCTGACAGCTGGGCTAGAAAACTCAAAGATCTCCCTCATGGTTGATACTAGGAGAAATTTCTGCATGGGAAGAGTGGTGAAGCATTGGGACAGGCTGCCCAGGGAAGCGGTGGCGTCACCGTTCCTGGCAGTGTTGAAGAACCATGCAGATGAGGCGCTCGGCGACGTGGTTTAGCAGGCTTTGTGCTGAGGGAGTTGCGGCTGGACTTGGTCTTGAAGGGCTTTTCCAGCCATTACGATTCGGTGAAGTCCTTCGCTCGCCCGCATTCAGCTGCAGTGGCTTTGTAAACGGCCACGAGTTGGTGCAACGGGGCACTGCTCCCACCTCCTTTGGTTACTGGAGAGGGCCAGAATTGAGGGCGGTTGAGCAGGTGGCCAGGCCATTTCCTGGTTTCTTGGGTATGTCTGGAGCCTGCGCTCACGCAGGGAGCGCCACTAGGCCGGGCCCTCCGCAGGGAGCAGCAGCAGAAGGGGCTGCTGCGCTGCCCCCATCCCCCTCAATCGGGGAGTTCGCGACCTGGGGACCCTTCGAGCCTGGTGCTGGCGAGATCCCCCGTTGCTGCGGCTCCGCTTCGACCAGTGGGATTCCTGGCACCCTCGAGCTGGCGGTTGGAGCAAAGGGGCTGAGGGTTCCTTGAAGGGAGCCCTTCCATGGCCAGCAGAGCTCCCTCGTGCTTCCAGGGGCTCTGCCGCCTCGGAGCAGCCCTGGCCACCTGGGCTACGTGGCCGTGGCAGCAGTGCAGGAGCATCTTGCTGCCTGGGGTTGGATGTGCCAGGGTCCTTATGTACCTGGCCATGACCAGAAGCAGCCCTAGCGTAGGAGGGCTCCCAGCAGGGACAGGGGCCCTGACCCTTCTCCCTTGCTCCTGGCCAGTAGTGAGGCAGTTCTGCTCCCTTCGCAGTGCCAAGGGAAGCTCCGCTCAGGATCCTGGGCACAGCCTGCAGTGGGGAATGACTCTGCTCTCTGTCCCCAAGGGATTAAAAGGATCCTGCCCCATCAGATGACAACAGCTGGGCCGGTGCTTGGGGAGGAGAGGCGCTCGGACGAGTTCTTCGACTCCCTGGATCACGTCATCGACATCCACGGACACATCATCGGCATGGGCCTCTCTCCCGACCACAGGTGAGCACGGAGGGAGGCTCCTGCTGTGGGAGGAGACGCGTGTGCTGTGGGGCTGCAATGAGCAGCGCCATCCTAGGGCAGATGGCAGCTACTTTTACAGCCAGAAAAAGCAGAACAGCTCTCAGCGTAGCTGGTGTATCTTCCTCAAACGTCTGTAGATTGGGATTACTCCCAAGGACCTATTTGCCTACACACGTGGCAGAGGACACTGGGCAGTCCCCCGGCCCTGCTGCCTTTCACACCCCAGACCCTGGCTGCAGGCGGCTCAAGTGCCAAAGGAGGGAGTCCCGGTGGTGCTGAGCTCCTGCGTGGAGCAAGGAGCCTGCTCAGGCACCCGCCGCCCTCTGTAATGCGGTGCTGACGACGCGCGTGTTCCCGCATCCCTGCAGGTCCTGGCAGGGCAACCTCCTTCCTTGTGCGCAGCCCAGCCTTTTCCGGGAGGAGTGAAGATGCTGCCCCCAACACGAGCCCTGTCCCCGAGGCAGCTCAGGACTGCAGAAAGCCTGACCGTGCTCGAGTTGGGCTTGATAAGGCCCAAGAAGTTCAGCCTGGCCTCTGGGGCACAGCCCCAATTGCCACGGCCCTTTGCTTGCCAAGCAGGGTGGGAGGAGGTTCTGTAGCACGTCTCTGTGTTGCAAACAGGGTTTGATGGGCAGAGCTGAGAGCCTTGGCAGGGTCCAGCAAAGCTGTTGCCACCCTGCAGTGCCAGCTTTGAGAGCAGCAGCTCTGCGTTCTGTGAGAGAGCAGCAACGGGTAGGGTCAACCGTCCTGCCCCACTGCTCTCCCCAAGGTACCTGTACGTGAACAGCCGGGCCTGGCCACGGGACTGCGTCATCTCGGACCCGATGCAGCCCCCTCCCATCGCCGAGGAGATCGACCTGCACGTGTTTGACCTGAAGACGATGAAGGAAGTGAAGAGAGCCCTTCGCGCTCACCGTGCCTACACTCCCAACGAGGAGTGTTTCTTCATCTTCCTGGATGTCAGCAAGGATTTCGTAGCCAGGTGCGTGGGGCTGGCATGGGCAGTGACCCTGTGTCCAGGAGGGCCGGGGCTTGTGCAGACAGGGCTAGTCTGGGGGCAGGAAATTCCTGCATGTCGTGAGCAGAGCAGGGACGTGGAGCTGTGTAAAGAGCAAGGGCTGAATCACCCGGCGCGGGTGGGATGTGTTAGCAGAGGCAGCTGCTGCAACATCCCTGTGGGAGCAGGAAAGGGGAGGCTGGGGCATTGGCAAGGGGTGGCTAATGGCCTTGCTGGGGGCTGCGGATAACAAAGTGCTGGCAAAATCCCTTAGAAGAGCCTTGCTGCTGCGGTGAACGAGGCAGCTCCCGCTGCAGCACATGCTGGCAAACCCGGCTGTGGAGTCAGACTGTCAACCCCGCTCCCTGTGCGTCCCAAGTTCCTGCTGAAAGGGTTTTCTTGCTACTGTGAGGCCTCATTTCAGGCTCCACTTCTGGAAACCCACTATTGCCTGTGGCAGAGTTGGGATCCCAGAAGGAACCTGCACACCCAGGCCGTGGTGCTCTGGGGTGACAGATTGCAGCTGGAGGACTCCGTGTGCACGGGGCAGGCAGGTTGGCCATAGCTGTCTGTAATGTCCTTGCTGGTGTCTCGTGTGGTGTAGCGGGGCGGAGGATCGTCACGGCTACATCTGGGACCGGCACTACAACATCTGCCTGGCCAAACTGCAGCACGACAATGTGGTCAACTCGGTGGCGTTCAGCCCGGTGGAGCAGGAGCTGCTGCTGACGGCCAGCGACGACGCCACCATCAAGGTGTGGCGCTCGCCCCGTGCCGTGCGTGCCCGGCATGCCAGGAAGCCCCGGCCCAGGAAACTGCTCTTCTCTTGGCTCATGAACCAGAAAAGCTGAACCCGGGCGCACCTGCTCCTGCAGCTTCCTCACTCCAGCCACTTCCTCTGGAGCTTGCAGAGCTTGGAGCCCTGCACAGCGGAGATGAGCTCTGGGCATGTGGATCCATCAGCTGGGCCAGAGGGGAGCCCCCGAGCACGAATCGCTTCCTCCTTGGAGCATCTGCTTGAAGGACAGCACATACAAGTCGAGGGTCTGTTCCTGGCTCCGCCTGCACTGTCACCCGAGCTGGTTGCTGCAGGGCAGCCTCCCCACAGCTTCTCACACACGCTGCCGCTTGGGCCCAGCTGGCTCCGGGGGAGCGTTGGCCACCGAGCCCAGCCTGCGGCCGGCCTTGCTGCGAGCCGCAGAGCCCTTGGCAAAGCAGGACTGCAGTGCTGGGCTGCCCTGCTGCAGGACGCGGGCTGTGGTTTTTAATGCAGTAGGTTTTATTGATGTCTGTTTGTCCTAGGCCTCCCCAGGCGGTTCCTGCAGCTGCCGGCTCTGCTCGGTGCCTGCTCCTGGGCAGCCCTGGCCCCGAGGACAGTCGGGGTGGAGGGCTGGGGAGGCTGTTACAGGGGGAGGCAGCTGGGGCGGCTGCTGAGGGGCCCCCTGGGCTCTTGACCCGGTGCTCGGCGCAGCTGCCACCACGTTGATGCCCTCCCTCAGCACCTAGGGCTAGGGGTTGCCAGTTCCCCAGTCTGAGCTGGTGGAGAGCTGGCAGCAGCGTGGTGCTGGCTTTGCCCCTGTCTTCCTCTGCTGAACTGTGCTGTGGCAGCGGTAACTTATTTATTGCAGGGGCTCTGCTGCCCCTTGGCGTGGGGATGGCTGGTGGGGCTCCCTTTCCCCTCCCGGCCGGGCACAGTAGCTTCTCTTGGAATGTTCTCAGTGAAGAGGGTGGCAGCACCTGTGGGTGGCTGCAAGGTCCTCTCGTGGATGAGGGAGCAGCAGGAGCCACGCAGCCCTCCTGCACCTCGTGTGACAGCTAAATAAGCTACCTTGGAGTGGGACATCCCCTCCATGTGGGGACCCCTCTGCCCGCAGGAGCTGGCACGCTCCAGGCTGTTGTTGACCCTTGTTGTTTGCCCTGTGTCTGTCCCTGAAGATCTCTCTCCAGCAGGTAACCAAATGAGGGAGTCTAAAATTGAACTTCTAATCTTGACTTGGCCTCAATGCCCGAGAGCTGCTCACAGAGTGACCCCAGAGCTGGGCGCGAGGCCGGCATTTGGAAGGGAGCCTAGGCAGAAATGGAGGAGGGAGGAATGCTGGGAATGCCATGTCCCTGGGAGCGTATCCAGGCAGCTGCCTGTGCCACTCGCAGCGCTGGGCATACAGACTCGATGGAGGCAGCAGACACGGCGCTGGCAGCACTGCGGGCTTCAACAGCCCCTCAGGCCTTTGGCAAGGGGCTGTGTCCTTCTGTTTCCCCCTTCTTTGCACGTGCCTGTGGCTTTATCCAAACCTTTGTACTCAGGTTTTCCATCATCAAATGACTTCCAGGAAGGGAGGGAGTCCTTCTGTGTGTGCACAGGATCCAAGTCTGTTACCTGTACAGTTACACAAAGAAATATTGGCCTCCACCTCCTTCTGCTCTCCCCCAGAGTTTGTGAAATTGGTTCTTCTCACTTAGCTTGGTGTAGTAGTGAGTGAGGCACTGAGGGTTTATGTTTGTACTGAGTTTTGCTCTTCACTATGGCATTGAATAAATACTCTGCTCAAGCATCTTGGCAATGTGAGTTTGTTTTTCTTTAGCAGTGCTCTTTGTGTTACTGTGCTGAAACTGCAAGATGCATTTGTCTGCAGCTATTGCCCACCTTATTGCATTATAGGTAAAAAAGGTTGTTTAAAATGAACACTGAAAAAAGTGGGGGGACCAGGAAGAGGGCAGCACTGCCCTCTGCTCCCCTGGCTCCTTCTCCGTGCAGCTGCATCCTGCCCCCTCCTGCTGTTGCTCTTGGAGCCGGCGCTTCCCATGAACCGTGCACCACCACCACTCTTCAGACTGCTTTTATTAGTGGATTTTGACCAGGTCATATCATAGAACAGAACTTAGTTCACAGGGAGAGCCTGAGAGGGGTGTCCTCCAATAACTGCGGCCACAGTTGAAGAGGAAGAAGAAATAAGTCTTTTGTTAAGTGGCCTTTTTGCCAAGGCCTGCACCACTGCATGCAGGGCCCAACCACCTCCCCTGCTCCCAGCAGGATCCAGACCCTCCAGCACCAGCCTGGGCTGCTCCTGTCCTGCCCCACAATGGGCAGAGGGACTGGGCAGAGCTCCTCGTCCCCGGCCCCGTCTGGGCTGGGACCAGCCCCTGCTGCAGGAGCAGGAGCCTCCCCGTTCTCCCCAGGGAACAACACGCGCGCCCCCCCCCCACCCCAGGACAGGTGTTCCCGGGGCTCTGTCAGGGCCCCCCGATGCCAGGAGGGCCCTGAACGCCACCGCCAGACCCTGGTAACAGACTGAGCACGTTCTGCAGGTGCCACCTGAGCAGGCTGGTCCCTCCGACACCCCAACAGCAGCCCCAGGCACCGCTCGCTCCCTCTGTAACGCGCTCAATTCCCTCCCTCCAGCCTCGCAGAGCTGGTTTTCCATCCCCTATGCAGGTCCTTCCTCCTCCTCCACTGGGCCAGAGCCTCCCTCCACATCCCTGGCTATGGGACGTGGCCCCAGGTGGCAGCCCTGGCCCCAAACTCCCTCCTTGGCCCGCTGCTTTGGGGTATTCTCTAGTAAAGCAGGAGGGCGATGAGGGGCAGCACTGCCCGAGACCCCGCAGCAGCACCTGTGCAAGGAGGCCCTTGGGCCTCATCCCCAGGAGCCAGCAGACTCCGGGGGAGAAGGAGGCTGCAGGAGACGCGGGCACGAGCGGCCCTCCTCGCCCCTGCCCGAGGCTGAGTGGCCCCATCCACCACCCCGAGCCCCAGCCTTTCCACAAAGCCGGGGAGCAGCGAACAGCCCCAGACACCGCCCGAGGGGCCAGGAAGGGGGTGGCAGCCGACAGCAGCCCCCCTGGGCCTGTCCCCGCTCCAGCCCTCCACTCCCGTTGCAAGAGCGGAGCTGCCCCAAGCTGTAGCTGCAGCACGAGATGTTATGGGGACAGGGAAGGCTCCCGGGCACGTGGGCATCAGGGAGCAGGCGCTAACAGGGCTGCCTTTCCCTGTGGATCAGCCCTGGCACCACCGGCCCTGCACGTTTCCCCCACAGCACCCACCTCAGCTCCTCTCATCCTCTCCGCACCAAGGCCAGCGCGAGCAGCGCTGGGAGCCCAGAGCTTCCCTCTGCCCCTGGACAGGCTGCAGGGGCCAGACCACAGGGCCAACCCTGGGGACAGCAGGAAGCCACAAGCAGGAGCCAGGTGGGAGCAGGGAACCTCTCCCTGGGCTGAGCCGGCCCCAGGGCTCAGGGCCTTCCTCCACAGAGGCCCCAACGCGCCCAGCGCTGCCCTCAGGGTCCCAAGCGGAGCCGCTCCTGGGCTGGCAGGGCTCAGCGGCTCCTGCGAGTGACCGGCCCCTATGGCCTGGCAGGAGGGGACACAGATGGGTGAAGGACGAGGCAGAAAAGGCCTCAGGAGACCGACAGGGCTGCCAGCCCCTCCGGAGTCACAAGTGGCCACCACAGAGTGACTCCAAAAGGACGAGCTGGCCCCGCAGCGGGGTCACCGCAGCACGAGGGAAGCTTCTCCACGAAACACCAAGACTGCGGCGCAGAGGTGCAGAGTTCCTGCTGCCCAGGAGGGAGCAGCGCAGGGAGCAGAGCAGAGAGCCCGAGGGGCAGAGGTGGCCACAGTGCAGGAGCTTGGGCTGCTGCAGCCCCCAGGGAGCAGGAGAGCAGCACGAGGGGTCCGCACAAGCAGAGGCAGCATCCAGCCCCATCCACCTCCCTCCCTGCTGCTGCTGCTGCTCCCGCTCAAGTGAGGAGACAGCTGGAGAACAGCAGGAGCGGGTGAGGAACCCCAAGGGCTGCTTCGAGGCCTGTGGCTCCCCTCCGCGTCATTCCAGGAGGATTCCCTTCTTGCACTGCAGAAATTCCAGACAGGAGCACATGGGCATCTGCTGACACGGTCCCCCGCTTCCATGGCACCTTCCAGAGCTCACGTTGGGTCAAGAACCAAGTCCAAGCACGGAGAGGACCCTGCCGCCCCACGCAGCAGCTCAGGGTCCCGCTGCAGACACGGGCCAGTGCAACGGCAGCAAAGCGGCTCTCCCCAGAGGGCCCACGAGGGCTCAGGCCCATCCTGGCCGGTCAACGAGCCCCACACCTTCCCTCTCTACATCAAGGCACAGACAGCAACATTCCTTCGGCAAACCGCATTGCCAGCAACACAAACATCTCCCAAGAGAAGTCCCGGAGGCCGAGCCAAACCTCTGCGTAAGAAGGTGCTCGCGCAGGGCAGCCCTCGCTGTACTACGGAGCGCCGAGGCTGCGCTGGTAGCGCAAGAGCTGCACTTCCCTCCGCTCCAAAACCAGACACCGGCAGCTCAGATATCCAAGTCCCTGGAGGAAATATTCCTGCCCCCACAGACTGCGAACGTACACCCAACCTGCTCAGGAAAAGTCTCTCTGACACCAGGGAAGAGGGTTCCCATCAAACACCTTGTTTCCACTCACAGCGCAGAAGGTCCCTTTGGGGGAAGGGGGCAGCTCTGGCCTTTTCCCCTTCCACTCTTTGCCCCGCTCTCACTCCGAGGGCTGCCTGGAGGGCAGCGCACGAGGGAGGATGCCCCATGCGGGGCTGGCTCTGCGTTCACTGCTCCTGGAGGCCAGCAGGGCTAGAGGCCTGTGAGATCTACAATGGCTTTAATAAAGATGGCGTCATCCCGGACGTAGGAATTCTTGGCTTCCATCATGGAGACGGGGCAGAAGAGTGGGCAACCGCTGGCAATGTTCATTTCGGTGATGGGTCGCTGGAAGGAGGAGGACGTCACGTCGGGTCGGAACGCGTCGATAATGTGTTCTCGATTGTTCTGATCCAACAGCATCAGGGTTACCTATGGGGAAACACCAAAGTACACTAGAGTGGCTGAATAAAATACACATGATATTGCACGTATAAAAAGCAGCGACAGACACCTCGTGTGATGTCCTGCTCACTTGAAGCCTGGGAAAAGTGCAAGTGCAAATGCAAATTTAGCTGCGCCACGCAACCACGGATCTGAGAAACGTCTGCAATGAGGGTGAGCACAGAACGTCACCGAGAGCGGCACGACCACATCCTGCCCTGTCACTGGAAACTTTTGCGGCAGCACGGAGCCTCCCAGACCGGCCGTGGAACCCTGTGACGGGCTGCAGCGGAGCCGTCGCCAACGCTCCTTGCAGCCACTCGGCTTGTCCCAGAGTTACTGCCCCTTCCATGCAGCTGCAGCACTGTGGGCTGAGCTTGCCAGTGCTCTGCACAGCTGCAAAGGTCTGAACTTCTGATGTGACGTGGGGAACTGCACCCTGAACCCAGAGTCCAGAAATGACGGCGTTGCTCAGGCCCAAATTAGCACAAAGGCTCTGCTCACTTTTCACATAAGCTGTTGTTCTGTCACTGCCTTTGCCCTTTCTGTCCTGCCTTACAGGACTTGGTACTTCCAGCACGGCTGGGGAATCCCAAGGGCAGCGGACGTGCCAAAAGCCAGCCTTGTTCTCGTGCTTGCTGAGCAGACCAGACTGACAGTGTCTAGAAGCTCGCGCAGGCGCAAACCCAGAGCGGAAAATCTCTGGGCAAAGCAGGTTTTGCCCCAGACCTACCTTCTGGTTGAAGGGCCATCGCAGAAGCGCATCGTTGGGGCCTTTCATCACCACAAAGAAGAGGGACAGGTGGGTCCCACGCCCAGTGCCGTCCCCATTCAGGTAAACACGCAGACACATCTTGTAGCCGTACTTGCTTGTGTAGAAAGCTATGGAAGCGTCACAAAACAGACACAGTGAGCATCAGAACCAACTGCACTGCACACCAACAGTTTCTTTTGAACTCTGAGGACTCTACGGTTTGGAATCTCTAAGAGCCCAAGTTGGGGTATTATTGCATCTGCACTAAGGAGAGGTGCCAGGAGGTCACCACATCGAGACAAGAGGCAGATATGACCTCAGAATTCAGAACCCAAAGTTCTGACAAGTCCCAAAGTTATAACAACCTTCTGGTTACATAACACGCCACTGTAGAACAGACCGAGGAACCGCTGACCCTCCTGCCCGTCCCCTAAGCCCCCGCTGCAGAAGCCCCTCCATGAGGCCAGGAGCTGCTCTCTGCCCGCGCGTGACCGCAGCTGCCCACGGCCTTCCCGGCACAGCGCAGGCAGCCCCGCGCACCAGGACACTGACAAGTGAAACCAAACAGCCCTCCCCAAAGGCAGGAGGGGAGGCAGAACCTGCCCAGGATTCCCAGCACCCCCTTTCCAAGCTACCCGTGCGCTGCAGCAGGGACGCTTGGCTCTCTCGCCCAGACGCCAGGCCGGGAAGCTCTGGGATCCCCAGCTCTTTCTTGAGCAGCTCAGGGAATGCCCGTGTTGCACCCGCAGCTCCGGGCCAGGCACAGGGTCCCCTCGCATACAGCAGGTCACCCGCTGGTGGCTTCCAAGCAGAAGACTAATTTTAGACTCTGTTTAAGGTCCTGGAGGAGCCTTTTTGAATTCTCTTATGTTTTGGCCTTTGCAAAAGCCTGCACCAGTGATTTCTAACCCACAACATTGCTCAGTGGTAACTATTTTGCCTTTTAGTTGCTTGAACCTGATGTGGTATTTTCTTGTTCTCATGCTTTAAAATAAAGCAAGTAATTACACTCATTTCCTTTTTTTTTTTTTTTTTAATCCTATTTATGATTTGATAGCCCTCTCTCACCCCAGCTCTTTCCCACACTGAAGAGCACTATGCTATTTATTTTACACGGCAAGAGAAACAAACACCTCCACGGGACTCCTCAGCAAAACCAAACATTTCTCTCTCATCCAACTTCCTCCAGGAAATTCCTTCCAGGAATGAAAACCTCTGCCGTGGAGTGGCACAACCAACTACTGCAGGAAACAAGGCCTTGTCCTTCCCATTTGCAAGATTAATAAAAAGCACTTTTTTCTCCATAGCCACCCTCAGGCGCCGGCAGGGACAGCCCGTTCCCTCCAGCCCCCAGGCCACGTCCCGCACGGTTCATCGCAGGCTGCAGATAGCGATCGGCAGCACAGCGCGTAGCGGTCAGCGGCCCACGGAATACCGTTTTCCACTCCGTGACATCACTTATAAAATCCCCGATCCCGCTTGCGGGATCGNTAGCGATCGGCAGCACAGCGCGTAGCGGTCAGCGGCCCACGGAATACCGTTTTCCACTCCGTGACACTCCCGCAAGCGGGATCAGGGATTTTATAAGTGATGTCACGGAGTGGAAAACAGTCCCGAGAGTCTACAAGACTGACGTTTGCTGCCTTTCCCTGCCGGGGAGGCACCGCTATGTGCACAGCTGGGCGCAGGGCAGGAATCAGCCAGGAGAGGTGAGCACAGGCACGAGCTGCAGCTTTGGAAACACTCCCGTTCATCTAAATGTCTTTGGCTGCCAAACGGTCCCCTCTCCTTGCCTTCCCCATCGTGTTCCCTTCCTGGGTGCTCATCACATCCCCGCACAAGCTGACTCAATTCTCCAAGCCCAGAAAGCCCCAGCGGGGCCGGCGGGTTGTGCAAGCCGAGGAGCCGCGAGCGGCAGATGTGTGGCCAGAGGGAAGGAGCCATCAGCTCAGCCCGGGCTCAGGTCCCCCCAAAACCACAGCCTTGGAGCACCCGCAGGCTGCGATGCCCTCAAGCCCCGCACAGAGCAGACAGCCCTACCTCAAAGCCAAACAAACTAGACGTGAACCCGATTTCTTCACTTCGGGAAACAGAAAGGAAGTGCTGCCCTGCAAGAATGACAGAGCTGGGGGTTTCCACAGCTGTCACTGCCTTTTAAAAGGAAATGGTAATTGCATGCAACTGGGGTTTCAGTAGCACTTCTGTTCCCCTGAAGGGGATTCCTTTTTCTTCTTTCAGTTTTTCACAAGAAAAAGGATTCTAAGCAGCCAGTAAACAGACTTATTTCTCTTTAAAATTTCAACTGTCTTGCTTATACTTTGTGACCCTATAACATGATTTTGCATTTTTCCAGGAATTATGAGCCAGGCTCTAGATTCACCTGCAGCTCTCAGCACTGGATGTTTTGGAAAGCTCTCTGTGAGGCTATTCCTCCTCAGCAAGATACAAACTCACTCCTCAACTATTTCTTAATGATGGGAGCATGACAGGAAGCTGTTTCTTGGCCAGATTTCTTTGCTGTATCTCACAGCTGTCATCCTGCGATGTGCTTTCATAAGGAAAAACACCATCTCATAACCACATGTTCTTTGACACATGTTCACATTGACGTTTTCATAAGAGCACTAGGAACAGTGCTTGGTTGGACAAATTCTGTGAGAAGACCCGCTCCTCCTTTCATAGATAATCTAGCTCTTCTCTGGATATGGCCTGGGCTTTTACTTAGACATTGTCTCTGGCAACTTCATGCTCTGGGCAGAAAAATGCATCTCCAGTTTCCTCCTTTGCTTAACCACTTACCACTAGCTGTGCTGTAGGAGTCTTTTAATTCTAACTACGGGATTACATTTTGACTTGGTTTGGGCTCAAGGGTTGCATTTTCCTTCCAATGGGAAGGACAAAGGTTTTCCTGTAACAAACAAGTCATCTCTTCCAGTAGCTCAGCTGCTTTCCCCTCATCTGTTAAGTGGCTCAAGCCCCACTAGAAAAGGGGAAAAGATAACAGAAGTGTGTCTGAAAGGCAATGCACTTCAAACGCGAAGTTCAGCGCTAAGAAAACCCACACCCAGGGCGAAGCACAAAAGGCTTTTGCTGTTTTGCAAGTCTGTGAGCAATAACCTGGAGAAAAGATTGCGGGCGAGCGGCCTGTTATCGCCTCCTGACGCTTCCTGGCGAATTCCGTTATCTTCCAGATGAAGACACCGTCGTAGGTGGAAGCTTCGAGGTTGCGGATCTTTTCTTCCATCTCTGCCATGGCCAGGTCTTTGAGTCCAATGCTCCTTTCCAGCTGCCGAACCTGCTCAGTGGGATACACGGTGCAGCCTGGTTAGAAAACACGTGCTGCTGCGTGACCTAAGAACATCAGCAGAGACCCTGGAACCTCCTTCAGGCCTGATCTTTAGTAGGAGAGATCCTCGGATGTGACAGGGGTCAGAAGAGGGGAAAAAAATAGCATCATAAGCTAATTCCATAAAATTTGAATGCTGTCATTGTGGAGGAGATGCAGTAATACAGTTCAGTGTCTGAAATGGAAACTTTCCTGAAGGGACCGGAAAAGTCCTCTCAATTATCAACACAAGAGATGATGCCGGTGGAAGCCAACACTGTGATAAAACTAGATTGAGAAGCAGAAGAGCTAACAAACTGCCCCAAACAAAGATACCATAGATAATCACTGCTAGATAAGATGATTCTATCTGCTTTGGCAGATACTTTATCAAGAGAACACAGCTCTGCTGCAAACTGCAAAGCTTCCAGGCACCCAGACACCCAGCAGGACCCGTGCGAAAGCCCAGCAGCTGCGGCAACTTCTTCAGCCCGGCCTGCCCGCAGCGCAGGCAGCAACGCTGCACTCCAGCACACGGCTGGATTCCTTTGGAAAGGGCCAGAGGAGGGAAGGAGATCATGCAGATGCAATAAAACACCCTGTCTCACGGGAAACCCTCAGAATAACTCCACATGTGCATTACTTGATCACAAACAGAGACCACTTTAGGCACATCAGCTTAATGACCACCTTCCAGGAAGTTTTCAAGGCACTGGCACAGACACAAGTGGTATTTCAGTTCTGTCTTCTGATTTATAGAGCTTTCAGGGCTATACTGTTAAGAACCGCTAAAGTGAGACTCTCTAATTACAGGAAAAGTGAACTGAAATTGTCTCTGAGCAGCGCGCTGGAAAGCCCAAGCCAGTGATTACACACCTTGTTACTCAGTGTTTCAATTTTCTCCTGGTCTAGTCGATGTTGCCGACTATAGGCTTCAGCTGTTAGAGATACTCTTTCTACCTCCCGATTGAGCACGCACACAATGTTCTCAAAGGTCACCGTTTTCTTCTCAAGGGCCTCACACCTTGCTAGGAGCTCCAGGGACTTGGAGAGCTCCGTCTCAGAGCACAGAGCATTTCCTGCCAGGAGCGGGGAGTTGTTTTGTGAGGAGGAAGGGGCAGGATGGTGCTTTAGGTCTCCAGATGCTGTCTTGAGGCTCAGCACAAAATTCTGTAGCATGTACAGATGCTCTTCCAAGCACTTGCTTTCATGTTCTGGTATCTTCTCATTTTCCACCTACATGAAGAGAAATACATCCCATTCAGCAAGCTCAATCTACGCTGTCACCATCCACAGAACAAATTCCTCCTCTTGAGGTCACAACGTTAGCTTTAAATTACAAAGGGGAAAAATCAAAGAGAAACTGTTACAAAAAGGCTTGCTGGAAAGGTTTTGTAGAACAGCTGCATTCACATACAGTGATGGATGCTTAATGCATCCCTAGCGGTACCTACTGCTTTGCTCTGTCCTGCTTCATTACTTCCTACAAGGACTCAGTCCGATACCAAGGGACAAAGGGAGGACTGGGCACCAACACTGCTATTAGGAGCTGGAAAACTAAGTCACACGGACAAATATCAACTGGGCCAAGCTATGGCTGAAGAACAAGGCCACGGGTGCTTGGGCTTGTGCTTACAGCTATAAGCACAGCAGCCACAAGGAGTCTCAGAGCACTCAGGGCATTCCCCAAGGATAGTATTTCCTTCAGCGCAAAGGACAACGAGCTTGTCTGGATGCCCAATGTCTGGACTGTGGGTGATCACCCACGCACACTGCATTTGCAAAGGGCTTAAAGCAACACTTTGGCCAAATATCGCGACACAAATATCCCTACTAAGATAAATTACAGCAACACTGGGACTGCAGACAAGGCCCTAGGTAAACATGAACAGGCAAGTCCTTACCATCTCAGCACATCCAATGGCTTGAAATCTGCAAGGCACTTTACATTTGCCACAAGTCTTCACATGGTCCTGAAACTAGATAGAAAGGAAGAGGCGTTAAACAGATCTTGCATGTCCCAAGCAGCTCCCTCTTCATCACAGTGACATCCAGAAAACAGAGGACAAATGTGAGAAGACATCGCTAACTGCTGCTTTTCAAGTCTGTGCTTAAAACTGGTCACTGCCCTGCACTAGCTTCAATTATCACTGTAATTTAAATACTTAAATATAGAAGAATGGGGAGAGATGAGGATTAGCCTCATAAAACAGGTAATCCATTGACTCTTGTGTAGTTTTCAATCTATCCCTGAGCAACAACAGCTCAGGAACGGCTTGTGCGAGTTACCTGAAGACAGGGCAGTTTGGGAGCAGCGCTACCTCCATCTCATCATGCAAGTCTCAGAGCTGCTCCCTCCTTCACCGCACCCTGCCTTGTCACGTCTGGTGTCACAGCCTGTGGCAACTGTCCCCAAACTCCCAACTTCCCATGGCCCAGGCTGGGACATGGTACACTTGGGTATTTTCAATTATATCTAAACATTATTAACCTAAGATCAAAATCCCCCTCGTTATCCTGCCTGAGTAGTAAGAGTAATCACTGCAGATAAACCTATGCAAGGGAAAGGTTTCTAGCATGTCTACTATCCCCTTGCCAGGGTACAGGAGACTTCAGTCACCTGAAATCTGGCAGCTGCCATCAAGAACGGAGACCAGTGCTGGATATTTCACTGGAGGAAGTGCTAAGAGTCCCCCAGCCCTCAAGACAAGTCCTTTGGGTTCCCACACAACAAAGATTAATGGTAACAAGCCCTGGCATGTCACCACTTGGTCCCTAATACCCTTCTCACTGTTAGGTATCAACAAATAACCAATTCCAAATAACTACACGCCAATTTAGCACCCACATCCACCATAATTGATGCCAATTAAAGCTGTTTTAAAAGCACTTTCACAAAAAATATCTCCCAGATCCACTTGACTGACTTAGCTCAGAGCAGCCTGACTCATTATGTGCTGCAGGACTGCAGCATATTTGCAGTTAGTCAGCAAAACGCTGCAGGGACATAAAAATGGAGGGACATAAAAGAGGACAGGAACATTTCATAGATCCCCTTGGAGGCCAGAGGCTCAGCTGGATGCCTGCTCCAGAGTGCAGCCAGGCAGATCCGTGGCACGGATCACAGCACGAAGGCCCTACACTGGTGCTCTTTACTCATCTACTTTTTTTTTTTTTTTAATGCTTCTGCTTCCCCTGTCCTGCTACAAAAGGCTTTTGTTACAACAATACTAAAAATAATCGCCTGTGCCAGCCAAGACAGTTTCAGATGCACATATTTTTTGAAGATGTTTCCCCCAAATTTGGATTTTGAGACTTTTACGGTCTCCCGCTGGAGCCAGCACCATGGAGGCACCATTAGAAATGGATGATTTATTAGCAGTGCCTTAGTTTAGCTGCAGAAGGGAGAAAATTCCCTGACCACAACAGAGTTGCTGCTTTATACACAACAAATTATGCTTTCAATCAAGGAGTGTACTTTACCTGTGAGAGGCTATGTATGAAATTGCAGTAAATACGCAAGCCAAAGCTAGGCTGCATTATTAGTCTTCAATGCAATACTACAGGTGCCTGATAAGTTCTGCTCACTGCTATCGTTGCAGTATTTTGAGCCTTATGGAAAGGCCAAATTTGTCCAAGTGGCAGCCACGAATTTCCCCAGTTATTTTCCTCGCACCACTCTCTTCAGGACTGGGTTTCCTCCCAGCTCTCCAGTCACAGCCTATAGGGACCCCAATCCCCAGCACCACAGACAACTTGCACATGCTCAGGTACCTTTTCTCGGGGAATTTTCTTTTTCCCACAGCCTTCACAAGTCAAGGGAAATTTAGGGCAGATTTCATCATGCGCCTGCAAAGGAATTGACAGGAGATTATTTGGTTATTAAAAATAAAAAGAGCTCCAATAAGGTTAGCACCTATGATGAACAACTCAGCACATAGAGATCTATACTTTATTACAGAAGAAGGTTGCTCTCTATCAATATATTCTTAAATCTTGGTTGTACTGATAGTCTGTATGCTGACTCACACCTATGATCTCCAGGCTACCCAGATGTTGGGTATCTGTGTAGGCTTCCAAAAATTTCAGCTTCAATTTAAAAGCTGCTAAAATCATTTTATGAAAAAGTTAAATTACTGCTTTGATGGACAAGATAATCAACAGGAAGCTCCACTCATGGCTCTGCCAGGAAAATACATGTTCAAGCAGGTTGAGCGAACTGAGCTGCTATCTCAGTAAGATAATTTGTATGATTTTTCCACTGTAATGGTTACCAGTTAACTCAAGTAAGAAATTGGAGCCCAGTTGTCACATGCTGAGCTGTCTGATAGTATCTTCGCGTGCAAATTAGTTTGCTAAACCATTTTCTGAACAGAAAGAAAAATATTTCGAAACAGTTTGACACCCCTACGCACAAGTACCCACTCCTGCTGCAAGAGCACAGGATTTGCTGCATGGTCAGAGAACCTGAACAAGCAATCACAACACAGAATAGTCTCGATCCTTGGCAGATACTCCAGCTAAATTAGGAATGCGAGAACATCCTCCTGCTCTCTGTACCGTTCCCGCAGTGCTGAAACCTCTCTTTCCACACTGACTACTTGAAACAAGCAAGCAACTTCATACTTTGCTTTTCTAATTACGGTTCCAGAGAACTGGTTTGGCTTTTTTCATCCAAGGTTCCACAATGCGTCACTGTAAATTCCATTAATACACAGTAAAAAATTCAGATTAAAAGATAAGCGCACTGAACTATCCCTCCATAGCAAGAACAGAGAGAAAAATAACGAAACAGTTTCACAGTTATGTGAAATCAAATGCCTGGAAAACTGGGTCATGCTCATTCTGTTCACATTTTAAGCACTGAAACAAGTTACTGTTTGGAAGAGGGAAGGAGAGGAGAAAGAAAAAACCCACTAGCTAAAATGCTGCTACCACATCAGAAACTAGAAAGTGAAACCCATCACTGGCTGCTTAATTACGCTGTCCTTTTTGTGTTCTAGATGAGCGGAGCCAGGGATGCACTGCCCTGTGCCCAGAGAAGTGCCCTGTGGCCGGTGGTCCCGGGGAGGAGGGCAGGGACAGGGCTCCCGTCGCAGGGGACTTGCCCTGCGCCCCGCTGCAGCCCTCGTGCTCTGGGCGCGGGCACCATCCTCCCGCGAGCCGCAGCGCGTCTGGCTGAGGGAAGGAAATGTCACCGTAACCAGGGCGTTTGAAAGGGGGGATTGAAAACTCACCTTCTGCACCAGCTGCCCTGTGTTAACTATGACTCCTCTCCAAGCAGCTTCACCTTGTCCTCCCCTCCCCGCCCCAGCTCTTCCCATACCCCACGGAGCATTATGGCCGTTCGCACCCCAGCGGCACCGACACGCACGCTGCAGGGTACCCACATCCCCAGTGGGCACTGAGCTTGCAGAACAGAGCGGGAGGTGAACGCTGTTCCACAGCGAAGCCGAAGCTGCCACCA
>VWPW01022289.1:0-10998 GCA_013389825.1 Crypturellus undulatus | reverse complement strand
GGGGGAATGGCACTATGGTGTGGCTGCAAGAGCATCCTGCGATGCAGGCAAGCTAAGCAGCTTGGTTTCACTTGGAAATGTCCTTATTTTGTTTATTTTTTTTATTTTATTAGTTATTGGAATGGGTGAAGCTGATAGGGTCTGTTGGCTGCTGTGGAAGGGAAAGCAGCAGTCCCTGGGGTCCATGAGCAAGGAAGCTAGTGCCCTTTGCAGTGGGAATGAACCCCTGGGCCTTGGGAGAGCTGGTTATGGGAAGCAAAGCCTGTTTTCCTTGCATTGAGGATGGATTTTGGTGCTTGCAGAAAGAACCTGCGTTCAGGCAATTAAGTCGAGTGGCAGTAGGGCAGGGGCGGATGGAGGAGGGCTGCCCATGGAATACTGCACTTGAGCTTTGGGTTTGTGTCTGTGGTAAATGGATAATGGGGAATTTGCCCTGGAATATTCTGCATTTAGCCTGAAATTATTACAATATGTAGCAATGGATTTAAAACATTTCTCTGTGGACGCAGCTATCCTGAAGCCTTTGCCCGCAATGTACAGGAAGATTTGGGAGGATGTCCCCTGACAGGGAATGAAGAGGGCCAAAATTTGTGGAGTTTGAGCCCTGCATGCAGCTTGCAGAGTGTTTTTTTAGGATGTCTGACTTAGAGAAGGGAGGAGACATTCACTTTCCTCTGGAAAAGATATCTTAGCATGTTTATAAAGGAATTAGTTGAAGGGAAGGGGAATATACTGTGACCTCTTTGTGCTTTTGCAAGGATAAAGCTTTCTTCCCCATAGCTATGCAGAGTCTGTCACTTTGAATAATAAATGATGGCATATTAAATGTGCCCAGATGGCCTTTAGGCAATATAGTATATAGTCTAGTGCAAGGTATTATAACTATAATAATACAGCTTATTTTAGTGATGGAGAGAATATCAAGAGCACCCAATTTCTAATTCAGTTTTCCCCAAGTATGCTGATAACTCCCCTTGGCGTTTGCCTTGTCAATAGCTTTTATAAATAATTTTTTTTACCTCTCTTGGCTGTTTTGCTACTCAATGCTCTTCGGTCCTGGCCTGCTGCACCTCTCTGGGTGGATTGAAGACTTGATGTGTCACTTTTTCTCTCTATATATATGTAAAAATACCAAACGTTATTTATACACACACACGAATGGATGCACAAATGATTGGAAGTGTCAGCATGCACTTTTCCAGATGGTGGAAGTATGTTCATTCCTTCATTTATTACACTTGTCAAACTCGGTGAGATTAATTACTGCCAGACTTGCATTGCTTCTCTTCTAGAAGATATTTTTCTCAATTTGCACTGACTTTTGGGGCAGGAATTCTGGAAACACCTGTGGGATGTAGTCAAAATTCCCACATCGGCCCAGGATGCTGGCTTTGGGTGCCCCAATTAGATGAAGGGCTGGATTTGAGCCCTTGGCTGTTGTGCATTTCATTTCCCTGCTGCGTTTGCTTTGTGCTTGTCCCCGTTCTGGGAATTGCAGAGAGCTCCAGGGAACTGATTGATGTTGCAGCCGCTGGGGCAGAGGCAGAGCCGAGCGGCTTCATGCAGATCCTTAGCAATGACACTGTGCAGTTATTTTCAGTGTTTGGTTTTCACGCTGTCCTTTGACTTGTTGCAGAAAGAAAGCGTGTTCTTGTAAGGGCTTTTCTTGGATAATTTCTTGCCATAATCCTGTGTGTCTCAGACCCTCCTTCCTCCTTTGAGATGGTACCGTGCAGCAAGAACTGCAAGTGGATCACAGGAGGTTGCCATTCATGCAGGGAAATAGCTGTTCATCACTGCTTCTCACTATGGTTAATTAGGGATTCACCCCATCCATAGGGATCCATCCCTATGACCTGGGTCTGATGCTCTTGGTCTTAGTGGCCGGTTTTCCAGTTGCTCCCAGCTCTCTGCAATGGCTCCTTTGTCCCATACCTGGAAAAATCAACAGCCCGTCTCCTCCTGCCCTCTTGTCTCTTCCTTTTGTGCTAAGTACAGTAAAAAAGCTACCGACAGCTTCTGTGTTCCCTCTTACAAAGGACTCTTTTCTGGCTTTGTGTTATGGCTCTGCAAACATGTGCCACTAATTCTGTGCAAAAATAGGGCCTGCCTTTCAGTAGCTGTCACTTATTTTTGGTCCTTTAATTAGATTTGATCATGCTTGTATTTTTTTCCCCCTTGACCCTTCTCTTTTTACTATAAGTGTATCTTTGAAAAGCTTTTCCCTTTCTGTAGCTGTCGATGCAGCCGTGCTGGCTCACCCAACTGTGTCTCTTTGCACTGAGTTTGGAGCAACTTTAATTGCAAGACTCTGAAATTTTCCCAAGTGCTTCCTGCTTCTCCAAGATCCTTCTGGGATGGTGTTATAATTCCCATCACCTTCCGTTTGCTTTTTTGTCCCAATCTGGCAGCTATTTGCATAACTCGAACACTTGCCTCCATGGGTATTTTAACACCGCTGTCGTCATTGAATCTGAAATATTCCTGCTCAGTGGCATCTTCATTTATCCTGTCTGGCTGCTTTTTAAGGCACATGTCCAGGCAGAGAAGGACCTGATAATTTTTTCTCATGTGTTGGTTGTCATCTGCTGAGGCTGTGGCTTCTCCGTGTGTGGGAGATCTTTCCCTGCAATAAACTGCACACTCTGTTGGGGTTAGAGCTGATATAGCTGCATGTGGATCTGCCCTGTGGCATCATCAACTGTAGATATATATATATGTGTGTGTGTATATATATATATCCACTTACAGAAAGCTGTTTTTCCACCTCATCAATATCCCATTAATCAAAATCTCTTTTCCTTAATGATCAAAGCGGGTCTGGTCTTCACACAAGCACAGCCTGATGTGCAGAAACCTTTCTGGCTGGGTTTGCAGCGACCACCCTGGAAGTGGAGCCTGGAGCAGCATCCCCGAAGCACCTGCCTGTCTGTATTGTCCCTGGCTCCTTGTCACGCAGCTGCATGTCCCATCAGACAGTTTTTATATCATATGTCTGGAGACCCCATTTCATTCCTTGCCAAAGCTCCTACTACTTCTTCCCGCTATCTTTAAGCCTTGAGCAGGTTCTGCTGTGGGTTTGGGCGATTTTCCTTGACTGCTGCCACAAAATGTGGATGTCATTTGCTCTGGCAACACTTCCAAATGCAACTTTGGGAGTCACCCGGCCTTTCAGAGCATCCTTGTTGTGAACATGCTTTTATTCAGATGATCCTTGTATTTGAGGGCAACGCTGTGTGAGTTTGGGGAGTAGAGAGCAGGAAAATTTTCCAACTTAAGGCTTATAAAGCACATGCTTTAATTAACATCTAATGTCTAACAGGTAATTAAGGGGAAGAGTTGGTTGGTCAAGTCAGTGTGTTTGAATATTTAGAGCTGTGGATGAGATGTCTCCATCTGTTGCTGATGGTCCCTGTGACCTTCCTCAAGGTTGCTTGTCCTGGTTATTGAAATAAATAAACTTAAATCACATAATGGAGACAATGTCAAGTACGTGTATTATNGCTGTGTGAGTTTGGGGAGTAGAGAGCAGGAAAATTTTCCAACTTAAGGCTTATAAAGCACATGCTTAATTAACATCTAATGTCTAACAGGTAATTAAGGGGAAGAGTTGGTTGGTCAAGTCAGTGTGTTTGAATATTTAGAGCTGTGGATGAGATGTCTCCATCTGTTGCTGATGGTCCCTGTGACCTTCCTCAAGGTTGCTTGTCCTGGTTATTGAAAAGAAATAATAAACTTAAATCACATAATGGGGACAATGTCAAGTAAGTGTATTATCATATAAAATCATATAAAATTTGCCTGATATGTCTGGGTATTGATCTGAGAGCTATTTCTTACTCATCTGTGTTGTTCACCTGCAAATGCATTTTGCAGCCTTTGGAAAGGCTGGAGGTTGTGGGCTATGCATATATTGTAATTGAGGTGGATAAAGTGACCTGTGTGTCTTCAGTTACCCTGGATTTATCCTTGGAAACCCACTAGGATGGATTTCCAAGGGCTGCTTAGTGTATTCCAAGCAGCTGGCTGTATACCCACGCCTGGGGCTGTGACTCTGCTGTAGGTACTCAGGGCTGCTCTATTAGAGCTTGTTTGGCTGTTTTTGTAGCTGCTGTGACTCTGCTTCCCAACATCATGCAAATGAATGCTTGTTTTGCTCTGTTCTCCTCCACAAATTTGCTTTTTGATTACCCATCTCTTAGGGACAGATTCCGCCAGCCTTATTGCCTTACCTTCTTAAGCAAATTGTCGCTGAACATATTGGATTGTTTGAAAGCAGCGTAATGCTCTGCTCCTCGGTGGGAATAAGGACCTGCAAGAATTGTGGGGAACATATGGCTGTGTTAGGCTTGTCCATAAAAAAAACTGAGCTTTGCTAAGGTACTTTATTTACAGAGCTGGAGTTTGGTTGTTTCCCTTTAGAGAACTCATTTGTCATCGGAGGCAGAATTTGTTCTTGAGCATTAGCAAAGATCACACTAAAACAGAGCCCAGCTTTTAGCAGCCAGTGCATCAAAGTGTCCAGAGCCTCTGTGCTTCACCTGGCTTTAAATCAAGTGTCTCTAAACTGTCTGCAGTTTTGTCCTGGAAACTTGCAGTAATTCTAGAAATATTTGTTCCTTGATTAAAATTCTGAATTGCTTGCCGAATTTGGCACCATTTGAGGTTGGGGAACATCAGAATGGCTCCACAGTGAAATTAAGCCTGTAGTTGTCTACTTAATCTGTTTTTGGTCTCAAATGTGTGGGAAAGACTAAGGCTGAGATGAAAATTACCTTGTAATGCCTCAGTTTTCCAGTCTTCATCCCTGATCTATTTCCTAAGCAGCCTCAAGACATCCTTTTTATATTTGCTCTTATATCTGACCCTCTGGTGGAACCTCTGAAATAGCTCAGATCATCCTCCAAATCCAGAGTCCTTATGCATCTTTGTTACTGTTACCACTAATTTGGCAAAATTTATTTTTGGTTTATGCACTATATGAATTATGACTTGAAGACAAAGTTCACTGGCAATTTGGGTGGAGGAAACCTGCTTTAATGGGGACATTAGCTTTTTATACTGCCTGCTGTCTGCCCTTTGGCCATGATTTAAGAGGCAGCGAGAGTAAAAACGTGCTAGGAATCTCTGCTGAGCGTGCAAGGGGTGGTCCACGTTGCAGAAGTGTGAAAGAAAGATGTTAATCCCGCTGCATCCCTTTGCAAGCCTGTGCTCGTGGCACCCTTTATGTTGCGCTGTTTGGTGCTTTATTTAATTTCCCCCGGGAATGGAAATGCATCCAGCTCCTGTCAGGAGCAGGGGTTGGCGGTTGCTGGAAGGGCTCTGCATCCTGCTGCTGCCAGGGCCCGGCTGCCTTTGCCCGCGGTGCTGCTCACGCCGCTGCAATGCTAAACACCTTGTCCGCGTGCCAAGCTCCTTCTTCAATGTCATCGAACTTGCTTGCTAGCAGCTAAGAGGCCAGAAGTATCATTTCTTGAAAGGACTCGGAGGATATATGTATTAGGATAGGAATAGCATCATTATAGCAGCCTGCAAATACTACAGGCCTGACAGATCAAAGCGGTGATTGAGCTCTTTAAACCTCCAAGTATGATTAAAGGGTAATGCCACGAGCTAGTTTCAGGCAACTGAAAATACACCGGTGACTGGAATTTATCTCTTCTAGATGCTTTTGGCTTAAAGCTTGAGGAAAAGTGTCCTGCAGATGCAGCTATAAAAATACAACACCCTCTTCTTACCTGCAGGTCGAAAGCCTTTATGCAGCATTGGTCACCTGTAAGCTAAATATTGCAAAACAATCTTGAGCTGCTTTTTGTTCATTTGCAAGAAATGAGTAGGGAAAGTATCTTTTCAGCTGCAAAACTTGATTGGGATTCTTTGTATACTAATGTGAATAAAAGCTTTTATTTAATTAGTTGAACATTGTCTTTTAACCCTGTTGTTTGGCTAAATTGCCCTGGCTGCAGGTGTGGGTTTTCCAGCCCACAGTGATCAGTGGTTCATGCGGAACGTCTCTAGTAGAAGCTCCTGCCCATATTCAGTGAGAAACACGCTCTCCTCTTTTGAACAAATCACTTGGGTTTCTGGGCTTTGGGATATTTTAATCAAAATGAAAGTGTTTGGCTCACAGGTGTGGTTTTGGTGCTTGGATTCATGGGAAGGTTATTCCCTAATTATCTTGTATTTTAGCAGGAAGGAGCACTAATTGCATTTTGCATGGCTCTGACCTGAGTTTGTGGCTTGCAAATCGAGGTTTTCCTCTGCACGGGCATCCCCAGCAGGGCTTGTGCTGACCTGCATTTTGCAGTGCAAACTGTCGCATGGCACAGCCTGTGCTGCCTCCCTTGCTGCAAAGGTAGCAGCTTCCAAAAAAATCCTTGACTTCTTGAGGCCTTTCCTTTCTTCGCATCTATCCTTGGGGTGGAAAGATCAAGAGGGGGAAGAAATTTCCTTTCTTGCTGTTCCAGCTTAGCTTTATGGTCCTGGATAGCTTCATTTCTGTTCTTTCTCCACAGCGCTCTGATGGATTGCCTGGCTGTCAGTAACTTGAATCCCAGCTCTACAGGCCTCAGGAGCACAATAAAACTGTGAGAAAAGAGGAGGAAAAAAGATATTGAGCAAGCGATTACGTACTTGAGGCATCTCTTGCTGGTTATCAGCTCGTGGCATGATGTGGCAGTGCGGGGGAGTGAGAGGGAAGGGATCAAACCTTTGAGCTGCAAAGAGGGTCATGACCAGGAGCTGCTTATTAATGGTCCTTCCCTGCCTGCTGTGCGAGGCCCTCCTGAGAATATGGTTTTCCTGCCTTCTTTCTTGCTTAGGGAAGGTGGAAAGGCTCTGGGAAAGCACAGCTGGCCATGGGGACAGGGATTTGAGGCTGCACTGACACCAAATCAACAGGCAAAGGTCATTTCCAGAGGCAGGAGTTGAGGTGCTTAACCTATTTGTTCAGGTCTGAGAGGTTCTGGGTGCCCAAGTCTGAGTGAGGCTGTAATGAAAATGGCCTTGTATGAAGCTGAAGGATCTGGAACAGGGACTTTTCCAGCTATGGAGCAAAGCTCAGGAGGAAAGAGGCAATCTGAGCAACAGCAGAAATGGTGCATGGTCCCCAGCATCATCTCCGTTGCTGTAATCTCAAGCGCAGACAGAAGGGACTTGATGAATCTTGGGTGTTTTGTACTGTAGAGCCAAGAGTGCCCTTTTCTCTTCTACTTCATCAGGATAATTAATCTAGACTTACTTAGAACATTACTCTTATTAAACAGTTTTATTAATAAAGCAGGCCATGAGTATATCCGCATGCAATTGTTTTCCATGCTTAGCAGATCTTATACTCACAATATGGCTAAGTTATGGTGGAAATTCAGAACAAAATGTATATTTTAGGTACCCTGCATGCCTTCGAAAAAAAACTAGTCCCCCAAGGATGCTCAGTATGGCAGAGGGTTCAGTGTTGTAGCACAATATTGGTGCTAAAGTTGAGAAAGTACCTGATATTGTGGGCATTTCAGCTAGGGAACCTTTTATTCTTGGCCATTTGTTCTAGCGTTTTGGCAGCACACAATGAGCCAGATGCAAAAGCCATCGCTTCTCCAGCCTCTGGTGTCTGCAGAAGATGGTCTTTTTTTTTTAAATAACTCATTCCTGGTTTCACAAGCTGGTGAGGAGNGCATGCCTTCGAAAAAAAACTAGTCCCCCAAGGATGCTCAGTATGGCAGAGGGTTCAGTGTTGTAGCACAATATTGGTGCTAAAGTTGAGAAAGTACCTGATATTGTGGGCATTTCAGTAGGGAACCTTTTATTCTTGGCCATTTGTTCTAGCGTTTTGGCAGCACACAATGAGCCAGATGCAAAAGCCATCGCTTCTCCAGCCTCTGGTGTCTGCAGAAGATGGGTTTTTTTCTTTTTTTTTCATAACTCGCTCCTGGTTTCACAAGCCGG
Source organism: Crypturellus undulatus (assembly GCA_013389825.1). Taxonomy (NCBI): domain Eukaryota; kingdom Metazoa; phylum Chordata; class Aves; order Tinamiformes; family Tinamidae; genus Crypturellus; species Crypturellus undulatus. Next base: position 3,057 of record VWPW01022289.1, on the reverse strand, counting down.
TGAGGAGGGTGGCCACAGCTCTGGTGCCACTGCTGACTGAAATAGCACTCGCTCCTGTCAATGCTGCAGGAGAATTTGCAGGGAGCTTTATAACTGTCATTGGCCTCTAATTAGATGGTAGATGCCAAAGTAGCAATAAAAGGCTCTTTATTTAAAACAAGCCCATGTGAATAATTGTGTAAATATTTGTCTGGGCTAGTGTTGCTCTGAGTCCTGGGAAAGCTTTTGGATGGGTATCTAGGATATTTCTTGTGAGCTTTTTATAGAAGCATATTTCAATGTAGATGTTATCTTTGGGGTTGAATTCACCTTCGTGTATGGTAGACATGCCATGGCATTTCAGCTCTTGAGGGTAAAAAGTATTTCCAAGAACAGTGTAAGAATTGCATTTTAATCAATTTTACAGAAAATATGTAAGGGAAGGGGAGGCAAATGAAGCTAAGCCCTGAGCAGTGACCCAAGGCGTTAACCAGTTCTGCTGTGTCTTGGTGTCTGATGACAAAATGCTGTAAGGATAACTGGGTTTTGTGCAGACAGAGCCAAGATTTAGAGGAATTTTGCTATAGTGAGCAAAAAAAAAAAAAAAAAAGCCATTTCTTTATCTTCTGAAGCTGAAGTGAGGTTTCTGATGCTGTTTCTTTGCATTTCTGCTGTTGCAGGTAGGACAGTGCAGGAGGTGGGGAGCTGGTGCCGGGGTATCAGGCTGCGTTTGGGTCGTGGTTATTTGTAATGGAGATGCTCCGAGTTAAGGGCGGATCAATCACTGGGCTTTCCTCCCCTAATGACCAAGGTCAGGGATGGCAAAGGTCAGTCGAGGCTGAGCATGAGGTCCCTGGTGTTGCTCTAATGCTGCTTAATGTGCTCATTTCTATTTTGGGGGGAATATACCGTGTACTCGTGGCTCCTTTGTAATGGGGCTGGAAATCGGACAGGGATGCGAGCTGGAATTGTGTCTGGAGGAGCCTCTTTCAGTGCATGTTTGGCCATCAACAGCTTATGGATTGTTCCAGGCGGCGTATTAAACCTGAATTGGTGTAAAGTAAAATAGCATTCACTTATAGATGGTAAGAAAGAAATACATTTAAGCACCTTATCAGGACTAAGATCTGCTGAGCAAATATGGATTGAACCTGAGAAAATCATTAAGGAGGAGTAATTGACTTGGTGCACTTTTCTTTCCCTGTTTGCAAACTTCCCTTGGGGGAATCACAATTTTTTTAGCTTTAATGGAGTTTATTGTGTATTGATGAACCTCCCTGTAGTGGCTGGTCAGGTGTGGGTCATTAATTCAGGCCAGCATCTTGTTTGCCCTATTTCTTCTCCCCCAAAGCAGTATTTGTGAGGATGTGGATTATATCCACATCCTTATATATTATATTATATGTATATAAAAATTCCCTGAGGAGCTAGTGTCCCTGAGAATTTTGGAGAACAACCTAGAAAACCTTTTCATGAAGCCAAGCAGGTATCAGTTTGAAATTTGCCCTCTGGCTACATTTTTTGAAGGAAAAATCAAATACAAATATAAAGCAAATGCTGAGAGCTATTGGTTTAAATATCTGAAAGGAAGGAGTAGTTTTACATTTATCTCTTTCAAAATATTTAAATATTCTTGAGTGGTAGAAGTAATTCAGTGTTTTCTAAATATTCAATAAAACATTTCCACATTGCTGCAGTTATGCCCAATCCTGTTAACTTTATGGGCAGCAAAACCCCATGGGGCATGAAAAGGAGTTTTTTGGCTCCCAAATGACTCTGTCCTGGCACTGCTGGTGCTGGGTGGTGTCGAACGGGTCCTGCTGTCACCTCCTTGGTGGTTTTTCTGCCTATTTAACATGTAGGATGCAATACTGATTGCCAGCCCAAGTGGAGCTGCAATGTTTACTGTGGTGGAAAGGATTCTAATTGCACGGGTGCTCGTGCTAATGTGTTTAATTAAGCTCATAGTTGGGTGAGCCGTTTGCAATGCCCCAGAAATTAAAGCGCTGGGCATGGTTAGGGGAAGGCTGTGAACAGGGTGTTATTGCAGAATGACTGATGTTCTCCTAAAGCTCTGCAGTATTTTGTATATTTTGTAAAAAGGGTTTTCCTAATGTGTAGGTTTGGCTAATAGGTGCTGCCTGGCCTGTGTCCCTTATGGCAGCTCCAACTGCAGTTATTTGACAACCCGCTTAATATGAACGTCCCCCCGCTCAGGAAAATGAGAAATCGCATGGGGTTTTTCTCTTACATGATTTTTCTCCCATGCTTGGTACTTCTGTGTGTGTTCCCTCAGGCCACGGTGGTGCAGAGACCTTAAAGTCCTAAAATAAAAGTCCTAAAATCCTTGCAAAGATTAAAAAAAGTGGCTGTTTCTTGTCCCTTTTCCTCTTGCATAGGGGATTGCATGGGGCAGGGGAATGGGGATGCTTATTTGCACCGAACTTGCATTCTTTTACATCCNAATATGAACGTCCCCCCGCTCAGGAAAATGAGAAATCGCATGGGGTTTTTCTCTTACATGATTTTTCTCCCATGCTTGGTACTTCTGTGTGTGTTCCCTCAGGCCACGGTGGTGCAGAGACCTTAAAGTCCTAAAAAAAAGTCCTAAAATCCTTGCAAGGATTAAAAAAAAGTGGCTGTTTCTTGTCCCTTTTCCTCTTGCATAGGGGATTGCATGGGGCAGGGGAATGGGGATGCTTGTTGTTTGCACCAAACTTACATTCCTTTACATCCTTTTGCATCCTGGCTTTCCAAAACCGCTCCTGAAGCTGAGCCTTCATTAAGACCTTAGTTAATCCCTCCGGGAAAATGGAGAGCTGCCCTGTCACCATTTCCCTGAGCGCACGAGCCTGCAGTTTGAATGCTGAGATCCCCATTGGGTATTTTTAAGGGTGAGATTCTTGTTAGCAATCGAGTTTCTGTTGGAAAACTTCCTAAAATGCCCGAGTGCCCCAGGAATGCTCCATCCCTACTGAGGGGGAAGGCGAGAGGCTCCGCGTGGGTCGGGACCGGCCGGGCTGCCGTGGGCTGGCCGGTATGTGAGGCATCTCCGTGGCGGAGGCAACGCGGGGCTGC
>VWPW01022281.1:1728-13523 GCA_013389825.1 Crypturellus undulatus | reverse complement strand
CTTACTCTACTACAGCTTCAGCAAACCTCCTTGAGCAGTCATGTCCTCGGACTGAAGAGCTGCCTACGTATGGGTGCTGTTCAACTAGAACTACTAGGCACAACTTTCTTATTGCTTGTGATCTCCACCACGTGTTTCTCTCCAGCAAGTGAAAAAAGAGACTTCGGATGTTTAGGAGAACAGCTGAGGAATGTGAAGGCCTCTTGCATTTGATATCTGTTCTTGGGGAAAGGTTCCATCCTTCTGTGATGGAGGGGAGTTACTTGCTTATATTTTCCTTGTGCTTTGCTGAAATAGTGGAGAAGATGCAAATGAAAAAAAAAAAAAAAAGCAGCAATGAAGGTCGTCTTACTCCCAGACTCTCTCCTTAGCAGTTTCTTAACCACACTGCCAAGTATCATTTACTATTTTGAAGGCAGCAGAAAAATGAATTTCTCTGTATAGGAGAAGAGCTTGTAGCACCAGCTGGAGCACAAGTGGTAGCTAGACAGGAGCTCTGGGTAATGTGGGTGTGAAAGCTGCTCTTGGGTAACCAAGTTTGATCTCTCCGATACAGTCTCCATCAGAAAGTTCAGAATCGCGTCCAGGCAGCGGCTCACTTGTTCGGGACGGATCGGTGCCCGTGTTCCTTGCCTATTGGGTTGGTAATGTTCAGCCTTCGTCCCCACCGTGTCTGTTGTTGGTGGCTTCCCTCTCCACAGCATCCCCTGAGCATCAACCCCATGGGGATTAGAAGACCTCTCTGGGCAGGGAGGCCCTGGCATGTCGGGCCCTTGGTGCTTGGGTGGGTTGTACGGCCAAGTCGCTCTGCTGCTCCTGGCAACTGTTCCATCTAATCGGCAAAATCTCTCCATGCAGCGAAGTAATGGGCTGACCTGTCCCAGCACACCCCCGTGGCTTGATAATAACTCTATTGACTGCAAGGGTCAGTTATAACCTAGCGGCCTTCCATCGTTCGCTTGGCCTCAGTGGAATTCTGCTCTGGACTCGTGGGCTATTTAAAGTGATTTGTACTATTATGTTAAACTGAGAAATGCACCAGGGAATAAAGCTCACAGTTTCGAAATTATATTGCGTGATGTCATGAAACTGTGCAATTCAACACAGATGCCGTGACATTTAGCTGAACTAGTGATGTGCCATTTGCGGACTGATGCTCATCTTTCACATTTGGAAGGACAAGGGTCCTATGTGCTACATTTAATCAGCGACAGTTTCCTCCTCGTCCATGACTGCAATGAAGACGCTTCTCTGCTTCCTCACTTCCTTTCTCCATGGCTTGCTTTCTGACTCGTTTTTGCTTTGGTGCTTGCTACTTACATAACATTATACCTGAGCAGATCGGTTGTAGCACCGTGTATAAAAATGGGAAAAATAAATCATGTGCGCAATATCACAGCACATGCTAGACAGCAGAAAGATACTGTGGGTTTGGACCAGTGTGTGCGGGACCAAGGGAGAGCTGGTCTTTTAGCCTGTGGTAGGAAGGAAGCCCCAAAGGGAAGGGTTAATAGGCAGAGACAGCGGCTATCGACCGAGCTCCACGGTCACCCCCTGAGCATGCCTGTGCAAGCAGCACTCATTCCTGAGGCAGGAATCTGATGCATGATTAATGTTTATTCTATAAAACCAAGGGTCCTGTGGGTTGTGCTGGCTTTTTATAGCTGCATGGGAATATCAGGATAAGGCTTTCCTTGCAGAGCCAGGGAAATGCATTTCTATAAAAGGAAAGCAGCGGCTCCTTATAAAATCCAGTGCCGGGTTCTATTCTGGAGCCGAGCTCAGCAGGACGTGTGCGCTTGGAGGAACGGCCTGGGGCGGTGCAGACACACAACAATGTTGTGCCCGTGACTGCCCTCGGCTTTGGCACTGTAAAATGCGGCACCCGCCCAAGCCCCCAGGGATGTCACCAGTTAGATGCGGAGTGGGGAGGCCAGACTGCCGCGGGCAGCGCCGCCAGCCACGCAAGGGCCTTCCCGTGGTCGCATGGGGCTGCATTGCCACCGTCATTAACCACAGTGCTCAGAGCTGGGCACGCGGGCTTCTCCGGGCTGCTGTTTCCAAGGGAAATCCTCCCCGCTGACCGTCTGTCCATGCGGGAGGTTTGGAAGGGGAGCTCCGGGACTCGGTGCTCACAGTCACAGCTCGGTGTGGGAGGGCGCCGCGCGGCCAGGACGCAGCAAGAGCAGTCGTGACGACTCTGCGCCGCGGGTCACTGTAACATCAGAGGAAAGGCTGGGCGAGACGGGGAGGTAACGTCCTCTGTTGTGTTGTTTGCTTGCTGCTGGTTGGCCGGGAAGATCCGCCATGAGGAGAAGACGTGCTATAAGGCTGTCCAGACGAGCGAAGAGGGGCCGTCGGCCGGCGAGTACCAGGGGCCGCTCATGGTGCTGGCCCAGAACTGCGCCGTCATGCACAACCTGCTGGGGCCGGCCTGCATCTTCCTGCGCAAGGGCTTCGCCGAAAACAGGCAGCCTGTACGTAAGTTACCCCCAGCCGGGCACGGAGCCGTGCGCACGCGGGCCGGGCGCGTGGAGCTCGTCGCCCCGCGGCCCCGGCACCCCGGCTGCGGCTCCCAGTGCAAACACAGCCCGAGGCAAAGGTCTAGCTTGCAGGATGTGCTGAGACAGCCCCGTGTCCAAACGGCGAGCAAGGAGGCTCTTAGAAATGCAGCTTCGCAAGGTAGACCCGGGACCGTTCATAGGCAGAACCCTGTGGCCCAGGAGCTGTTATTGCAGCAAGACGTCCACATCTCATTCCCAGAGGCTCAGATGAGCATGTAGAGTCTAAATACCAACTTAAATGCAATCGGGTGTCCATATTGAGAGCAAGCTGTCCCACAGAGATGCCCATATTTGATATCGGTCGTATGAGCTCACAGCGAGCACCCTGCGACAAGCAGAAATGAGGGTACATCTGCCTCCTCCCAACTACCCGCACACGACCTCGATGTGCTTTCACACACAGCGTGGTGCCAGTGCAGTAATCCCAGCCAAATAAACCAGAGACCCTCAGTCTGGCCTCATATTTGCAAATAGTACCAGATGACCAAATGCTGGGACCCGTACACACACAGGAGAAGAGCAAAACCACATCCATCCATTCAGTCACATCTATTAGTACCTACATGTTCATGTGTACCTAACGTATATATAGAAAAAATAATTATGTGTTTGTACATAATTTCAAATGGACATACTTGACCGTGTTGAATATACAAAAATGTGCACTGTGATGTTGTGTATTTACAAGACATAAGAGATATTTTGGAACATTCCATTCCTACATTAATGTGGATTTAAAGACAAACACGTAAAGAAATCATGTATTAACACTGACAGATATGAGTGAATAGGTGCATTTTCATGTTCATCCAGTGCATTCCGTGTTCTTCTGGTAAGACAAAGTTCACCCCAATTACCTGAGACTCAGAGCTTGTTTGCCCTTGTAAGAAATCTCACACTCATACACTAATATGTGATTATCTAGAGGTGCAGGAGACAGCTAGATCCTTAGCTCCAAAGCCTCATCTTCAGCCAGAGATCCTCATAGCATTGGTGCTAGTCACAATTCATTGAAGAGCTTTTGTTCTTCCCAACCTTCAGTCACTGAGTGATGGCACAGGAGACGTCCCGCTGCGTGGTGGACGGTCCCTGGAAACTCCCTGCATTCGAATAAATTTCCAGAACAGGATTAGTGATATCTCAAACAACCTTGCTGTAGTGTAAGTGCATCTGATAGAAAGCTTTACTCTGACTGACTCTGAACAGGATTTATTAACAGAAAGAAATGAGAGTAAAATCATTACCGATGGTGAACTCTCAGAGTCACCTCTGCTCATTTCTGAGATCTGTCTCTGGAAAGGTTTATTCCTCTTTTCATATGTCCGTCTCCAGTAGCTTTAAAGTGACTCTGCCCATTTCTTCCCAAGTGTTTTTCCTCCTATAGCATTTGAAGGAACCGTCTTTCCAGTTTAGACCAGCAAACTTCTTCATGACGTTAGCTATCACTTGGGATGGGTTTTTGGAGGGACGTAAGCTTGCCCCCTCCTTTTGCATTTGCAGCCCGTGGCTCTCTGGTGCTAAAATCTGCATGTGCAGAGATAGACTGAGAGCCCTGTGAGCGCAGCTGCCTCGTAGTGCTAAAGGAGAGCGGTGCCGAGCCCTTGTTCTGGCCACGTCAGCGATGCCGGGAGCGGGGCTGTCGGCAGCAAGCGCGCAGGGGACAGTCCGGTGCCAGGTCCTTGTCCCCCTGCGGACACCCGCAGCAGCGGGGAGCCTCGGGGCCTCGGCACAGGGCAGCGGCTGCAGGGCCGGTGCCTGCGGCCTCTTTGGAAAGAGGCGTGCAGGGCAGTGCTGCCTGTGCCGGGTCTTCTCCATGTGTTACATTAGCGAGGGCAATAAGACCTCCCGCGTCCTGTCCGCAGGGTCTCAACCGTTTGCTCGCTCGGGGTCGATGAAAGCAGAACAAATGGGATGACATGTTTGAAAATACCATGTCTGTGCGGGATGAAACAGCAGGGCCAGCGCGCGCTGGCCGTTCATCCAGCACAGAGACGCCTCTGGGAAGGTTACGAGTAGCGAGCTGATCACTCCTCTGGCACAGCCCACTTTGCGCAGACACGAGCCATTGCGTGTCCTAGTTTGCGACGCACTCTGAGCAGCCGCCAGCAGAGTTTCCAGAGGAGCCTGTGATTACAGAGCAGAGGATCATCCTGCCCGCGCTGATCAAGGGCACTGCCTGCAGGGACGTGCGGTGACACGGCAGGACACCTGGCAAGCGAGGAGACGCTCCCCACGGCTGAGGGGACGAGCCGAGGCAGGCGAAAGAGATTGTGTTTCTCTGCTGCCAAATTCTCAGATGTTTTGGATTTGCCTGAGAGCCATGAAAGGAAGCAGGAAGGGCGCTTAAACCAGACCGCAGTGCATTTCCATGCTCATCTCTTCTTCTCGGTGCAGTGTTGGAATTTTCCTATACTCGTTCATATCCTCCCCCTTCTTCCAAGAAACTCAAATTGGATGTCTGAAGTTGCAGGCTTTCCTGAACATGGTGAAATCCTTGTCCTGTTTTGTCTGTAGATGACCTTGATGATGTATATATATTGTGTGTCACGCCTGGTTTCGAGATGCTTGTGGAATGGAGGCTGGGAGGAAGGGGGAAGTTCCTGCCTTTTGTGGGGGACTGACTATAGGAAATGACACTGGGACGTTGGCTGTGAGGACGTGGCTGCCCCTGTCCTGCCAGCGGGGATCTGTGTAGACAGTGGCAGAGAGCTGCTGGTTACAAGGGCAGCTCCCTGAGAGCTGCTCAGTTACAAGGGCTGGACCTGGATGTCTCCGGTGGAGCTGCCGTAGGGAATGCAGCCGGAGCTGGAGCCAGCCTTCACTCTGGGAGCTGCCATTGGGGAATGCTGTAGGAGCCCACGTTGATGCTCACGGTACCCTCTCGTCCATCAGGTGGGGAGGCTGCACAGGCAGCCCGTGCTGGCCCGGGGCTCTTCTGCTTGCCGGGGAGCGCCTGTCGTCCCCCTGCCCAGCAGACCAGATGGAGAGGGGCTTCCACAGAGACATGTGCGGGCTGAGACCCTCCCTCCCGGGGAGGAGAGCTGGGGAGCCTCGCCAGGTAGCTGGTATTAAACATGTCATCACCTCCTTGTTTCTTCTCTCGCTTTCTGGCTTGCCCCAGAACTGTGTGCACCCACAAGTGCTGTTCTGACGCCACATTCCCGGCAAGCAACTGGCTTTAACATGGTGTGTTCTCTCGTTGCAGGATAGAGAACTGCGTCCCGAAGAAATTGAAGGTAAAACTTGTCACTCCTGTGTCACCTTTCTCCCTGCCCAGTGAAAACCTACTGGCTGGCCATTCCAGGTTGGCCCCTAAGGGGTAAAATAATTTGGGGCAACTCAAGGGAGGTGATTCCTGGACTCTGGCACCCCCAGCAGAAGGATTAAGCTGCAAGACTGCTGATGGAGGGGGAATGTGCGCCCTTTCTGTCTTTTTCAAGCTGGGGGGATAGGTGAGGTAATAGAGCAGTTCCAGGGAAGCTGTCTTGTCCGCTGAGCCCTGCAATGAGGGCTATAGAGAATTAATTGTGCAGAGTGAGAGTTGGGAAAATGTATTCATCACAGTTTCTTGAGGAAGCGCAGTTTCAGAAAGCTCAGGTTTGTGGCAGCTCAAAGCCTCTGCTGTCTGAGCAGGCTTTGCTGAAAGGACTGGGTCAGCAGTGCTGTCAACAAGCTTAAAATTGCTTCAGTCATTGCCTGTTCTCAGGGAGATCTGCTGGGAAAACACACAGTACCTCAGAGAACCCGGCCTGATAAAGTCCTGCTGACTCTAGGGAGGCTTCGGAAGAGGTATTTCAAGCTGTCACTGACGATGTTGCTCTTTCTGGATCCACTCCCACAGAATTGAGAGAAGCCTTTAAGGAGTTTGATAAAGACAAGGATGGGTTTATTAACTGCAGGGACCTCGGGAACTGCATGCGGACCATGGGCTACATGCCTACGGAGATGGAGCTCATCGAGCTCTCCCAGCAGATCAACATGAACCGTGAGTAACCCCAGCCGAAACCCCTTGCCACTGCCGTGCCCTGCTTCGCTCCCTTGGTCTCCTGCTCTCCCTGTTCCTTTGGTATTTTTCCCTCTTTTCTGATTCTCTCTTCTGCTCCCTGTCCATCTTCTCTCTGATTCCTTTGTGGTCCCTAGCGCTTGTTTCCTGCTTGTCAGACTAATATGGCTTTGTGTGCTGTGCTTTTTGGGAACAGTGTGTAGAGGGCTGTCTCCCTGTGTTTATGCAGTCAGGGGTAAAATTGCCCATGATGTGAGCAGTGAAGACACGGGAGCACGGGCAGGCATTGGCCTACTGAGGCTGTCATCTCTGGAGAAAGAGCCTGGAAAGATGGAGATGATTTAGTCCGAGTGGGTGACAGAAGGGCCTTGCACCTTGCTCTGGGTGTCTGCAGGCTCTCACTGTGCTCCTGCAAAGAGCCTGTGCCAGCAGTGTCCAGGAGCCACGGCTGGAGTGATGGAAAAATGTAGCAAACATGTCTGTAATCGACTGTAGCTGTGTCTGTGCCCCTTCTTTTATCACCATTTACTGTCAGCACTTATCTGTGGCAGTGTAAGATATTACTCTGAGCCAGGTGGGAGAGGAGTTATTTACTCTGTGTTATTTCTGGCATATGCTGAAGTAGAAAGGACAAGTTAACAAGTTACCTGCTCCATGGAAGTAGATGGGACATACACAACACATAAAAATGGCCAATAACTCCTGGTGTCCAGGCTATCATTAGACAAGCAGTTGGGATTTGAGTGTCATTGCTAACTTACAGATACAAACCAAGGTAAATACAATGAATGCACAGTTGGATAAACATTATTGCCTGGAGCAAGGCTCCTCCTCTGCCACAGGGCACTCCCGGAGTTCTTACGTGTGATCTTTCCTCTTCTCCCAAGTGGGTGGCCACGTGGATTTTGAAGATTTTGTTGAGTTGATGGGACCAAAGCTGTTGGCAGAAACCGCAGACATGATCGGTGTAAAAGAGCTTCGCGATGCCTTCAGAGAGGTGAGCGCTCCGTGTCGCGTGCCCCGCAAGAGACAGGGAAGAGAGGATTGCTGCTGGGGAAGAGCAGAGGGGAAGGAGAGAGTGGAAGGCTGAGGAAAAGCCAAGCCGGACATAATACAAGGCAGGGACAGAGAGAAAGTGACTGAGATAAGGGAAGGCAAGGAAGAGGAAACCTGGTGCAGACACATCAGTAATGAGGGGTCTCTGAGGACAGTCTAGATCCAGACCAAAAGAGGCCTGAAGGAGGGAAAAAGGACATAGAAGAAATAACATAGAGAAAATGGGGCACTCGAGCCCAATACAGGACAGTACAGGATCCAGCTTAGATTCCATTCCCATTAACCTCTTATCCTGCTGGTCTTTCTCATATTCTTACAGTTTGACACTAACGGTGATGGGGAGATCAGCACCAGCGAGCTGCGGGAGGCCATGAAGAAGCTCCTGGGGCAGCAGGTTGGCCATCGGGATATCGAAGAGATCATCCGGGATGTGGATCTGAACGGAGATGGGCGCGTTGATTTTGAAGGTGAGAAGGGATGAGTGCCCCATGTCCATCTGATGTAGCGTGAGTCAGAGTTTCAGCCCAGAGGCTAAAGTGGAAGAGAAAATTTGTATATTCTGGATCCAGATATCTGAGGTATGGGCAAATGAGTAAGCAAGAAATGTTGTTTTCCCTCATCAGCTGAGGAAACTGGAAAACATTGGCTCGGGTAGAAAATTCCTCATCTGAAGTGTTCATTTATTTTGCCACATCTCAGTTTCAATCAGGTACTTTTGGTGTGTGCCTGCAGTGCCAGCTTTCTCTTTATGGGGCATTTTGCTTTCCATTAAATCTATTGCAAGAGCAGTGAGGAGGTTGATGGAGAATGCATTACACCAACCATTCTTTCTGGATCACTCTTTTTATCTGAGTTTTTAGATAAATTGTTTCTCTTATCTTTATGCCAGGCTTGCTCCATGGCACTACAGATATCTGTTCCACATTGTATCCTACGTATCCTACAGAAAATGCCTCTCTTCTCATGTTTTCCATGCCAGAAAATTGGGGAAAAAAAAAAAAGTAAGAGTGTTTAGGCTACTATCCTAGTCATTAGCCATAGTGGGAGCAATGTTAGTAAAGCTTGTAATAGAGCTCAGGGTTCCTGGCAAGGGAAGTGTTGGTATCAGACGGCTGAACAGATGAAGCAGCCGGAGGGTGGGAGAGGGGCCGTCTGCTGCTGGTTTCCTAGCGCAAGTCCAGCAGTAAGGGTGAAGCACGGGAACTTCAGAGTTAAAATAAAATGGACTTGGGGTTGTTTTTTGGCTCGGAGTCTTTCTTGTGTCTACGACATGACGAAGAGTCTCAACCTCAGGATTACTGAGCTTTGTAAGATTTTGAAATGAGAAAAAAAAATGCAAGTATCTCCCTAGGAAGTATCTGGTAGCTGTTGTTCTAATGCATGAGCTGATTACATGACACTTGCTCTCCTTGTTTCCCACCACTAAATTATATTAGACAGCTAAAATACATGAGATGCTATCCCAGTATCATTTTCTCTGTGAGTTACTGCTTTAGTTGTCAAAGGACAACTCCATCAGTGGAAAGGGAGAAGTCAAAGGAATAATTTCCACTGCCCTCCTCTTTGGGGTGTTATTAATTCCTGGGCAAGTTAAGTGCAAAATGAAAACACATTTAGATTTGATGGCATTCACACTCGATTCGAACAAGTGTAATTGACTTCACAAGCTGCAGAGTAGTGAACATGTGTCCAGGATATGGTTACAGCTACCCTGTCTCTGCAGGGCTAGTGCTGCTCGAAGTGAACTTTTCTCTGCAGAAGATCTAGCACCCACCAAAACTCTAGCAATTTCCCCAACCACTGTCTCTTTGAAACAGCAAGTTTACTCAGAAATTACCGTGCCACCAGGATTATCAGTGTGCACTGAAATTGCAGTGCAATGAAGGGAGGCAACGCTTGCCACAGCCTCCCCTAAGGAGTTTTTGTACAAACAAGGCTGGGAAGGAGTCCCAGGGAACAAATTGTCCTGGCTTTTGGGATCATATTGCCAGGATCTAAAGCCCATTTTGCATGACCTGCCCAGGGCCACCCATGACCTGCCAAGAGGGCGCAGGGCCTCTCGGGTTCCCCTTGACTCTGCATGGTCTCCAGGAAGGAGACATGGGTTGGGGCCCTTAGTTGCCCTCTGCTCCAGCCTGTCTTTTCACCTTCCTTGCAGAGTTTGTTCGCATGATGTCCCGCTGAAGATTATTCTCTGCTAGAGAAGAAACAGCACCTTAGAGAGGGCAGAAGAGGACCTAGATGGAGCATCTAGCCCCGATGTTCCCATGGGAAGGTTTATCGGCTGGCTGCGTTTGGGACATTGCAAGACGACCTGCTGCTCCTCCCTCACGGTGGTCCCTATGCCCCTCCACCCTTTCACACTGTGAAAGACTTGCAACTTCCTACAACTGGAACCATTCCTCGGAGAACACAATTTGCAGGAAACTGCAGAGCCAGGACTTGCCATGATGCTTTCATGGGATATTTGCAACTTTAGACTCCTCCTCCCCAGCTTTTATTCTCCCACCAGCTGCTGCAAAGCAAGAGCAGGAGAGCTCCTCTTGCCTTGGTGGATGAGAGCAAAGCCATCGGGACTGGTGGCAGCCTCAGGGCGTGCTCTGCACTTCTTGGTTTCCCTTGGTGAACCGTGTCCGTGTTTGCTGTCTGTGTGTGTCTCTGTGTGGAATTATTTATGCTTCCCCCAGCACATGTTTGCATCTCCTGTGGTTATGTTTACCAAGAGTAAATTCAAATACATGTCTTGTGGGGGGAAAGCGATAAATATGCACGCTGAAATGATGCGGCGCCTGGACGTCTCTGGGAGAGGCAGGGGAAAGGGCTGTGGCGAGTGCAGACCCGTGAGCCAGCGCCACGTCCCTAACGGAGCTTTGGTGCTAGGGAGACTCTGCCGGGGGCCACGTAGCGGTGCCCCCGCAGCTCCTGCCAAGCTCCTGCTCCGCTAGCCCGAGGCACTGCCTGTGCAGCCGGTCTCGTCTCAGGAATGTGCGTGTGAGCACAGGAGGGGGTATTTGCAGCCCTGCACGTTTGCTCGTACCACAGCTGCGGAGCAGGGAGGGAAAGCGGGCGATAAACCCAGCAGAGTCAAGAGTCCTGCTCAGCTGCGTGTCCTGAAGCTCGCGTGAGGGAGGGAGCTGCACCACGCGAGCCGTGTCTGCAGCCAGGAGCATTCGCACACAAGCAACCTTTGCAAAGGAGGTGGCTGAGCAAGACGCCGGCATGCAGATCGTGGCCGCGCTGCCTGCGCACGCGTGGGGATCCCTAATTTATTTGGAAGCGTGGGACATCCCTGGAGCTGGGGACAAGGCGGCCCAGGCGCCCACGTCATTGCAGAAGGGGCCCCTCAGCCGCAGCCGGGCTCCTTTCCTGCCCGCCTGCGTTTATCTGCGTCACACAACCCCAAACCATCCCAGGCAGTTCTGCTGTTTTCTTGCGCAGGCAGCGCCACAGATTAAAGCTCCACTCTAATAACCCAATTCCAGAGATAATCCTGTAACTCTCATCTCCGAAGCAGCATCTGCAAACAGCAGGGCAGACTCGGGCATGGTGCAGCCCCGCACGGGCCGGGATTAGGCCCTTGTGTAGCCCAAACCCGGCTCCTGAGCGCACCCCTCCAGGGCTCCTCTTGCATCACCTGAATCCCGACCCTCAATCCTGGATGGATGGAGAGGGCCGTGCCCTGCAGCACGTGGGCATGGCCAAGGCTGCAGCCCGGGCAGGACTGAAAGCTGCTTCAGTGCAGCTGCAGGGCCAGGGAGAGACGGAGGGATTCAGGGCGACACCAGGCCTTTCCCCTGCAGGTCACTGGTATAAACTCAGCTGTAATGGAGGGATTAGTAACCAGGTGCAGAGCCGGTGACATCTAGGGACAAGCGGACACCCCGGCAGTGCTGCAGGTAAGGCACAAGCCAGGCTGCTGAGCGGCCGACGTCCCGCCTGGAGATTGCAGCATCGCGCCCTGATGGTCCCGACCAAGGCCCAGGCCCGGGAGAGCGGAGGGAGGTTACGCAGGGCGCGGGTGGCACTGACGAAGCCCCTCGTTTAAGGGAGCCGCGGCCGATGCTCCCTGCGCCGGCCGCTCCTGGCCGCGCTGCCGCCCGCGGCCTCGCTCCCGCGCCGGGAGGACCCCGGGGGCCGCCGAGAGCAGCGCAAATGGCGCCTCCCCCGCCGGG
>VWPW01022267.1:88044-98573 GCA_013389825.1 Crypturellus undulatus | reverse complement strand
CCGCAGCCGGGCAGCCCCTCGGGGCGGCGGCGGCGGCGGCTCCGTTACCGCGTGAGCGAGCGCGAGCTGGGCGCGAAACCCGCGACGGGAGCCCCTGCCCGCCCCGGTCTCCGAGCGGGCCGCGTGGGTCAAAGAACGCGGCCTGGCTCCCGTTCCAGCGGGATTTCTGGAACTGGATCGCGCTTCAGCAGAGGGACCGGGCGCTTGTTCCCTCCTGCCCATCCGAGGGCAGAGCGGGGTGTTCTGTTCAAAGGGCAAAATGTCCAGCGGGGAGCGTAAAGCTTCGTTGTGAGCTAAATCTTATCACTACTGCCAGCAGAGCTTCTTTCTGCTCTGAGTACAGCTCGTATTTATATAGTTTAGTTAGATATAGCTAAAAACACAGAACAAAGTGTTCAGATTTTTTTTTTCACTTATTAATTGTATGATGCCTTTAAAAGATATAATAAATGCAGTAATATTTATTTTATTTATTTATTTTATTTACTTCTGTGTTTTGTCTCCCCAGGATGAGTTTTTAGATGTGATCTACTGGTTCCGGCAGATCATTGCTGTGATTTTGGGCATCATCTGGGGCATAGTTCCGCTGAAGGGCTTCGTGGGCATAGCAATGTAAGGTTTATTGCCTTTCTGTTTCATGTATTTTCCTTGCATTTTTTTCTGCCTATTTTAAAGCTGCGTTACAGCCAGCAGCCTGGCCAAATGCCACGTCAGTCTGTTTTACTTCTTAAGCTCAGCATTATGTTTCAGACTGTTGCTTGCCATGAACCATCCTTCATACAACTCAGTCTCTTTTCCACCCCTTTGACCCGACTGATGCTTTTATTATTATTATTATTATTATTATTATTATTATTATTATTATTATTTATTAAAGAGAGGGAGGGAGAAAGGAATAACAGGTTTTACTTGTGAAGTGGGTTGTTCCTGCCTGTGTGAAGAGAGTCTAAGACTATGGGGTGTAGTGGGGTCTTCCATGACATGAGGAACATGCTGGGAAAGGGGAGGAAGCCTTTGTTTTGGGGCAGCGGGGATGAGGGGGGTGCAGCTCTCCTGCCTGCCCTCCGGGGCACAGCGTGTGCATGGGGCAGGCGGGTGTCTCTGCCCAACCAAGGTCTCGTTGGCAGCAGCTCCTGGTCCTCATCCAACTCCAGCTGTGCGCGGTCTTGTTGGTGCTCTTGAGCCTCCTGGTCACAGTACTGGGCAAATCAAGCTTTACTTGGTGAGCTCAGTACATAGAAGGCTCTTATCGGTTAGTTTGATTCGTTTGCTCACTAACCTGTTAATTTGTAAGCAGTTATAAAGCAAAATAGTTACTTGGGCAGCAGTTGTGCAGAGTGCTTATGTGCTTATCCTTCCTGCTCTGCCGTGACACGGGTGTTCCCCAGGCTGCATCAGGAAGGGTGAACGTCTCGGCAAAGTGGCTGCTGGTGGGTCTGCCCCCACAGGTAAGCCAAGGCATTTGGACCTTCCAGCTGGGAGGTTTGGGCTGTAAAGGTCCTACCGCTCATTTCTAGGCCAGAATTGCTTATTTTGAGGGTTTTGGTCTCCCTGGGATCCAGCACAATGGCTTGCAAACCCCAAGGTCAGCAGAGCCCCTTTTCTGTGCTGGAGTGTCTGGCGAGCGCGTTGCCTCGTGCAGCCCTACAGGACTGCTCCGGAGCTGGACTGGGAGGTGAGGAAGAACCATCCTCCCCTTCTTAGTGTTGACAAATACCGAGCAAACTCATTATACTGCTTACCGGAGGTGCTTGTTACTCTTCTCACCTAGCTGGGATTGAGGGTCAGGGAAGGATGTGAGCGCTCTTGTTCCTCACTTCGTTGTTAGGTAATAAGTGCTGACTCGCTCCTTCCGCAGGGTGAGGTAAGTGACAGGCCTACGTGTACAAAACACCAGCAATAACATTAACAAAATGCACAGCAACAGTCTGGCCACTGCAGGGCGAGCTGTGAGGCTGCGGATAGTGGGGCTCCCTTAGAGACTAGTGACATCCAGCAGCAATCCGGACAAGCTGACCAATCTTAGCCTTGATTGCAATAGTTACCTGCTTTTGATAAGCACTAGTTTTCTTATGTTGGGTGATTAGAGTTTCCATCTCTCCCATGAAAATATACTGTCCATAACCTGGTTATAAATATAATATCCCTGTCGATCTTGAGGGTACTGTTCAAGTCGTGGGCCAGTGTTTCGCTGGCACGGCTGTGGGGTCAGGTTTGTGGCTCTCCAGTGCTGCTACTGCCTGGCCTTCTGCAGAACCAATTAGCCTATTACTGTCACTCCACAAGGAATGGAAAGAGAAATCCCGTGTGTACGACCTGGTTTTCTCCCAAGTACAACAGTGCAAGTATCTGTTACTGAGTCTAAGTAGCAGGTACATGAGGTCACATTACTCAGACAAGGACCTGATTACTGAGCGTTTGGGGCAGCATCACTCATGGCCTCTCTGTCGCTGCCATCCCTGAGCATCCATCAGGCACAGGCAGGCACCTCTGGTACTCTCAACTGGAGCCCCTGTTCTATCCGCTGCTGTAATAAGCAGCGGATTCACTGCTAAATTGGTTCCTCTGGGGCAGTAATAAGCAGATTGACTCAAGGGATTGCTCCTGCTTCCTACCCCTGAGCAGGAAATTTTGATAAATATGTTTTACATTTCTGGCATAAGAATATAAGGGGACCTAATGCAGCAAGAGTTCTGCTGTTGGCCTATTTAAGCTGGCATTCACTTATGCCAAAGTTTTGCATAGTAGCACAAGCAACAATTCTGCTGGTATTAGAAGCAAAATTGTGAACATAGATCCTCTTCAGGATCTCTTTGAGCTGTTCCCCAGGACTTAGGCTAGTAGTCGGGATAGCAGTAATTGCGTCGTTCCCCCTTTACTCTCCACAGTGTGATGAGTTCTTGCTCGTTTGTTCAAGTGTCCTAATCTAGTCACTTTAATGATATTGAAGTGGCTAGAACCAGTCCCCCTGTGCCTAATGCACCAGCTCCAGATCTGGTGGAAACGTCTCTAACAGTGAGGGTTTCTCACCAGGACTTGCATCACTGCTCGTATGTGGGTGTTGTCCACCCTGAGCCATTCAAATATCCCTTGCTGATAGCACTGTTCTGTCAAACTGCAGGGTGAACTTCCTGAACTGCAGAAGTGGAGCTCGCCAACCTCCCGGGCAATCCTGGAGCAGCTCTTACTCATAGTGTGGTTGTGACAGCAGAAATCGGGGCTTTTTTGAGTCCCACATGGCTCATCCCAGGGCCCAAGCCTCGAACGCACTGTTAATTGGCACAGTGGCTGCGGAGGCAAGTCCGAATGCCTCCCTGGTCAAGGTTGTCTCATGTGTGGTGATAATGCTCTGGTGATGACGCAGCAACATCAAAATTAGTGGGGTAACAAGTGAAAAACAGGATAATTTATTATTAGGGGGAAAAAAAAAAAAAGAAAAGAAAAAAAGAAAAAGGTAGTGGCCATGGTTTTTCACTGAAGGCTCCATTCCTGTGTGCCAGTGAACGTACCCGCTGTAGGGAGGCTTCCTGCAGCAGGCAACTTCAACGAGACCTTTGGCTCAGTCGTCCATTCCAGCAGTTCCTGGGGGAAAATGAGCTGCCCCGGGCCTTGGATCGTGTCCAAGCCTCAGGAATGATTCATTGCCCTGCCCTAGGACAGAGAGTTTCACGTGGTCCTTCCTGCCTGCGTGTCGTTGAGTAGTGAGCGCTGAACTGGTTACCTGCCCTCCAGGGTACCCTGGGAGGTGTCCGAGCTCCCTCCTGGTTTTGCCTGGAGGGCGCTTGGAACCTGTGCATGGGCGTCTTCCCGGGAATTTCCTCCCCACGGGCTGCCCTGCTGTGCCATTTCCAGTGTTTCTGTGGCCCGTTTTTTCTCCTTGCCGTGCCGCTGCACTCCGTAGGGTGAGTGCCCCCTCCTAGGCTGCCTGCTGAGCTCCCTGCCAGCAGGCTGTGAAGCTGGAAAATCAGCTTGTTTCCTTCTCTGAAGTTCCCCTGAGGCAGGAAAGTGGAGGGAGTAGCGGGGAACAGCTCTAAGGAAAAAAAATGCAGTAGAAAGGGAGATCTAAACACGTGACTCTGCTTGAGTAGCTATTTGCAAACTGTTCAATCCAAAATATTGTTATTAATAGATAACAATTATTATTGTTATAATTGTTATAATTATGTTATTAAAGCTAACAATTACTGAGCCATCCATTAATTCCCAAGGCACCTTCAGACACATGAGTCGGTTCCTGTGCTGAGCATTAATAGGAATTAAAATTCATTAGAAAAACTCAAAGTGTCTGAAGCTGTTTGTGGTTGGCTCCTTTGGCTGTGCCTGCCATTGACCTGTGGTTGTAGGTGCGGAGGACGGTGCCTGAGCATCACCCAGAGCTGGAGCACCTGGTCAGGCTGCACCATCCCTGGGGAACGCTGCAGAAACAGTGTTCCCTCCTGCTGCTGCTCTGCACACATTGGTGGATTCCTGCACTCTTACTCTTGGAGTGGAAGTTACACGGCCTAATCTCTCTCTCTCTTTTTTTTTTTTTTTTTTTTTTTTTTTTTTTTTTTTTTTTTTTTTTTCTCCTTCCAGATTCTGCCTCATCAATGCTGGTGTTCTGTACCTCTACTTCAGCAGCTTCCAGCAGATAGATGAGGAGGAGTATGGTGGAACGTGGGAGCTGACAAAGGAAGGATTCATGACATCATTTGCACTCTTTTTGGTAATGTCCTTGTTCCCTTTGAGCTGCTCTGTGAATTGATGTGCTTTCTGCGCTAAAACTCGTAGGGAGAAAAGCAGGTGATCTGGCACATATATAGGGGAGATGTTAATAGATAAATAAATTAGATGTTAATATCTAATAAATAGGCTTGATTAGCAAAGAGAAACCTCAAGTCTGATGGCTATTGGCTGTGAAGTAATAGGGGAGGAGGTAGGAACAGACAGACACCCTTCTGCAACTTCCACATAACTCTTCTGCCTTCCTCTCCTCTGTCACAACTACGCTGCTCCCTAACTCCCGCGGAGCTTCATCCTGAGCTGTTTAGTTTGAGTCCTAACCTCTCCCCGCTCTGCCAAGCCAACAAATGCGCTCCTGATGCAAACGCTCCTGCTTGGGTGGTGTCTGAAGCCTCCTCGGCAGTATCAGGATAACCTCAGCTTCCCTTCCTCTCCGCAGGTTGTTTGGATAATCTTCTATACTGCCATCCACTATGATTGACACAGTCTGCAGCCCCTGCCTGTGAAATCCATCTGAAGGAAATCAAGAAGGTTTTAATCAATCCTAATCTCTAGGGACTGGTGGGAAGGCAGGGGAGGTAGAATCAGCTCCCGCAGTCCCAGGGGTCCGAGGAGCCTGGCTGAGCCCGGCCGCTGCCCCCTCGGTTTTACCCACCTGCTGCTCGCTGGAGCTTCTAAAAAGCCATTGACGTTCTCAAAAGCGGTTCAAGACTGTTCAACTTCGGACTCTTCCTGCGACTGTAACCAGTAACTATGTCCAACTTCTGTATGCTGAAGGTTGAATCTGGTAATTTAATGTGTGTATGGCCTCTGTTTGAGATCTTCATTAAATCCTCACTCGTCTTCCATTGTTGTCCTTCAGAAAAAGTTTTAAAAAGCAGCTGTGAGGCACTTAGGAGGAGGGCCCTGCAGCATCCTGGATGAGTTCAGCGGCTGCCTCCAACACTTCTGCAGTGATCAGGTCTGATTTGATTAAACAGACTGTGCTGTCACCATTTCTGAGATTTCTCTTTTATTTTACTTTCAAATCGCTTTCTCGCTAGCATTTTCAAGTGGTCTTTGCTGAAGATAGTTTTTAAGTACCTTTGCTGTGAGGAATTATTGGTTATTACTTGGTTAATGAATGTTTAACTTGAAAACAGTGTTCAGGAGGAACCTCCCTGCATTCTGTTAGCCTGACCATTAACTTGGTTGCTGGAGCTCACTCCAGAGCTCGGGAGTCTGTGCTAATGGACAGTCATTCTGGAGGCAGCCTTTTAAAGGTTAAACATTTAAATTCTAGAATAATTTTTTAAGATGTTGAATGAAATGAGATTCAGATGATCTTTTTTTTTTGAGGAATTGCAGGACACTAAGACACAATTGAGGCAGCTAATATCTTAAAGACAGAATTACTAACTCAGTAAAACTTGGAGGTTTTCTTTGACTTGATCACTCACTAGCTGCGTGATGCCCTTTTTGGGCATCACTTGGAGGATCTCTCCTTTAAAATATTTTTAAAGTCATGTCTTTCAGAAGCTGTTACTGCGAAACACGCACAGTGCCACCCGCTTGTTGTCAGGGAACCTTGTGGTCTAGTTGCTGTGTAGGCCTTGCTTTTCTAAGATCACGCACCCAGAAGAGTCCTAACCTACAGTTGCCTTACAGGGAGGAATTCATACTTTTAATAGGCCCTTACTGAAACTCCACGTTGTTTCCAAGTTGCTGGAAGCCTCACATCTGGCTCTGACACCTGGGTGTGCAAAGCTGGGGATCTTAATCACTTGAAGTGCTGAGCTGAGGCTCCGGAATCAGCCACCCCAGCAGCCCTCCAGCCTCATCAAGGCAGATTATCTGTTCGGTGTGGGAAAAACAGCTGCCTCTTAGGTCCTTGGTTTGCTGATGGAAGAGTAATAGCAGCTTCTGCTACATGTGAGTTGCCAAGTAAATTTTCCTCAAACAAATTTCTCTATTTGTTCCTCTCTGGCCCCAAATTTGCTCGACTTCTCAATTTGATCTTTTTCCCTGTTCTGTCAGCTGAAAGCATTAATTTTCTATGAGAATTACAATGCCTGCTCTTTCTAGGTCACCCTTTGCTACTAGCACCAGTTTGTCCCTTCGCTGTTCCCCGCCATCAGTAAAATCATTGTAGACTTGAAATGCTGTAATAAACATCACCTGGATAACCACCGTGCAGTTCCTGTATCCTCTGTTTTTCTGCATCCGCTTGAGATTTTGCAAAATGTTGACAGTGGGGGATTCCTTCAAGAGTCTGAGTTTTTATAAATCCCACAGTGACTGTGGGATTTACAGATTCTGTGGTCTCTTGTCACGCTGCGGGCTTTAATCCCGCCCTTTCAGAAGGGGACGGAGAGCATTTTCAGTGGAAGCAGTAGCCACAGTTTAAGCCCCTGCTTTGGGGATCAACCAGGAACGCCAAGTGTTGCAGCTCTGTAAGCTGTTCTGGTCTTTCAGCAGACCCACTGCTGCATTGCAGAGTAGTGCCCAAATTGCACAGCATTAAAAGTGCAAAGTGACAGCAAGTTGCTTGCCTGCCTTTTTGCTTTATTCCTGGTTTCCCTGCAGTCCTACCAATTGAGTTTCTTGTGTTTTTTTTTTTTTTTTTTTTTTTTGGTTTATATATGCTTTTCTACAGTTGGGCAGACTGGAAGCTGGGGCAGAGCCTGAGTGATTTATGTGTTGAGAAGGACCATGATAGGGAAAGGACATCAGGTTCTCTGCATCTCTCTAGGGCTCCTGGCAGTGAGTTGGTGAGTTCAGCTGCCAGCTTTTGGCCTTCCAAGGTTTCGGTTTCATGGAGTTTCTCAAGGGTCCCAAGCAGGTTTCTCCAGCCCTGGTGCCAAGAGAACTGAAACTGTGGCAGCTACGAGGAAGTGAGGCCATGGCAGCCTGCAGAGCGGAGCCGAGTGCCTTGCGGAGGTGAGCGCTGTGACACAAGGGGCTTTTGCAAAGACTAGAGATTGATGGGGGATTGTCTAGGAGAGAGCATGAAGATGAATGCGAGAAGGGAGAAGAGCAGCTGGCAGGTTTAGGGACTGCAGCGAAGGCCGCAATAGATTTGTGCGGCACCTCTGTGCTTAGCACTTGTGCTGATGCACCCTCTTGCTCTGCACTCTCTGGAACGACAGGGAACTTGGGAACTGGCTGGTGGGAGTCCCTGCCACTGCGGAGCAGAGACTCTGGGAGAACAGGGCCTCTCCAGGGCTGGGGAAATGACTTGGACAGCCAGAGAGCCCCATGGCACTTGGGCACTGGGCAAAAGGCAGCAGGTCCCTGGCAGGAGGGAGAGACGAGGATATTCCCTAGCCCAGTTTCACCAAAGGGAGAGAGGCAGGGGTTCTGGCACGAAATGGCCAGGAAAGGTTTTTTGTGCTCTCCTAGTCTCCCTTGGACTTCAAACACAAAGGTTTAATGTGAGTTATTTTTCTTGTTAAAGGGAAGGCCAAGGTGTGGATGCAAATACGCGCTAGGACTTGGTGAGGGGAAGTTGCATCGTGTGTCTTGGCAATAGCGGGTGTCAGGCAGCCCCTGGGTATCTCTGCAGGTCTGCACTGTTTGAGCCCGCAGCACAGAGTGGATTTATCCCTTGTGCTTGTAGTTCAGCGAGGGAATTCTGCTGGTGTCGCTTATCTACAGCAGCACTTCGGGTGTCCTTAAAGTGGTGCTTGTTGTAGCTGGCAGTGCATCCCTGGGGCCTCAGAGCCTCTGCCCACTCTGGTATCTCTGGACTTTCTCTACAGGATGTCCAAGCTTGCCAAGGCTGCCCTGTCAGGGTGCCAGGATGCATCTGCAGGGAGGTGACAGAGCTGTTTGGTTTTGGTAAAAAGGCACAAGAACAGTTGGAGTCTGGAAAGCTGAAAAGTGGGAAGTAGAGCCCTGCCTTCGAGTGCTGTGAAATCCCGCATAGATCCTGTAAGTGGAGGTGGTGCCTGCTGAGGCCTTGCAGGCCAGCGCTGTGCTTGATGATGCTCCTCAGGGACCTTAACCTTGTCCTTTACTGCAATGGAAGGAATGGGGCGCAGTGTGCACAGAGCTCCCGGCCTGGGAGAGATGCGTTGGGAGAGGAGGGACCACCTGGAACTTGGGATGGGAGCACTGGGGAGATGTGAAAATAGACCAGGCTGAAACTGGCTGGTAACAGCTGAATTACCCTCCTGTGAGGGGTTGGTTAATGCTGGTGGTGCCCAGCGTGCCCTCCGTCTGCTGCAGTGCACAAACAAAACCTTGTCCTGCCAAGCAAGGGTCGGTTTGCACCTCCCTTCCTTACGGCGCCCAAGTTGGTTAGCAGTGCCTCTCGCATAGCGCTGGCCAGGGTCGAGCAAGGGGCACTGACTGGCTCCCTGGAGGATGAGGAAACAGGATGTGTGCGATCCCATCACCTCTTCGGAGCCAAAGAGCCCAACACGCTGCTTCCAAAAGCAGCAGATGTCCAGGATACACGGGGGGGAATTTGGGGACCTGGCAGCCAAACCAGCAGGTGGAACGGACCAAGCTGAAAGGGAAATGGCCCCGTTCCAACATCAGTGTGGAGGGGAAAAGTAATTTCCACAAACCCAAAGCATTTTATTCAATCCAGAATCAAACACCCTCTTGCCCTCAGTTATTTTACTGCATTTTTTTGGAAGAGTCTTGGAGGAAAAAAAACATTTGAGTTGAAACATTTTGGCCATCCTGGTTTCAGAAATGTTAGTGCAAAATATTTAGACAGTTTCCCCCCTTCCTGAAGCCAGAGTTTTCAGCAGGAGTGATCGCTGATCATGGATTTCATTGAAAACTCAACGTGCGAAGGAGGGTGCCTCCGCCACAACGTGGTGGGTCAACGCGAGGAGCGAGCAGAGGAGCTGTCTAGCAACCAGCACCAGCCTTCGGCGTGAAGGAGCGCTCTGCCACCACCACGCTCCTACCAGCAGCCTGCTCCTTGGAGCTGCACAGGGAGAGAGCAGTCCACCGTGTCCCCAAGCTGTCCCCAAGCGCGTAGGTCCGCGAGCTGTCCCAGGGAGGGGACAGCAGGAGGGACCTCTGTGTCCTCCCGGCCTGCCACCTGCTCCTCTCCCCTGAGCACAGCCGCCCTTCCCGATGTGCCACGCTGCCACTCCTGAGGTCACTGTCACCCACGCAAGGCTGCAGGGGAGGATGCACAGCCCCAGGGCAGTGCCCAGCTGTCCCCAGATCTCCCTGTGTCCCCTTGGCCTGTCCCTGGGGAGCTGGTGAGCAAAGGAAGCAGGCTTTGCTCCATCTCCTCTGTCCCCCCCCTCCAAATTCAGAGTCCCCTTTTGGCACTTGCAACCCCGTGCTAAAGCTGCCTTGCAGCCTGGTGTTCCCCTTGTTCAAAGCAGGGGCCAGGCCAGACAGAGCTCAAGACAGATGTCCCCTGTATGGCCACGCTGCCCCGCTCCCCTCCTCCTTATGTTGGCCAGGAACCTGCAGCAGCATGAGGCGATGCCCAAAGCTGAGCAAAATCCTCCTGGAGTGCAAACTGGCTTGCTTTCCCATCACAGGGGATGTCTGGGCAGAGGGACACCCATGGTGTGAGGTGACATTTATTTTCCTTGAAAAAAAATAAGACATAAAGCCACTAAAACGCAATGTTTTGCAAGAGTGGTAGCAGTGCCCGCTGCAGCTAAACTGTCCCGGCACCCACAGGGGATTCGGGGCTGAAATCAGAGGGATCGGGAGCAGGGGCGGTTGCTGGCCGGGGCGGGATACTGCGATGCTCCTGGGAGCTCCCGGCTGCGGCGGAGGGAATCGCGGGGCGCAGAGCGCCGGGCCGCGGCGCAGCGGGAGGGCAGCGGGCGGCCCCGGAGCCC
>VWPW01022267.1:61243-87976 GCA_013389825.1 Crypturellus undulatus | reverse complement strand
CCCGCGCGGAGGCGGTGCCGGCGCCCGCCGCTTCCGGCGCTCGCAGCGGCGCGGGACCGGCATGGCGCTGGCGGAGCGGGAGGCCGCCCCGCAGAGCGGCCTGGGCGCCTACTCGCCCGTGGACTACATGAGCATCACGAGCTTCCCCCGCCTGCCCGAGGAGGAGGCGGCGGCGGCGGGCGACGCGGGGCTGCGCTCCCGCAAGGACGAGGACGCCTTCCTGGGCGAGCAGGACACGGGTGAGGGCGCAGGCGGCCGCCGGGCCCCGCGGGCGGCCTGCGCCTCTCCCCGCGCTGAGTCCCGCATGCCCCGGCCTCCCCGCGCATCCCTGTCTCCCCGCGCATCTCTGCTTCGCCCCGCATCTCTGTCTCCCCGCGCGTCCCAACCTCCTCGCGCATCCCGGCCTCCCCCGGCATCCCTGCCTCCGCGCGCGTCCCGGCCTCCCCGCGCATCCTCTCCCCCGATCCCCCGTCCCGCTTTCCTCAGCGGCTCCCGCCTGCCCGGCCTCCCGCTCGCGGTGCCCCAGGCGGCGGCCCCGCGGCCAGCGGAGCCGGGGAGCCCCGTCCGAGCCCGCCCCGCGGCCATTCCCTGCCCCGTCCCGCCCCGGGGTCCCCGGGGAATTCGCCGCGTCGCGGCCGGGCCGCAGCGCGGGGACATGGGAGCGGGGAGGGCCCCGCGGGGGCTCCTCCGGGAAGGGGAACGCGGGGCTGCGGGACGAGGCGGCGCCGCGGCCCCACCGGCCCCTTCCACCGCACGAGGTCTGGGGGCTCCCCTCGAGCTGCAGCCGGGTCTGTCCCTCATTCCCTGCGTTGCCACCACATTGTCACGCCGTTGTCACCCCCCACACACCATGCTGCTCATCTGTCTGTGTCGGCCACACGCTCCGGGACTCTGCGTGGTGCCTTCTTCCCAGCTCTGGTGCCTTTTTCCATGAGCAGGAGCTCCCGCCTCCTGCTTTTCCCTGCCAGACCCCTCATTTAATTTGCTGGGACCTGGCAGGAATCAGAGGCACCGAAGCTGCTCTGGAAGTTGGGTACTAGCTGCAGATCCAAAGAGGTTTTGTTCACACCCAGTCCTTTCCTGTCAAATACACGGCTTTAATAAAACCAGGTGTTCCTTTTAATTGCCTGTTTTTAATTAATGCTTCTTTGCGAACAGTCCAGAGTCATGTTTTTCTCCTTTCCATTGTGATTTTTGTCAGGTAATGTAGCTTTTCCCTGTGTTACCGTCCCCCAGGAAGCCCACACGACACAAAACTGAATCTTGCGGTTTAACAGTCTGTAAGTTATCCTAGTGTGACGCTGTTGGTTGGAATTCGCTGCCCCAGGGATTAATTCACCCAGAGGCCTGCTCCTCTTCCTGCACTGCTGATGGATGCCAGGGATGTGCTTCTGCTCCAGGCTCTCTGCCCAAGGAGCAGGGTTTCGATCTGTTCTCCACAGTCTGAGATCGAACACATACGGCTCCCAGGGGCTGTTTTATAGCTCCCAAACAGATGTTTGGCCAAGTGAACCTGCGAGTCCAAAGCCTGTATTTGAACAGGTCCTGCTTGCACCTCGTCCTGTCTGACTGTCCCATCATCCATTTTCATCCTGTTCCATCCCAACCCCCTCATGACCAGAGTCAAGAAAGCAAAGTGCCCTCCTGACGTGGTTTCAGCGCTTTCAAATGCACGAGGCCTCTCAGACCTCGTATGAAGCACAAGCCATTTCATGCCACCTTGGCTGTGCAAGCCTCCTGCAGGGCAGGAGGGGCTGCAGTAGTGTGTGCTCTGCCATGTCATCTCCCTCCGTGCTCGAGAGCTGCCTCCCTGCTGTGTGCCCGCGTGCCGCTTGGAGAGCCACACTCCTACAGCACCATGCGCCTGGTGTGGAAAAGCCGCCTGTGCTTCCTCATCACATCACCTGCCCCACCAAAAGGGCTGGGAGTCCAGGCCTTGGCTTCTGCCACATGGAATGTTTCCTTGAACAGTGGCCCCCATTCTGGTGCTCTTGGTTCTGCGGAGAAGCCTCTGAAGAACCAACCAGTCCCAGAGAGCAGCATCCTCCTGAGCCTGCAAGAAGCTCTGGTTTCTCTGCCACCCGCTCAGCGATGCTAGCGCTGAGGTGTCCCTGATGCCTCAAAGTGCCACTTCCAATGTGGAACCAGGCTTCCTTCCTG
Source organism: Crypturellus undulatus (assembly GCA_013389825.1). Lineage (NCBI taxonomy): Eukaryota > Metazoa > Chordata > Aves > Tinamiformes > Tinamidae > Crypturellus > Crypturellus undulatus. The sequence continues at coordinate 85,816 of VWPW01022267.1, read as the reverse complement.
GCCATGCATGGAAGTAGCACTTGATAGCTTGTCTTTCAAGGATGAATTGTGGTTCTACACAGGTGTCTGAGCGTGAGTGGCTTCAAAGAGCTGAAGCGACTTGCCCGAGGTCTTGCAGGGAGTCCGTGGCAGAGGGGAAGGGCAACGCGAGGCTCCTGTGCCCCTCTCCCACGGCTCTCCAGGTGGTTCGGATCCACCCCAGGCCCCCAGGGACAGCTGCACTGCCCTCTGGCCATCAGGGGCTCTGGATGCCTGAGGCGGAGCGAGCGGATGCAGTCCCAGAGAGGCTGCTGAAGGGCCCCGGGGCTATTCTCGCCTCATTTCCCTGCTGCCAGTGCAAGTGGAAGGGGAGATGTGCCCACACAGATTGCCAGGGGCTCTGTGGGACACGTCCGCTGCCAGCCCAGTCACGGTCCTCACAGGAGACCCCTTGGCCTGCCATGTCCAACAGGCCTGGGCTCCCCTCGGTGCCCGCACGCCCAGGCCTCACTCCTCCGACCCCACCGTCCTGGAGGGGCTCCAGGGCGCTGAGCGCGGCCGTGCTCGGGGCTCAGCTGGGGAAGCTGAGCGCTTCCCAGCGCTGCTCCTGAGTCTCTACAGCGTGGACGGGATCAGAGTCACCTTAACGGGACTCCCTGACTGTAGGGGGCTTCAAGTTACAGCATGGCTAAAATTAAAAATAATTAATTCGTAATTAAAATCAAGACTCCCTGCCTGGCACTCAAGAACTGCGCAAGGTCTGAGCGGAACCCCAGGGTTTTTAGTGGTGTGACATGGCCCCCCAGGAGATGCTGCCGGCTGAGGAGATTGAGAGGTCAGGGAGGTTACTGGGGCTGGGGGGTCCAACTACTCCTGCTCCTGGGTCACCGCTTAGGCCAAACCTGGAGAGCGTCCCCAGGACGGGCAGGGCGTGCAGCGAGCACCCTGCTGACCCACATGCCGGGGCCATGAGAGCAGCCGCTCTGTCCTACCCCTGCGCGAGGATTTTCCTCGCTGCAGCTGCACCCTCAGCCTCGGCGTTCACAGGTGAAGCCCCAGCGGGTGCAGGTTGATGAAGCCCCAGCAGACGCCCGGCAGGGACTGGCACTTCCCCTCCTCTGCCCCGGGGCTGCCACCCTAGGGCTGTCCGCAGCAGCATCGTGTGCTTCATGTCACCACGTGCCCACAGCGCCTGCCCAACAGGCACTCTCAAAAGCAACAGCTGAAGCCAGCAGGGAGAGCTGTCACATCCCAGAGCAAAACAGAGGCTTTTGGTCACCCCGAACTCTGCCTGGGTCCCACGGACGCCAGGCAGGGAGAAGTCCAGGCTTCCTCCCCCTGCATTCGCCGTCTCCGGGGCTGTGAGTGCAGCAAGCAGCTTGATTTCACGGCGGGCCTGGTCAGCTGGAGGACATGAGAAATTTAAGTCAAGCGTTTCTGCGACCTGGTGGAGCTGCCGAGACCCTCCAGCATGCAGGTTTGCTCTTCTCTGCCTCCGCTGTGTCACAGCGGTGCTTCCTGTGCCTGGGTTCTACTTTGAGTCTGTTTTGCTCAGGTGCTCCAGCTCAAGCAGAGCCCCCAGTAAGGCTGCTGGGCTTCGCTTCTTGTCTTAATGTCCTTTCCTGCTGCATTTCTGAGAGCTGTTAGCAAGTCAGAGCTCAGCAAGAGACAAAGGAGCAGCAGTTGCAGGCCCATTGCTGAAGGCTGGTGAATTGGCTGAAACGGAGCAAAATTCGGGTTTCTTTCTTACCCCTCTTTGGGGAAAAAGTAATCTTGGAATAACTAGCACTAAAGGAAGGGAAGAGTAAAATGATCCAGAGCAGCATCTGAGCCAGAAAGTCTTTTGAGAGCTCAGATCAATAGGGAAGGTAATAGCCTCGCTGGAAGGAGCACAGTGTAATGTTAGTGCTGGGTAAACACTGCAATAAGAACCCGGTGTTGCTCAATTAACTAACACTTGTTTTTTCCCTGCTGCCCACAAGATCCAGACTCCTTCCTGAAGTCGGCTCGCCTGCAGCGCCTGCCCTCGTCCTCCTCGGAGATGGGCAGCCAGGATGTGTCCCCTCTCCGCGAGACGAGCAAGGACCCTTTCTCCGGGGACTGCAGCTGCCGGCAGGACGGGCTCACCGTCATCATCACCGCCTGCCTCACCTTCGCCACGGGCGTCACTGTGGCCTTGATCATGCAGATCTATTTTGGAGACCCGCAGGTAAGGCACAGCGGTGGCTTTGCAGCCTGCTCTGTGCCCTGGCACCATGCTGCGGCTGCGAGCAGCAGCGCCCGTCGGGTTTGGGGTGGCACAGGATGGGGCACAGAGACCCGTCAGGCAGACAGGAAGGTTTTCAGAGAGCAACTTTCCTTTAAGGAGACATCTTTTGTATATCTCCACTTGCAGAAATTTACAGATCTGTCTATTAGGGCCCATCTTGGAAAGCATCTGTTTCCACCCGGGATCAGGCAGGGGAACGTCTGAAAGCAGAGCAGAACCTCCTGCTAACGCTCCCCAGGGGCCAGTGCAGAGCTACAGAGCGAAGGGAGCAGGGTGAGGGGGCCATGCATTCCTCAGAGGACATAGGCTGTAGAAACACGCTGCCTGTGAAGCAATAGAACCTAAGAACAGCACAGGAGCATCCAGCGGTCCTCACCACATGGCACCCAGCAGGGCAGACCCGGCTGCAAGTCCAGACACAGAAATAGAGGGCCTTGCTGATTTGATTTTGTCTTCCCTTACGGAGATGCAAGTACAAGTGTTGGCAGAGGACCAACACTTTGGTCTGTCTATATAGGGCAGCTGAGAGCACCCCGAGTTATCCTGCCCATCAGCCTGCCCTGTCCATCGCACCTTAGGTCTGTAGGACCTTAGCACTTCCCAAGGCCACCCCAGCTCGTGCCCAGAGTCAGCAGTCTGGACTTGAGAATTAACTTGACTAAAAATTAATCTTTTTTTTAAACTTCGTGCAACTGTATGAATACTGGTGCTGACACAAAGAAAGGGTGAGATCAAGCCATGACTGCATTAGGGAGATGGGGAGATGGGACTGTCATTTTTTAGCTGCACGAGTGTATTCCTCTTTCCAGGGTTTGCTTTGCCACAGCAATCCATCCTCCTGTCCCTCCTGAAGATTACTCCAGCTCTGCTCTTGGGTTTATGGAGAATAGGGGCAGAACACAACTGTGATCAAACAGAGTGGGCGCAGTTGTCCTGGGGTGGATGTGAGACACGTTGTTTCCACCCATATTTGGAAGCACCTGAAACCTCAGGCCTTGACTCCGGCAAACTGGAGCCAGGCGGCTGGCCTCGTAACTACTGCGACATCGGCCCCATCCCGTGGGGCATCCCACAGAGCCGGGCTGTGCCCTGGGGTCCTGGCCCTGTCTCAGGCCCTGCCGCTCTCTCCTCTCCCGGCAGATCTTCCACAAGGGCGCTGTGGTGACGGACGCAGCGCGCTGCACGGCCTTGGGCATTGAGGTGCTCAACAAGCAGGGCTCCTCGGTGGACGCGGCCATCGCCTCGGCCCTCTGCACGGGCGTTGTCAACCCACACACGTCCGGGCTTGGTGGGTACGTATGGCCTGTGTCCCCGGGGGTCCCCAGGCCCCCGTAAGCAGAGTTTTACCCTTCTCCTAGTCCAAATCCCTGCTTGCAGGATGTGCTCACAGCAAGTCCAGCCCCTGCAGAGGGAAGGTGGGTGAGCCTAGACCAGCAGATCCCTCTGCCCCACTCTCCATGGCCGCTGTGGCCAGGCACAACCACATCTTCCGTGTCCACGCGGAGGTGGCCCCGCTCAGGCGCTGCTTGTGCCTTCACATCCTCCTTAAGAGCATGAGGAAGCCCCAGCCACCAGAGCTGAACCAAACTGGCGACAGGACAGAGAGATCCATAGCCAGGCGCCGCTGAGAGCAATCCCGAGCCAGCTTTAGTGAGCCACGACTAATCTGAGCCTTAGGCTCGACACTGCAGGAGAAGGGGGCCACGGACTGCCTGAAACCATGCAACTGTGCCAGGGTGCTTGCAGCACCCAGGCTCACGGGACCCAGTCCCAGTGTTGTTAGAGATCAGATTCCCTCTTTTAGCTTTGCTCCTTGTGCAAGAGAAGAGGGAGATGCAACCCTGGCTCCAGGCAGAGTGGAGAAGATGAGGGAGGCAGTCATGGGATGCGGGTGCAGTTGGGGCTGGCGAGCCCTGCACCTCGCCTCCTCCTGCTCCAGTGCTGCCCTCCTGCGCTGGGAACCCCTTGAGATGCCCATTCTCAGCCCTCCAGGAAGTGTCAGGAGTGTTGCATAAAACCCTGTCATCTGAGAGCTGAAGTGAAGATTGTTCGGTTGTAAGCAACACCCCACCCCCCACCCCCACGTTGTTGCAAAATTGTTCGGATTAGAAAGAAAATCCCACATAGTCCTAGCCCCAAAGTGGAACAGACCAGTGGCCCTGCTGGCCAGGCTGGTGGGAACTGATCCAGCCTCAATTGCTGACTCATCCCCATGGACATCCTGCTTCGGACCCTCGGTCACCCTGAAGAGGTCCCTTCACTGCTCTGGAAGCAGCCAGGACCTGGACAAGGACAGAACCTTCCCCTCACCCTGCTGCTGCCCCGGCCAGGTCTGGGCTGCTGCTGTGCAGAGAGCAGCCAAGAGGCGCTCTGTTCCCGAGGAGACACCTTGGCTCACGGTGACGCGTTGAGCCTGACGGTGTCGTGCAGGAGGACAGCCAGGATGGGCACCACGGCCTTTCCCTCCCAACGGGCTAGGGGTCCTGGCTCCCTAATGGGAGATGAGCAACTTGCTGCCATACCCCCCTTTGCCCTCGTTATTCTGGGTTATGTGGTAGCACGGTTGTTCCTGCAGGGCTTGCCTAATCCCTCCATCTCTCTGCAGGGGTGGGGTGATGCTGGTCCACGACATCCGTAAGAACAAGAGTGAGGTGATCGACTTCCGTGAAGTGGCTCCCCTGGGCATCCCCGAGGAGGAAGGGCTGCAGAAGGCCTTGGACACCAGGGTGAGCAGCAGGGGCTGGACGGGTTTCTCTTCTGCAGCTGGAGCTGGCTGAGGTCTCCAGGCCTCCCCTCTCTGCACGTCCACACTCCATCCTGACTGCCCAGAGGAGAGGAGGAGAGGGCTGGGGAAGAGGAGAGGCCACAGGCAGACATCAGCACAGCTCAGACTGCCTTGGGCCTGTCCTCACAACCAGGACGCCTGCGCCATGTCTCCCCTGATAACACCCTTCCTGCGGGCACCGTATCGTTGGGCACTGAGAGATGGGGGAACCCTCATGGCCGCGTTTCCACAGGCAGCAGGAGGCATCTCCGCTGATGAGAGATCCCAAGCCCTGAGCACCTGAGGAGCCGCAGGGCAATCCTGCGTCTCTCCCGAAACGCCTGGAGCCTGCAGGCCCCTGGGGAGTCCAGAGGCCTAGCAGAGCGCGGGGAGTGAGGGAACCATCCCTTGGAGCAGGGGGATGCCAGAAGAACAAGGGTCCTAGGAGGGCGCAGAAGTCCTGTGTTGCTCTGCTGTGCTGTTTCTCTTGAATTCACATTCATCAGGAATGAACCTACTTTTCTTTCTTCCTGAAGACCATTATTCCTAAATTTAGTGTGTTACTATAGACCCTAGCCTCTTCCCTTCTCCTAAAGACCATGCGAGCATCTTCCATGTGAGCATGACTCACCTCTCCTTTCTGTCAATTCTTTGACTTGCAGCTGGGGGACACGTCCTTACAGGATGGAAACTGTACCCTGCCTTTTTGTCCTTCCTTCTTTTACAGCTAGGTCTCCTTGTGGGGGTGCCCGGCATGATACAGGGAATGCACCAGGCACACCGGTTATACGGCAGGTAAGATGAGTTGGCTGGTGCAGATGGGCTGGGTGGTGGGACCATTTGCGCTCTGTGGTCCTTACGGGGCAACTGGGAGTGTGTGACCCCTTGCACTTGGACCACAGGCTCATGTCAGCCACAACCATTAGCTAAAGAGTGCTTGGAGGTAAAAATAGGACCTTTTTTGTTTGTTTTATTTAAAAGAAAGAATTTATTTTTGTCAGGTTTTCTCAATTTCGGCTAATGAGTTGAAAAGTGAAGAATACCTAACATAGAGAGTTTCCATCTTTTTCCTTCTTATCTTCAGTAAGAAAAGAAAATTGATTACAACTGGAAAATTAACCACAACTTAAAAAGGGACAGTTTTCAGCTTTGATTTTATTCAAAAAGCAAAAATTTTTGCAAATATTTCTAACAAGGCAGAGGGAGAGTTTGAGCAGCTTGCTTGGGGTTACGGTCTGACTCGAAATTTAACCTCAGATATGCCCCCTCCCACGTCTTTTTATTGATGCTTCTCTGTGAGGCACATTGTGGATCACTGAGATTATCTGGGTGAGAAGAAATAAGCCATCATAAGCTCAGAGCTCCTTTTGGTGGCCCGGGCTGCAGCTGGCCCACAGGCTGGCGTGGCGGGAGCCCAGGTAGAGCAGTGCCGAGCCCCATGCTCACCCCCCACAACCAGGGTTGCCCCGCTGCATACCCTGCCCGGACAGGAGATCTCACCCTGTTTTCTTCTTTGGCAGACTCCCGTGGTCCGAGCTGCTGGGTCTGGTTGCTGGTGTTGCTCAGGACGGGTTCAATGTCACGCATGACCTGGGTGAGTAAATGACGGGGAGCCATGGGTCCACACTCTGCATGAAGCAGCCCATGGCCATTGCGCTGACAAGGGAGGAGGGAGCTGGCGACATGTCTGGCAGGAGGTAGATGGTTATTTGATGGAAACTAGGATTCTTCTGGCTTGGAAACAGATGGTGTCAGGAGCAAGGCGAGAGGAGACCGTGATGACAAGAAAACAGGAGCCCTATCCAAGAGGTCAGGGCACAGCAGGCCAAGGCAGGCAGCCAGGGCTGGCCAGGAACAGCTCTCTGCTCCTAACAACTCCAGCCTGGACCCAACTCTGGCACTGAGAGGAGAGGGCTGCCCTGCTGGCTCTGCTCGAGCCTCGCCATGCAGCTTTGGGAGGATCCTTGCTCCCCCTTCCCTGTACTCCCTGCCACCTCCGACTTGCAGTGTGTGCAGTACATGAGCGCAGCAGGGAGCTGAGCGCTCAGGCTCCTTCCAGGCTGTAAGGGAAACACGACCCAGGTGCCCTGCGATCCAAGTCTCCAGTTTGCTAATAGGTACCAGATAGCAGCAACTCCCAGAGCTCCCCATGAGGCACACAGTGACTCCATAGCGTGCAAGCCAGTGGTCCCCTGGGCTGTCTGGACGTCCCCGAGATACTGCTCTCTCCCTCCTTGTCTGCAGCCAAAGCTGTAAGTGAACTGAAGGACGTGAACTACTCGGACAAGTTTCGGGAGACCTTCCTGCCAGACGGGCAGCCCCTACTGCCAGGCATGTTCGTGAGGCGGCCGGACCTCGCGGCTCTGCTGGAGATGCTGGGAGCAGAGGGAGCATCAGCTTTCTACAGTGGCAACTTGACGCAGGAGATCATCTCGGAGGTGAGCCATTGAGCCCTGCCCGTCCTTCCCTCTGCTCCAGACCGTGGCAGAGCACAGAAGAGCCTAGGAAGGTGCTACCTGCCTTATCACCTGCTTAAAATGGGAAAGGCACTTGAAATAAGATATAGCCAGGTGACACTTTAACAACAGGGACAAATATGTGGAGACTTCTTTGTTCCTCCTGTCCATGTCACTGCAGCAGTGTGACTACAGTCTGCAGAAGCAGAACAATTTCAAATACCCTCTGGGCTGTATCAAGGTAGCGTTAGTGACAGCCCCTGCTTCCCCTCAGGAGAGGAACCCCATTACTGGGAAGTAATTTCTTGTTAATGAGACTATGTGAGCTGCATACTCAAGGAAAATGATTTAAAAATAAAATCAGAATAAGTAGTTCACTGACTTCCAGATTAAATAAATGCTCCCTCTCTATTAAATGGTCTAGGCTTTTGAGTCAGTTCAACCCATGGGCTGCAACACTGCTGCCCTTTATAGGACATCCCTATAAGCCATGAAGTTATTTCAAATTTGTGAGTGAACATATAAGCCAGGAGGCTGGAACATGGTCTAATTTAGAGAATATGATACAGTTGACCTTGTAGGCAGTATATCAGACTGGCTTGGACACGTGGAGCGTTGCCTTGGTTTAACTTCTGCTGATAGGGGTGGTCTTTTGAAGAGCCTCATGTCACTGCTCAGTATGGAGCCCTGCCTTAGGACTGGAAACATTAGGTGCTAATATTCCGGGGTTGAGTGTGCAATTACAGGTCTGGCCCTAGAGCAGAGTTTGCTCCCTGGTTTCCCACATCAGCTTCACAGTGTTAATTTTTCCACAGGAGCGAAGACAACTAAATCATGTGAAACTGTGTAAATCTCCAAAGACTTTTCCCTTTCTTTCCACTGCAATGTGGGAAAGCGCAGGATCTGAGACAGCGTTTGCAGTGTGCGGTTGCCATAGGCTTCTCCCTCTTCCTCCAGACTCCTCCTGCCGCTCCCAGCAGCTCCGCTCAGGGGTTGCCCCGGCACAAGCCAACTCCTCCAGCATGGGCCCTTCCCTGCTGAATTCAGCTATGGTCTTCAACCAGGAAAAGGCCTTTCCCTCCAAGTTGCTTTCAGAAGAGAGGAAGAATCCCAAGCAGGGGCCTTCTGCAATTTTGGGGTCATTTGACAAACAGAACCAGGCCTTGAATCTCATGCTCCAGGGCACTTCAGCATAGAGGGCTCGTCCCTTACCCTGTTGAGGTGCCCTCCAGGCATAGTAGCTTTCCTGTTCCCAGAAAGTCCTTCTCTTTTGCATCGATAGTACCTCTCAGCCTGTCAATATTCAAATGCTTCATAACTCTTAATCCTTGCCACCCGCTAGGAGGGAACATTGTGAGGCAGTATTATTTTCCATCCTCATGGAAAATAAGGATAGAAAACTTTTTCCAGGGCAGCTGGAGTGAGAGGGAGCTTTAGGAGGCACTCTGCAGATCTTGACGGTGGTGATGAGACAGCCCTTCAAGGCTTGGTGTCATGAAAGCACAGATTTATAAAGAACTGTCCACTTTGATTATGCTGGAAGTCCTCAGCACTCAGGAATCTCGATGATATTTGTTTAATAACCCTGTATTCATTCACCTGGGCTGCCGGAGGACTGCCTCGATGCTGCCTGCTCAGCGTGATCTGCTTTGCTCTCCTGCTCAGGTCCACAGCTACGGAGGAGTCCTCGTGGAGGAGGACTTCAGCAACTACAGCGTCACAGTGGAGGACCCCGTGCACACCGTGTATCGAGGTAACAAGGCGGCCTGGCCCTCAGGGGGAGGTTTCCTTCACCCGGCAGCAGGTGGGAGCAGCATCTGCCAAGCTAGGGCCACCCTGAGCAGTTCCTAAAAAGCTCCAAGCTCTGCTGAGGTCTGTAGCAGCGTCTGCCGAAGAGCCCGACAGCGTTTCCTGCACTGATGCATCACCAGCAGTTTGGGAGGTTTTTAGCACCCAAAATGGGCTTTTTTACCCCTTGACGGTGACTGGTGGTATTTTGCTATAACGTGACTGCCTAAAGAAGCAACATAAACACATGCTTAGGCCCTACCTACATATAAGTTAGACCACGGAGTAGTGCCTACATCTACAGTTGATCTGCAAAGGCGAAAAACCTGCTTTATGCAGAAAGTTTTCTTAATGTCATTCTTTTATCAAAACCACTGTATCTATGATTATTATTATCATTAATTACTATTAGTATTATTTATTATTACTATTATTATATTTTATTATTATTGTTTTTTAGTATTAATATGTATTATGCACTGCTGATACCCATAATGTTACAAACCCTTTTGATCTCCATTTACCCATACTGCAGCCAACCAGCCAACAAACAAGAGCTGAATTTCAGATTAAAAAAAACCCTATTTCAGCTTCCTTTATTCATCAAAAAGAAACAGAATGACACAATATGAAGGTTTGGGGAAAACTTTTTAAAATCATATTGTTTTCTATTATCTCCCCTAGTCTGGAAAGCTTTCCATGTCCTCAAGGACAATTGCTTATGGGAAATTACTATAATTCGACAGCATCTGGCAAAAGCAGCTGCAATCCTCTTTTCTTCCCTTCCCAGGTCATCTTGTCCTCAGTCCCCCACCTCCACATGCAGGCCCTGCACTAATGACTGCACTGAATATCCTTGAGGGCTTTAACATCACAAACCAAGGATCCAGGGGGAACATGTTGCACTGGATGGCAGAGGTAAGAGTGGGTTAAGCATTTGTCTGAATTTGTTGGGCTGCTGGAGAATGTATTGATTTGTCAGTTGTACAAAAGCATAGGTGATTCCCAAGGAGAACAAGGAAATAGACTGCTGAGGTGTAAAGCTGAGCTGTCCAGCTCAGGTACATGCAGATGCTGGAATCTCCTGCCTAGCTGATCTCTTTCCTGCTTAAGAAGGATGTTCCCAAGAAGAGCAGTGCCTTTTGTCCATCTTCTATGTGGTCATCTCCACAGAATGATCCCCCAGCAGTTGAGGACAGACCTATCTGTTTCCTTTGCAACTTATGCCCCAGAAGCTTGGGCAGCACTAGGGTGATGTGGGGGTCCTGGTGGGAGAGTCTGCAGTGCTGCAGCCAAAAAGCCACAGATGGACATGACCAAGAAAACTATATTTTTAAAAAACATTTTAGCTACATTTTAGCTAACCTCAGGGGTCTAGATTGTAATCTATGCAGTATTTATGTCTGTAAATAGCCCTTCCAAAATTTAGCAAGTTTCTGGGAAGACAAACAAGCATTCAGTTTTCTGCTCTGTAAGCACAGTTGTGTTGTTAGACATTAACAGGTTCCAGAGCCGGGAGTTTTAAGCAAACACGTGATCACATGTAGCAGCTGAAAGAAAAATATATGGGAAAAAAACCCAGATCCCATCCTCTTTAAAAGTGCCATCCTCGGGGTGCCCTGGGACTAACATTTGGGTGACTTACAGGTAGCTGGGTCACGTTAGTTGGTGAGGAGAGTCCTAGTGACCCTGTTTCCAGACAACAGCACAGCTGGACCATGGAGCTGGTTGCACTGTTGCTGTTGGGTGTATTTCACCTTGGACGTCACATGTACAAATCCTGCTGGATTCATGTGCCTCCCCCAGCACAAAATTTGCTATGCAAAACCTGATGGTCATCTGCCACCGTATCGTGTCTTGTAGACCTTTTCACTGAGATATTCCCAGAACTGGGTTATTAGACACTTTGGTTCACAGGCTTTAACCTACCTATTGGGAGAACAGATACCTTTTCCTGTGTGAAGAATATAAAGTGGAATTTCCAGGGCCACCTAAATGTTGATTTTTCTTTCTCTGATTTCAATTTAGACATTAAAAATAGCCTTGAGCCTTGCTAGCAACTTGGGCGACCCAAGTGATGATGTGTCCGTCACTCATGCTGCAGAAGGCATGCTCAGGTAGGTCTGAGGCTGCCAGGCACATTCCCAGCTGTCAGAACCTGTGGTTTGGATATCATTCCTCAATTTGGTCTTTTCACAGGGAAAACTTGCTTTTTTTTCTACCTTTTTTTTTTCCCGAGAAAGACCAGTCCTTGAGGTCCTTCCTAGGGCTCACTCTTCCAAAGCATCACAGCCGGCCCCAGGAGACTCTGAGGATTTCCTCCCACAGATTTCCTTCAACTAACTCAATCTCGAGGGTTCCTCCCCATTTCTCACTCCTCTGACTCTTGCTTCTCAGCAGGTCAAACCCATGTGTTGCTGACTGTGACTGCCTGCAGTATCCTGCTTTTCTTTCTCCCCACTCCTGCAATGGTGCTTGATGCCTTTACAGTTCTCACAGTACCTCAAGAGAGGCCAGGCCAGGGATTTCAGCCCAACCTTGACCCCAGAGACAGTTTCAGCTGTGGTTGCTTTGGGCCCAAAGCTGGATTTAGCTCATTCTCCTCTGCACTTAGACCAGCATTCAGGCAGGTTCCAGTACATCTTGTCCCTGAGGGCTGAGTTCATCACCACAGATAATGCCGTGGAGGTCTACAGCAGTCCCTGTCTGTGCTGGGCAAGACATCTCATTTCCTTCCATTTTTTAATCCAGAGGAGCTCCCTGTCCCCAGTATGAGCCCTTTCAGGGAGCCACTTCCCGTAGCATGCAGGTACACCCCAACAGGAGAGCAGGAGATGTTCAGCTTTCTGAGTTCTTTGCTTTCTTTCCTCTTTGCTACCCCTCATCACTGAAGTAAATCAGAAGCCAACACCCTGAGGCAGCTGATTAACGACTCGCAGTCCTTCTCTGCTGACCCACGCATGCCCCACTTCTCCACGGAGAGCGGACCCGCTGCCAGCCAGGTCCTCATCATGGGGCCTGATGACTTCATTGTTGCAGCTGTAAGGTAAAGGATTTACTTCTTCTCCCCATAACGGGTTCAGAGGGAGGGAACTACCCCTGGAGCTCAGGAATACGGGTTGTGGGTTTCCCTCTCAGAAGTTAGCCTAGGCTTTCAGCCTGTAGCATCAGTCCCTGGTCTGCTTCTCAAGGAGCCTCAAAGGCGAAGAGAAACAAGGTCGTTATGAGATGTTGTGTTTTCTAGACAAGCTTGGCGGTCCCAGAGGAAATTGTGTATTGATCATGAAAGTAAAAATGGTCGAAAATCCCTGGGCTACATCAGCAGCATACGCACATTCCCCAGCTGCTCATGGGGCAGGATTGTAGCAGCAGAATGGGGCAGATGGGGCGGGGGGCTGTGGTCCTCAGCAGCTCTCCCTACCTCCCTGCACAGCACAAACATTTCTGGAGTGGCCTGATCTGCTCCCTAAAGAGGAGGTGACAACGGAATTCAAGGACTGCCTGGGACATGGTGACCAGCATGATCCACCACCTCGATAGGAATCCTTAGACACAGGCGAGGACCAAGCCTCTGCAGTCCACACAGCTCCTGCTGCTAAACACATGGGCACCTTCATTACTCATGTCTAGCCAGCCCTAAACACTTGCTGAAGATTCTCTGTTGAGACAAAATGGGAAAATTAAAGCACTGAAAACCCTGAGGTGTACAGTGAATCACTGTGCAGATTCTGATGAAATTCTCTGTGTTTCTTTTCAGCTCTTTGAATCGTCCGTTTGGCAGTGGAATAATAACACCCTCCGGAATCCTTCTGAACAGTCAGATGCTGGACTTCTCCTGGCAAAATAAAACAATGAACCACTCCTTTCCCAGGCTGGTAATGAATAACTTGACAAGTTTTTAATTGAATAGTCTGTGCTATTTTTATTAATTTTATTCACATCTCCAGGCAGTGAGGCTGTTTTATGCTTTATTAATAACTTGGAAAGGGCTACTGATAGAAAAGTTCCTACTTTTTCATTATATAAGCCACCAAAACGGATTAAAGAGAGGGCTTCATGCGCATCAGTTATCACCATAAAGCACCGTAATTAAACAGCATAGTCCAGCAGCACTTTAAAGCAACCACGCTGTTCTGTGGACTTGAATTAAGAAGATATTTTATGATTTATTTCTCATATGCTTAAAAGTAATTGACAGTGGAGGAAATGTCTCCAAATCCTAGAAAGAAGTTGTTGCAGGGGGCTCCTCGTGGCTGGCGGTGCTGCCCTGGTTCCTTCTTGCCATGCCACTGGCCTGGCGAGCGCTGGGAAGTGCTGAACGGCCGGTGCAGCCTCCCTAAAAGGCCCCGGGGAGCAAAGGCAGGAAAACTGCCAGATTCAGTTAACGTCAGAGCACATTTTCCTAGCAGTGTGAATGGCAGCCTTGTAAAAAACAACACTGCTAGAAATCGCTTGGCTCAAGTGGAAAGAGAAATATGAGTAACTGGAGCAATAGAAAAGGTCTGGTCTTTTGACTGACTTGTTCTTGCGCCGCTTTTTGTCAACTGCAGCAAAACCTCCTGCAGCCTCGGAAACGGCCCCTGTCGTTTTTGCTGCCCACCATCGTGAGGCCGTCAGAGGGGATGTGCGGGACCTACCTCTGCGTGGGAGGCAGCAACGGGGACAAGGCCCTGAGCAGCATCGTTCAGGTCAGCGCGGGGATCGTGGTCCCCTTACTCTGCACACACTTCCCTTTTTCCATCATCCCGCGCGTGGCCTGGAACCGACGGCCACAGGATTGTCCGTCGGTGCCACCAATCCCACACCCTCGTTATGCAAATCCCTAAGAGCGGTCACAGACGGGTTGAGGCTGCAGGACACCTCTGGGAATCTAGTCCAATTCCCCTGCTCAACGAGGCTCTAGACCCAGCGCACGTTTCAAGGGTTGTGTCCAGAAAGCCTCGGAATGTCTCCAGAGAGGGAGACTCCACCACCTCTCTGAACAGCATGTCCCAGGGCTCTGTCACCCTCATAGCCAAGAAGTTTTTCCTCAAACTCAGACGGAATTTCACGTGTTTCAGCTGGTGACTGTTGACTCTTTCCTGTTGCTTGGCCCCACTGAGAAGAGTCTGGTCCCACCATCTCTACACACTCCCTTCAGATACTTGACGATGAGTTTACTTCTTTTGCTACAATAGAGTTTGCACCTTTCCTGAGGTACAGCTCATGACTCCAGAGGAGAAAGATCCTGGCAAACACCGTAATGATTTTGTGCCATTGCAATACCTGTTCAAAGCTCATGTTAAGGATCAATAGGAGAAAAGGAGCTATTTGTATTCAGAGAATTGCAGGAGACTGGCAGCCCTTCAGCCCTTTTCCCCATGGAAATTCTTTTAGCACACTCCCGTCCAGATTCCTTCCCGCTCACAACCATTCCTCCTAAGTTATGGTTTGCACAGAGGTGAAGTACTTGCCCATAGCTTGACTGTATGCACAACAGCACCGAATTGTTAAAAAGAAAGGCAAAACTGAAGCTGGCTCCTGTTCTCTTTTACGCCTCGGAAGGCTTCAGTTCAGAATAAAATTAAAGCCAGTCCTTGCCTCCCAGTGCTCTATTTGGAGAGATCACACGCTGTTCTTTTGGCTGCAACAAACACCTTTTTAGAGATGACGTCAAGTTCCAGACATACAGTTCTCTTAATTCAGCAGGAACTATGTAACAAAGAGCCCATACAATCCTGAAAAGGTACCATTTTTTTTCCAAGAATAAAATAAACCCAGTATTTCCAGGGTCTCTTTGTATGTGCCCTGCACCTAGTTCACACAGTTGGGCAAACCTTACAGTACTTCTTTGCCTGCTGTATCTACAGAAGTTGGAGCCAACTATGATAGGGGGCTCAAGACTTTTGTGACTCACATTCTCAGCGTTCTGTTATTGTTTGGGATTTTTTATTCTCTTGCAGGTTTTAGTAAACGTTTTAACATTTAACAAGAATCTGAGCGAAAGCTTGTCGCTTGGTCGCCTTCATCCACAGCTTCAGTCCAACACCTTGCAGGTTGACAGTGAGTATGGAAACGGGGTATGGGCCCGCCTGCCAACCCGGCAGGGTTGGAAAAGGGGCAGGATTCCCTTCACACCCTGCTGTGGAGCAGGGCACGGCTCAGCACCCAGCTCAGCCTCGTCTACACGATGACCCTGTGAGTGCAGAGTGTGTTGGGGCAAACAGAAAGGTGCTTCTCCCCAACAGCCTCTCTGTCCCAGCCCACCTCTTGGTAGCAAAAACTGCAAAACTGGTAGCAGCTTTGTGCTTAAAGCCTGTGCCCACCCCTCTGCCCAGAATCATCCTTATAAAGAGCAAGTTGGCAGCACGAGCTCCACTACTGCCCTCGCCACGGAGGCTCTTTCAGTCGCCTTCCACCCCCATTTCTAACTCTATCCAGCTGGAGAAGGCAAAGCTCCTGACCTGGCTTTTTGCCTGGCAGTGCTGGACATCCCCAGCAGTGCCAACACGCTGCAGACTGAGCTGCCAGCCCTGCTCCCTGGCATTGAAAGCCTTGGCCTAGTTGGCATTGCCACAAAGCCAGATGTCAGCAGAGCGCCAACCATAGGCAAAATTTGGTTCTCCTGTCAGATAGAATAGCCTAAAGTTTCGAGACTTTGCCATTTCAGAGGAAAATCGAACAAGTATGTTAAGTGTGACCCACAGGCTTGCAAATTAAATTAAAACAAAAAAAAAATTTTATTTAATTATTCAAGCCAATTTTTAAAAATCAAAGGTTCAAAAGTATTTGTAGGTCCATATTTTTGTGCTGGACATTTGACATCAACAAAGCATATTTTAAGATAAATCTACAACAAATGTAGCTTAAATTGCTATATGGGTTCTTATGTGTCTGAATGGTTTGTCCAGGAGCATCCTCAGTTTTGTACCCTCAAAATTCTGTTCATATGGAAATTATAAAATACCAAATAAAATAAACAAAGTAAAAGCAGAAGAGCAGGAAACCTAAGGTAGATGGCTGAAAGAACAAGAATCGCATGAAAGGGAAGTCGGGAGGCTTGTCACATTTTAGATCAATTTTTAATTTGGCAACTTGTCTCACTACCATTTCTTTGGAGCTGCCTTGCACCTTACTTCAATTAATGTTTATTAATGCTGGTTTTTGCAACTTAGCCCTTCAGAACAGGGGCTGTCTTCTGTTTTGTGAATAGAAAAATGAAAATAGATGTCAACAACATTTTCCCCTTTTTCACCTTTTTCTGGACCCCTTCTTTTCCCCATTGCACAAAGACTCACCTCTGAACACTGTTAGGATCTTCTTTGCTGCTGGGTCCTGAGTGTCTTCTCCTTAGCACTAGAGGATGGTGATTCTCGTTGGCCATCTCCTTGGCTCGCCTTAGCTGGGACCTTCTGAGACCTTTTCAGGCAGTTTTCTCCATTCTGGAGATCTCAAAGGAGTTAAGAGAAAATTTTGTATCACATATAATGGTGATTTCAGTTACCAACTCCTCTTTTACAAACCCTACAGGTGAATTTCCTCAGGAAGATATTGAACTGCTTGAAGCCAGGGGCCATCAAGTGGATAAAGTCAAAGTGGTCTCCCTAGTTCACGGGGCCAGGAGAACCAACACTTTCATCATCGGCCTGAAGGACCCCCGGAGCGTGGACGCCGCAGGGGCCACAATACTGTAGCAGCTCCCCGATGGTGTCTGCGCTGAACCAGGCTCCAGACAAACCAACAGAGGTGATGTGCATGTTCCCCACGGCCCCAGTGTCACACTGCTGAGGAGATCCCTGGGCAGCACAAGAGTAGCGAGGAGAGCAAACACAGAGCCCCTCGATTTTTCATTTCCAATAACTGAGTCAAGCAGCTCAGTGATTGTTACAGAAAGGCAGGGCACGCACTTCTCTTTTGGCAGTCCCGTTAATAATTCCACTCATTCCAAAAGCCCAGTTTTAGCTAGCATCTTAATTTTAAGGAGCAGGAACATTTGCAAAGGAAGCGATGACAGGAACAAGGAGCTGCTGATGCTACTGTGAACTTCATTTCTTCCCCAGGTTTATTCTTTGCCTCTTGCAGAGGTCAATAATTAATACAGCCAGACTAAGGTAGTATTTTCAGGGGCCTGAGAATGGAATATCAGGGAGTCCTTTAATACTCCATAGAGGCCAACTGATTTTTACAAGCTTGCAGCCTCCTGTGTTAGCTTCTGTTTGTGTGAACCTTGAATTTTTGGAGTAAATCACAGAATCCCAGAATGGCTGAGGTTGGAAGGGACCTCACCCAGTCCAACTCCCTGCTCCAGCAGGGACACCCAGAGCAGGGGCACAGGGTGGCATCCAGGCGGGTTTGAAGATCTCCAGAGAAGGAGCCTCCACAGCCTCTCTGGGCAGCCTGGGCCAGGGCTTGGGCACCCTCACAGCAAAGAAGTTCTTCCTCACGTGGAGCTGGAACCTCCTGCGTTTCAACTTGTACCCATTACCCCTTGTCCTGTCACTGGCCAGCACCGAGAAGAGTTTGGCCCCACCCTCCCTACATTCTCCCCTCAGGAACTTACACACATCCATAAATATTTGGGAACAAGTCCCTGAGGCCTCCCTGGAGGTCTCCCTCAGAATCGGCTGCCTCCTCAGCAGTGAACGTGGGTCAGTGATTCCCAGCCCTGGGGACAGCTGCACGGCCACACGCAGTGCAAGGCCAAGCAGCCCTTCTCGGCTTCTCACAGCCTGTGGCCACCCCAGGAGTTTTCTCACAGAGATTCAGGCTCCTGCCCCGTGAATTTAAGCTTACTGCCATTGGGCTTATTTGTCTTGGGTATTTTTGGAGATGTCTTGCAAGCAGACTACAAACTTGCAAGACTCCATAACCTGAAAACCAGATGGAGAGAATTTGGGCAGGATCAGGGCTGCCTTATCTCTGCCTGCTGTGAAAGCAGGAGTTGTATAATCCCTGCAAAGAGGTTTGGGATTTTCTGCTTAGTAAATTCATGTCGGCACTTCAGCTCAGTACTTTAATGCTGGTTGCTACATTAGAAAAGCTGAAGAGAGTGAGAGGAAAAGACAAACAACAAAGCAAAAACTAATGAGATACCTTTCTTTCCCGAACATGTAACACAGGATGTAAGAATAAGTTTGTATTATTGCACCAAACAGAATGAAAAGGCAATCAGTCACAACTGATTGCTGCATCATCTCGTTCAATTCACATTTGAACCTTTCCTTCTCTTTTTGCTAGTAAGGTAGGTAGAGACAACTAGCACTGCCAAGTTTGGGAATTTGATCATTTGTTTCCTGCAGCCTAAATTGTAATGGTTTCCTTTGAAGTGCAAATGTCTCAATGGCCACTGTACATTTTATATATATATCTGCATATATATGGTTGTCTTGATCTTTCACCAGTGATTATGCAAGTTATCCCAAACCTTTCTTCTAAGAGAAAAGGGATCTGGACCCTTGTAAATACTGGTTTGTTAGTGACACATTTCTTCACCTTAATTCCAAACTGACACGGGGAGCGAGCAGAGCACTGTTGAGGTGGTCACTGAACAACCGTGGATAATCAGGCTAATTATTCCTGACATCTGTCAGCTGAGGATCTCAAGCGTCTTACATTGTCTTGCACGCTGTGCTGAGGAAGGAAGAAGATGCCATAGAGGAGGAAATTGCATTCTGTGCCACCAAAATGCCCTTATGGCAAGGAGAGAATTTCTTCACTGTAGAGACGTAGAATCTACTTATTTATTTTTCTGCCATAGCAGCTAGCTTTGGTCACTGTCCAAAGTTGGAATATTCATAAAGATGTACATCTCTTGTCATAGATATTTTAAGGTTAGCAGGAAAAGACGATTGATTTGTGTGCAGTAAAACTGGTGGAAATTTGGTATTTTCTGGAACAGTGACAGCCTCAGACACAAAGCTTTACCAAACATAACTGCAAAATAAGTAGGCAAGTAATTGTTATTACAATTCTTTGCATGTACTATTACAAAACACTTTGTAAGATAAAATTTCTACTTACTAATTGAATTCTTTTCATGAAATCACTTCTGATGCTGGGAACTGAGTGTTCATTTGTGAGTTAAAGCCTCTGCTCTGATTCAAAGGGGCACTTTTATGCCAAAAAATGAGATTTCAGAGTGATTATTTAGATTCTTAATATTAAGCACACTCCTAAGTGCTCTGTTGGATCACAGCCTATATTGTGGGAAAAAATATGTGTAAAGTAACTGGAATATGGGTCTTATGTTCTCATACCCTGACTAAGAGAAGTAAAAGTATTTTGAATTATTTCCCATTTGTTCTGTTTATAAATGCCATCGGTGTAGCACAGATGTATTTGATACTGAAACCATTATCAAAAAAATGTCTGGTTGGCCCAGTGTTGCCAGTACTTTCAATTAAGCTGTTGTGATGAGATCTGATGAACTGAATTTTGTGGTACTAAAAGATACCTGCTGTTTCCTTATGTACAGCCGAGACAGACATTGTGAAATAAAGGGCCATATTCTAGAGAAATGCGTGTGCAGAGTAACTGCATTGATCTCACCCCAGCTATTGCAGACCTCCAGCTGCAGAACGTGTCCCAATGAGGGGCAACCCCCCTGAGCAGGACAGCCAGGAGGGACCGTGAGCGTTTGGCAGCCCTGCAAAAAGTGTCTCCGTGGCCATGTGGCCCCAGAGCCACCAGCCACACTGGCAGCACCAGGTAGGAGCCACAAACCATGGGGCCACCACAGGCAGCAAGGGCCAGGCCTCACAGTGGCGGAAGACGCAGGTCCCCCTTTGTCACGCACGAGGGGATCCGTCCGGGTGTCCATGTCGCACCTGGACACCTCGCTAAAGGGGTGACAACTTCTACGAACTGCAAAAGTTCTCTGGTGCCTCAGAAATGCCGAGGACTTCTGAAGGTTTTCCAAAGCGACCTGTCAGAGCGGGAAGGGCCACTCTGGCACAGGTATCTCATACGGGGCCAGAGTCAGTGCTCAGCAGAGGCGGGGGAGCGTGCAGAAACGCAGCAGCCCCATGTGAAGGGTACACACGATGGTGCCCCAGGAGGCCTCAGATATGAGGCTACCAAGGGCCCTCCGGCAGCCGACGCGGTTTTGCACGCAGACTGTCCCCACCGAGAGCAGCGGGGAGGGAAGGGAAGCGGCGCGGGGCCCCTCACGCCGACGCGAGGTGGTCGCTGCTCCAGAGCAGCGTGGCCAGCGCTCTCGAGACGTGGCCTGAAGCGCACAGGGAGAGGCAGCTCCGCAGCACCCACCACATCAGCCTTATTGGCAGCCAACTGCCCGTCGTCCTCCTCCTCAGCACACTCAGTTTATCCAAATCCCAGGGAGAGCTAGAGACAGCCACAGAAGTCATTGAGACCTCAGCACGGGAGGCTTCCCTCTTCCCTCTCCATGTTACAGTGAAGACTACACTAAATTTAGAGGGAAAAGACATTTTGTTCAACTCATTAGATAGCATTTAATTTGGGAAAAATCTAAAACTGAACATGAGTCTAACTATGAAAATGTCACTTTTTTCTGTACAGTATCTTCCATTTGAAAATACTGTCATTTAAAAGTGTGTTGCAAGTGTAACCTTGATTGCTACACTTGTAAGTACAATCTTGATGGTCTTGAAACAAAACCTTCCTCTGCATTTCTCAGTTCAGTTCTGCCAGGCCTGTCCTGAAAATTCTCCTGTCCCAGCGATGGTTCTCAGAGGTCGGGATGGATCTCAACATATTTAAGCTACCTGGTGAGGTTCCAGCTGTAAACGGAGCTGAGCTGTGGCGCTTCCTGGAGAGCTGCCTACAGTGCCTATCACTGCAGAGATCATCTCATCACCACAGCTTCTTCAGACAGCAAAGCTCAGGGGGAGAAAGTCCCCTTCCTTCCTGCCACCACCCTCTTGTTACCACCACCAGATGCTTTTTGGCCTTCAGCAGACGATGACATGGATGTCCTTCGCCAGCCGCAAGATCCTGGACGGTGAAGGCCCCCCTTGGCTTCTCTACCCAGCAGTGTTGGGCAGAGATGCCTCACAAGGGTCCCCTGGCACCAGGGATGTCTTACTCAGCCCTGTCATCTCTCCTGAATGTCCCTTCAGCTCTGAGGCAGCTCAACATGAGCTCCAGCCTCCTCATACTTTCTCACACTCCTCTACATCCCTTTGATAGAATGGGGATTGATTATAATCACACAGAGGTTGTGTCTATCTGACCTATTACAACAGCAAGCAGAAGCATTAGAAAAAATCAATGAAAAGAAGCATATTATAAAGCCCAAAATGGACATATGATACACCAAGCTGCAAATGAAGGAAGAGATTTTTCACAGCCTCCATGTGTGGTTAGATACTGGAGGGTTGTATCTGCTTCTCAAACACAGATTACATATAAAAAAAGTTACAGCATCGAGATCACTAAAGCAGATCTCAGTGAGATATATTCTGTGTTTCCAGAAAACTCAGTCTGAAAAATAATGCTCTGCTTGTTGTTGTTTGCTACTGTGTACAAGACGTGTCCTGCATCAATAGAGATAATACATACAAAAGCAAGCAAATAAAAAAGTTGAAGGACAATCTTGTATTAATTTTAAATAAAAACAACACAAAGATAGTAGTGTTTTATGGGAAATGGAGATTTTTTAAGTGCTCTAACTCTGTGTGAGACTTGGTAAAATGCATTAGCCTTTTCAGGAAGGTTGGGGGTTACGAGGAGGAAGTTAAATGCATCCGGGTTGAGACGTGCCTCCTTGCATGGAAGAAGTATGAAGGTAAGCGTGGAAGAAGGGTAATTTGTAGGCACTAAAGAAGTCTTCCAGCCTGCAGTTACATCAGCTTCCTCATATTTCCAAACTGCCTCAAAAGATATGAGCAGAGTAAGCCAGAACACAGGAACTGCCTTCTCTAAAAAGGTGCTTGGCAAAGAGAAACTCCTTTATAGAAAATCAAGCATTTACCTCTTTACCTGATCCTCTTGTTCAAGCTCCATCTCCTCTTTTGCTGACATTTATGAGCGAATCTCAGGAATTCAAAAGGACTATGACCATAACCAAGAAATGCCTACTTGTCTGGAAGTAGCTTATTTCTCCAGACCTTCTCAGAGAATATCCACATTATTACAAGCCGATGCTATTGCATCTTCTATCACCTCACCCAGACCCAGTCTTTGCCCCACAATGTTTCTCCTAAGACATTCTTGGTGACTCCTGGGAAGGAGGAGAGGCAGTGGGAGAAGGGTACTAAGTTGAGTTCCACACCCTATAAACAAAAAAAAGACACCAATAGAAACAGAAATACATAGAACAACAATTTAGCAAAGAGTTACTCAATGTGTGTGCTTCACCATGGAATTTAAGGTAGCAAATGCTTAGTACAGTCTGTTTTGCTTGCCATTCCCCGTCACCATTTAGTCATGAAGATGATTAATTTACTAATACTGATTTTCATTATTTTTCTTTTTAATGAAAGTTTTTATATCAATTTAACTAATTTAATTAATTTATATCAGCTATAACGACTAATGAGATGTGAGATTATTTTTAAAAGATTTTGCAATATAAATTTAAAATGTTTTGCAAAAAAAAAAGAAAATCCCTCATTTCATGTCACTAACCCCGGGCATTAGGCAACAATCAGCACAAAGCCAGTACGTGAGGTTTTGCAAGGTCTGGACCCAACTGTGCAGACTCCTGGGACCTCATTACTCCTTCCTGAAGTCAGTATTCAAGTTATTATTACTATTAATCATATATATTTTTGCAAGATCAAGACGGTGTTTGTTTTTCTCCCATATACTCTTTAGACCTTTGATTATTCTACCAGCCCTAAGTAACAGCTGCCATGTCCTTCTGTGCTCATAGCTTTCTGATTAAAAGTGACTGGCAGGGACAAAATCAGACATTTCTGCAGTGCCACCATCTTTGTACATTATTTTAGCATGACTCATGAATTCTCTATTTATAAAGAATTGTAGAAGGTGCAAATCCAGGGTCAGTTCTGTGTCCCACAAGCTGTTCTCTGTGGGTAGATCTCTGCTGTAAACCCCTCTCTGTTACTGTGTCTTTTTAGGAAGTAAACATCTGCCCACATGCAAGAGGACTGCAAGACTGTGGTCCTGTTCATTAACCAGACGAGCAGATTTAAAATTAAAAACAAAATATACTACATTGGCCTTTGATGAACCTGAATCTTTCAGTTCTCTGCTTTCTTCCCCATCTCACCCATCGTAGACTAAGATATAAGTTGTCGATATTAATAAAGTCTGAAATCTTCAGCTGAAAGGTAATACTTGTATTCAGACTTTGTTTCCTAATAATTTTTCATAAAGGTCTTCATTTTTCTTTATAGCTTCACCCAGGAAACATCTTTCGTTAATTCACAGAGCGGATACAAAGCCTCTGAGCTCTCACAGGTGAAATATCCCTTGTTTGGAGGACAACGCACAGGCTCTCCTGCTGTGGACAGGTTTACACTGCTGAACACATCCACACACACGTGTCCCCACCAGCCCCTCAGTGTGTGAAGGATGCATCACTTTTATGCGAAAAACGTTGCACTGGGCAAAGAACTACAGCAGGCAGGGCTACCTAGGAGGAGTAACAGTGCCCACCAGATCCTCTCAGTAGTAAACTGGCTTTTGAGGTAGGTTTCAAGGTATAACCCAACACAGCAGCAGTCTGTGAACATGAGGTGCAATGCAGAATTCCAGATTGGTTGAGGTTGGCAGGGACCTCCAGAGATCATCGAGTCCAACCCCTGCTCTAGCAGGGACACCCAGAGCAGGGGCACAGGGTGGCATCCAGGTGGACCTGGAAGATCTCCAGAGAAGGAGCCTCCACAGCCTCTCTGGGCAGCCTGGGCCAGGGCTTGGGCACCCTCACAGCAAAGTTCCTCCTCATGTGGAGATGGAAACTCCTGGGGTTCAACTTGTACCCATTATCCCTTGTCCTGTCACTGGCCAGCACTGAGAAGAGTTTGGCCCCATCCTCCCTGCATTCTCCCCTCAGGTACTTGAACACATTGATCAGATCCCTCTCAGTCTTCTCTTCTCCAGGCTAAACAGGCCCCGCTCGATGAGTCTTTCCGCATACGGTGGATGCTCCAGTCCCTTCACCAACGCAGAACTGTTTGATGTTTCAAAACAGGAGATTTAGCCCAAACAGGAGATTCGGGGAGGAGATTGCGCTCCGAGATGAGAAAGGTTCTTCCCTACGGGATCCTCAGGGGAGGAGGAAGGAGACGCTCCGTCTCCGGGCCGGAATCACGGCGCCGCCGCGGCACTGCCTCAGCGCAGGGCGCAGCCGGGCGTCCCCAGCCGCCTCGGCGCTCTGCCCGGGGCCGGGG
>VWPW01022267.1:0-60700 GCA_013389825.1 Crypturellus undulatus | reverse complement strand
GCGCGTTGGGGAGCGCGGCGCGGCGCGGGCTGCCGAGCGGGGACGCGGCCCCTCGCGCGACCCGCCGAGTGACACCGCGGGGACGCGCGCCCGCCGGCGCTGACGCTCGCTGTGGGCGCGGGCTTTTGTTCGACGCAGTCCCCGGCTCCCCAAAACGGCGATGGAGGCAGCGCTCACGACTCCTCACTGTGCTTTGCTCGTGGAAGGTCTTTTTGGAAACAGAGCGATCCGATTCCTCTGGCTCCCGCAAGGAAGTGGCCGCTGCGCCCCTGTTGCCATTGGCCCGGGCTACCCACGGGCTCTCGTGTCGGGCGCTTTGTCGTAGCTGCTCCGTGGACCCTTCTCCCCAGGTGCCCACGCTCTGCATCTGCGAAACTCTTCCTGGGATTGCTTCTTGCGTGGATCCCGTCCATAGGAGATGGAGCCTCCTGTATCGATGGTTGTTGTCCAAAAATTACTTTCCATTGCAGCTTTTCGGGCTAGTTCTTTATGCATATAAAACAAAAACGCCTTTCAGTGTTTCACGCAGGAGACGGCAGCCAAAAAGAGCGCGAATTATGCATGTTTTCAAAATGGGTCGCTAAGGCGAGACCCGCCACGCTGGGCTTCAGCCCTTCCCCGGCCACACCGAGTGTTGCAGGCTTTGAAGTGCATCCTGTGGAGGGAGGAACAAGGATCTCGAGGCGGGTATCCAAAGCGGCCGGCCACAGAGCGCTGCCGAGCACCTGAGTGTACGGCAAGACACTGAGGTGACAGCAACCACTGGAGAAAGGACTTTTTAATATTTTATATTTACAAAAGTATATTAGACTTCAGGTTTGGACTGGAAACGCACCCTGGTAGATCTCCTGAGCTCTTCTGTCTGGCAAGGCTCTTCTGGAGGACTCGCAGGGAGGAGATGTCTACAATAGGCTTCCAGCTGCTGCAGTTGTGTTAGACTCTTCTAGCAGAAAAAAATGCCTTTTTTTTTTTAAACAGGAAATCTTGGAAAGCTGGACATTCATAAACTAAGTTTTTATTTTTTTATTTTTTTCAGTTATTTAAATACTTGGAAATTTGGAGATTTGGAGCTAAGTTCTGATGAACAACCTTCATATTGCTCTTTGTTTAACAGGATGCAGTTAGGTATTATCTGCCTTTACGGTGGGTGTTAACTATTTTAAACTCAAAACCTAAGTGTTGAACAGCCTTATATTTTATTATGTTTGGGTATTATATTGGGTACACTATTTTAGGTGATAGTTGCAGTCACAGTTGAGTTGGGTAGACACGCTGCATCTATAAGATTTGGAGTGTCAAAGGATCTGCCCCGCATGATACGCAGGAGTTCGTGGCTGACACAGTTTGAGGGCACTGGAAGTAAGGAGGTTGGTAGGTTCTCGGGATGCTCCTGATGGGCAGTAGACATGGTGGTGGGATCTGCTCCCACATCCTGAGGGCCCTGTTGGAATGTGCAGCCCCTTTGGTGTGCGGAGAGTCCTGGTGAATCCTGGTGCTGGCCGGTAGACCACGGAACAATATCACTTAAGCTTGAAGATGTCTTGTGTTGAGCAAGATGTGTTCCATGCATGTGTTCCAGCATAAACTGTTTTTTGTTGGGCTGGTGAGAGCATTGGGGAAAAAGTACGTAGAGTTGGGAGAGGTTAGGGGGAGGAAATGGGAATAAAAGTAATTCTAGACCAACTTGAGGCAGGGAGGATGCATCATGAAATCAAGGTGTAATATTTTCCGTCTGTTAGCTCGATAACAAACGTTTTTCTTCACTTTTTGTTTTACCGAGGCAGTGGTCACTTTGCCCTTTGATGCTCAGCTCCACCAATCTTCCCTGCTGTCCTGACACCACCAGAATGGGTCTCTAATGTCCTTCTGCAGGAAGGACCTGGTTCAGATCACTGCTCGTTTGAGCCCAAGGGAGCGTTTCTTCCTTGGTCCAGCTGCACAGCTGAACGTGAAGCCTTGGGACAAGGTGGTGCATGACTCTCTTGAAACTCTCTTGCCTGCTGTCTCGGCGAACGAGAAGGAAGGAAGAAGCACAGCTGGTTTGGGAGCTCTGGTGGAGAAAGGAGTTGCTTACTGGACTCCATAACTTGAAGGAACTGTCATCTTCTGGGGACTGAGAGGACTTTTACCGTCTTTGCCTGCTTGAATGAGTAGTCGCAAAGCATAGCCCTGTGCAGGGATCGGATGAGGTTTGTACAAAACTATGAAGCACCAGGGAAGAAGGCTGCCTTGGCTAAATGCTTATGTCTTTAAGGAAACCTATAGTTTTGCACAGAAGGTTGCCTATATCGATTTGTATGTGTGGGAATCTGAATTTTAAGGTTGTAGTCTTGGAAAGTGCCTGAAAGGGAGTGATCCAGTTGGCTTCTGCCAGCTGTGTGCTGTGGAAGTGCTCTGTGGAGACTGTAGTTTAAAGATGCTCTTACAAACTATGAGGCTCACTGCATAGAAGGAGTGGGCAGCAGCAACACTTTGTGTTTTGGTGGCTGCGAGGAGTGTGCTCAGGTCTTTAGGGCTGCCCTTTGGGGCTGGAGGGTTTGCCAGAAAGCACCAGGCTGACTGTATTTACACGGTTCTTTATAGCAGTGGTGACAATAAATAAGACTTCAGTAATTTCATTCTGCTAAAAGCCTGGAGCGGTAGAAAATGTGCTACAGTTTCCGTATTGGGTCAGGAAAACCTCAGAACGAGCTTGATCAACAGCAGCAATGCATACATCGTAGCGTGTCATTTAGGTCAAGGGAAGGGTTCTCCTTGACATTAATTGCTCTTAAGCTGTTTGTGGTCACTTGAATCTTCTCTTCATACTTTAAAACATTTTAGTAAAAGTAAAAAGCTTGTCACAACGTGCACAGTGAATGGGTTGCCACTTAAAAATGATTTTTTTCATAGCCTCTGGAAAACTAAGATAAAACGTAGTTTCTTGTCAAAGTACGTCTGATTTTAAGGAACTTCTCCTTTTACTTGTTTGCTGATTGTTCAACTTCAGTTAAAATGTGTGCAGGATTTCTAGTCTTGCCTCTCTTTTCAAGCTGTTGAGATCAAGTCATTTAGCTGCAGTCAAAATAAAAGGTAGTGGCTCAGATGGAGCGTTGTCCTCCAGTGTGACTTGGAACACATTAGGCAGTTTCAGCAAAGTTTGTGAAACTTTAACTAATGCTTCATGAAGCAATATGCTATAAAAATACATCAAGTTATCATATGCAGAAGGCCATATGCATTGCAACAAGCTGTCGCTTCCTCCTTTGCAGAAACAATGGCTTTTAGACATGGAGATGAGCAGAACAATATGAATAGTAATGAGTAACTCTGTATTAGCTTACAGTAGTAACTTCTTGTGTTTTAAAATATGCAGAGGTTGAAAAGTTGTTAGTGACTCTGAGTGCTATGAAATGTGTGTGGAAGAAGTGCTACTACCCTGGAACAGGTTCATGGGAATCCTGTTAATTCCCTTCTCGTTGCTGGGGTGGCAGAAGTGCCAAGACTAGGGCACAACGCAGAGCCTTTTCCAGGGTTTTCACCTTGTTGTAGACATGAAGAGAACACGTTTCAGCTTTGCATTTGCACGATATCGCCTCCTGTGCTTCTGCGGTTTGTTTTCGGGGGTCGCCTGCTCAACTTTGGTGAGCACGTAGGTAGGAGACTTCTTTGGAAAAAAAGAAAATAGAAAAAAATCTCGATTTGAGGGGCTGCATTTCATTTCTGCTGAAGCCATTGGCTTTTCTTCTCTGTTCTCATTAGCCCAAAAGGTTGGCGGGCAGCTCTGGGAACGGGAGCAGATCCCACCAGCAGGGTCTCTGTTCTCTGTGTGCAGTGTCTCTGGTGCCAACGTCTGAGGTGGCAGCACAGACCCATGAGAACTGCAGTGAAACAGGTGTCTCTGGAGCAAACTGCAGGCCACTTGGGCCACATTCTCTTTCCTGATAATATAACTAGTCACTAATTTTATCTATAGGTGTTTTTTACCTTACGGAGACAGGTGGATTTTGCTGTAAAACTATACACTGAAAAATCGGTCCTTGCAAACCTAGTTTATCTGATGACGTGTGATGTTTTTCTTTCAGGATTAAACTTTTGGGAGTTACTGTTCAACAATGTTTGCCAGTCTGGAATTAATTGAAGAGCTGTTGCGTGACATAAAAGACTGAAGTTGTCGAATTCATTTTGGTAGGTAAGTGTGATGCGTGTGAATATCTCTCATTCTTATGTATTTTTGCTCTAACTGTTAACTAATAGGTTCTTGTCTTTAACTAGTTTGGCAGCAGTTGGGCTGCTTTCATAGTGTTATTGATGTTTAATCACAGAGTTTAAAACGGAATAAGTTTTAAATTACTGGAATGCGGTACTGGCTAAGATTATTCAGAGGAATTTGTACTACATGCCGAAGTTTATTTTTAAGTTTGTTTTTAGTGTGTATGTATTTTGTTTGTTTGTTTTTCTTTTTACATTCGATCTAGTTATGTAGCATGATATTTAGGTTTTATAGCTAGTGAACTTAACAAATATATTTCTCTAGCTGTACACTTAAAGTATCTTTTTGCACATGATTATATTACGTATTTAAAGAAAACGTCTTCAGTTGTACTGTGGCAATGACAAACTCATCCACCCTCATCCTAAAAAACCTTTATGGATACCTTTAAGCATTCTCTTACGGGCACCTAAAAGGGAGGAAAGAAGCACATTTCCAGTCATCTTATACAAAACATACTTCTTTTTTTCCTGATTTATTCCTTTTAAATTGGTTACGTGGAGAATTACTCTGTCTATTTGGGCTTCCAGCATATTTACTTCGAGAGGGTGTATGTTCTGTTGTGGTATCAGAGGTGAAAATATTTATTCCTCATTTACAGAAATGGAGGCAACGCCTGTAAATCAATAACCTGTGTCTCGGAAGGCACACAGGAGCTCTGGGGCCAAGCCGAGCTGTATTTCTTTGCTTTCTTTAGCACGGCAGTGGGAAGGCAGCAACATGGGACAGCTCTGCATTCTGGTTAACAGACAAATTGCCATGGCCCAAACTGCTGTGACCTTAATTTTGGGTCAGTTGAGCTGATCTTGGGATGAAAACACCAAGATATTGTCACTGTTTTTTTGGTCTTGTTTTGTTTTTCCCCCTCTGGGGACCACCAATCCTGTCTACAGAGCTGGCACTCCAGAGCCTCCTGGCTTTCCCAGGTCCAACTGCTCCAGTTTGCTGTCGCTGACTCTCTATTTTTAGGTTTGGACACTTCAGTCTTCGCGTTTTTCCCTCAGCTCATCCTGCAGGAGCGTAGGTCACTCTTAGTGCTTTCATAGATAACCAACATTTTGGTTACCAGTCCATTATCTAGCTACTTATCTCCAATTCTGTCCTGTAAGTTGCACGGTTTTAATAATTAGGCGGCACTAAATGAAGCCAACTTTCTCATAAATAGGTGCAAAGTGTGAAAGGTGGAAGCCACATTTATTCTTTGAGCAGAGAAGACAGAACTATGTAGTTTAATTCAAGAATGATTCCTGCTCATCAAAGAGACTGTCGTAGCCTGCTGGAAAATAATGTAGTCTATAGGAATTGTTGCAAGCACAGAGTTTGACATGCGTATTTGGGCAGAAAGGCTCCCGTCCTCATGTAGAGGAGCATTGCGTGGAGGCCTCGCAGATCACGGTCCTGTGCTGGCTTCTGATTTATGGAAGTCAACCTTGTAACCGGGCGATTACAGAATTTGTTAGTGCAGAGGATGCAGCTGGGATTCATTTGGTTCTGCAAGGGGAGTTGAGCTGCGCTCTGTCTGCAGAGGATGACTTGGCAAATGATTCCTTGCGGGGGTCAGAGTCGAGATAAATCGTAGCTAAAAGCAGGAATGGGCTGAAGTCTGTGTGACAGAGGGAGGGCAGAGGGATGGGTATCAGAAACATCCTTGAGGTGCATAATGGCTCTGGGAGAAATGAGGAAGACTACACTCTTATTTTTATGTATTTCATAATTCAGAGAAAGTTTTGAGTTTTTGCAAAGGAGAGGATTTTTTTAGTGTATGGTAGGAATTGTCAGAAAATCCCAATGGTTCCTGTTGGAAATGAAACACTCTTTCCTTCTCTTTCCTTTTTCAACCTTCACCAGCTGTGTGTTGAACAGCGATTTCTTTCCCTGAAAATCTCGTGCACAATTTTTAGATAAATTGTTTTGTGCTTAACTTTTCTCAGAATCCATTGTCATGTTTCACAGGCTGCTGGTGCAGTCGATGCACAGGGTGACTGTGTTCTAAGGAGATTATTTGTACAGAGAAAGAATTGGCTCATGGTTAGGATAAGCAGGTCACCTATGGCTCAGTAACTTCTATGTGAAAATCATTTTCATCAGCTTTTCCCAGAAAGTCATTAATGGTCTTTGGAGCATTTTTACCTCCTTTCTCTGGCATGACCTTGTGGCGCAGACTTAACTTTGTTTTAAACCTGAGCTCTGAATTAAAATGTACAAGACAGAAGACCTGGTGCTGCACAGGATGAAGAGAATTGCCATCTGTAAAATAGGTGAGATGGCATTAATGAATAAGGAACCATCTACTGTAGTGTGGGGTTGCAAGGGGAGGGAAAAAATCCCATTTTGTAAAATTGCTCTGCAGAAAGTGTGTGCATAGAGACGGGATGTAGAGCTGGGGCTGCTCTGTGCCTTCCGAGTGCTTGTTCCTTCCGTTGTAATATTGTCCCTCCAGCAAAGCTAAGTGACTATGGGAATGGCACAGACCCGAACTTAAGCTTTTCTAATGTGCTTAGCATTAAAAAACATTTTTTTTTCTTGCTACTGTCTGCAATTTGTCTTTAATCTCTGACTTGTGGTTTTAATTTGTGGTGGGAGCTTGAACCTCTGCCAGAAAAACAGCCTGTATCCCCTGCTGGGGTGTGTCATCCTCAGCAGAAGGTTTGGGTGGATTGCTTGGAATACCGTGACAGCTTCAGGATTAGGAGAACCTGATAATTCCACGTGTTCAAGTGATTTGATTTTTGACAGCGGTGGTCAGCTCTACCTCCTGGTGTGACCGGTTTTGGTTCTTTCACTGATGCTTAGAAAGCCCGTGCCATAGACACGAAGCTGCCACGGTCTTGAAACTTGTCCACTCATCTTGAAACAACTTGTGCTGAAGTCAAAAATGTGCGGCTTGGCCAAATGTTGGTATTGTTCAATGTAGATACAGGGCTAAGTTTTATCTTACATTGTTCTTCTATATAGATAACAGCTTAGATAACTCTTATAATGTCAGCTGAAATTATTGCAAGGTGTAGAAACTTCGTGAAGTAAAAACCACCTAGTGCATGATTTGATTTGCAGAATTCATTCATATCTAAATGCAGCATATCTAAATGTGTATGGGGCGGGCGGTTGTAGGCATAGAGGAGACAAATTTCAGGTTGTAATCTGTTTAGGCACCTGAAAACACCTAATTTTTTACAAATGCAATATGCACAGAGAAGGCATAGAAGGCAAGGAATACTGAAGATTTCCTTGGATGTGAGTTCTCATCAATGCATTTTCTTAGTAAGAGTGGGCTGCAGCTTTCCTACAGTTTTTCTAGATAAAGAAGTGTCTGTAACACCTCTAAGCCCTAAAATGAAATTGGGAGGAGTTCCCTCTATCTTCCTATAATTAAAACTTTGCTATAAAGTTTACAGTCTTGGTGGTTGGGCATTGTAAACTGGATCCTGAGTACCTGACTGTGCTGACTTTGATATGGAGGTGAGTGTAACTGATCTGTCTTCTCTCCTTCCCTCCCCCTTGTAACCAGGTATCTTTTAGTCAACTGGAAACTTCAACCTCTTCAAACTGTGCGTAGGAAGATTCTGTCAGGAAGCAACTTTTGTTCTAGTGGACCAACAGCTTGGAGATTGCAATGGCTACAGTTTGCACCACCACCCTGTTTGTCTCTCAGACCCTGGTATTGGGACATCTGGTAGGTTTTAACAATAATATTGGCTTGAACCCAGATGTAGCTGTCAATGTATTGTTATGCTGCATTTATGTTTTTTTTTTTTTTTTCCTTTAAAGCATCTTCTTAATATCTGACTGGCTTGCATTGTTGGAAACAATGGTTTTGGATGATCTACCTTCCTTAAAAGATACATGTAGCTCCTTGTACTCCTCAACAATGAAAGATTTGGAGATGGATTTTGATTCAGGACTGGAGGAGGATGAACTTAAGCAGGGGACTGCTTCTGAAGACTCCACCATCTTTGTGGCCTTCAAAGGAGATATGGGGGATAAAGACTTTGAGCAGAAACTCGGTATCATACTGGAGAACGTGCCTGGCCTTTTACACATGGGTAATGTACTTTTTTGTCATTTTTCACTGTCCTCAAAATATCTAATTACGTGATAAAGAGTTGGGGTTATTCTTGCGGACTTCTTGCTGAATTGGGAGCTGTTCTTCTAGGATGTACACCACTTACATTATCATTTAAAACTATTATTTCATTACTGAGTTTGTTTATTCCTATTGGGTTCCTGTATTTTACTCTCTTACATTTCCCTCCATCATACACTCCTCTGCCATACAAGGTAAAATCAGGCTTGCCCAAATGGGTGAAGTTTTGTGCCACCTGCTTCCTCCTGTGCTTGGAGCCCCTCTGTGCTCCAACTGTGACTGGATTTACCATGAATTGCCCTGGCCAGGCAGGACGTTGTGGCCCCGGCAACGGTGCTCACTTTGCCTCTGAGCTTTGTCTCTGCTCACGCCGTCGTGCGTGCCCAAGGCTAGGGACAGATGTCTCCTGCTAGGGCGCAATAACAGCATTTGGGGACAGTAACTCTTTTATAAACACATCTGCCTATGGAAGAGGGTATCAGCATCCTTGTAACAGGGACTCGTCAGGATTAGCTGTAGCATTTCGGATTTGTAGCCTTGCTTAGGTGAGAACAACCTTGCTTGATATACGGCGTCTGTTTGGCGCAGGGTGCAGTTTAGGGAGGGTTTGGGTCTGTGTGCTGGGATCAGTGATGTGTTCCCTCCTTACCCCAGTGTCCCTAGCACTCCTGCCCATCTCTGTACTTGGACGACGGATTTAGGTTAGTGAACTGGCAGGTTCATTAGGGTAGTTTCTTGCCATTAGTGTTGTTTGCTACAGAAGCAAGTGATCCAGTAAGGCACAGCAACGAGAAGTGCAGTGGGCAGAGGGGTCGCAGCAGCACTTATCTGGCCTGGCTATAACTTATCATGTAATTGCAGGCTGAAAATACCTGTGACTGCTGATGGTCTCTGCTGTTTGTGAAGCGGGCAGTTCCTGAGAACTGCAGGCTGCCCTTCCAAAAAACTGATCTTCTATTTCATGTTCTTACTGTGAAATCGCAGAGTGCAGTGAAGCGTCGATGCTGCAGGCAGGCAGCCTTTGTGTTTAAAGAAAGCCAATTCTTTTTGGATTTGGATTTTTAAAATGTCTATTGCGTTGTTTCAGGTCCAGTACTGGAAAGAACCTTTTCAGAAAGAGATCCATGGTTCTCCCATAAGCAAATCAAATTCCTAGATCACTTTGTTCTTTTCTTTCAATTTTGTCTAAATTTAGTTGAATCTGGCTTCAGTTGTTGGGGTCTTTGCCATTATCTCTCAGGGGAGTTTTTTTTTGTTTTTTTTGTTTTTTTTTTTTTAAAAAAAAAGCTGGGATAAGACAAAAACCCAGAAGAAATCCAGCTGCTTTGAGTTGTATGTTATAAATACTTGCCAGGAAATATGCAACTAACATAGTTGCTGATGTCAAAGGATGTGCAGTGATGCTGTGGTTGAGCTGTGGTGCTTGCGTGGGAGCACGTCCAGTCCGCAGCTGTGCGGAGATGTCTTGCAGTGGAGGCATCTGCAAACTGCTTGTTACAAAGATTAATGGTAATGTTAATGAATCAGTCCAACCCCAGCTGAGAAAGCACAAAAGAAAATCTTAATGCCATATTAGTTTGAAAGTGATCAACGTGGCAAGTTACATAAACTAATTCTGAGCAAAATGGGATATTCAGAATGTAGGGTTTGTAATGTACGCGTGTATTGGGTAAATCTAAAACCATCTTGGCAGGCACAAGAAGGAAAACTCCTAGAAATACTCACTTAGAAATACCAAAATTGGCAATACCGTTTTTTAGATATTAAAAATTGGGCCATTAATAAGATTAAATATAGGGCCATTGAAAGATGCAAAGACTCAGTTCCTTTTATCCAAATGTGAGAAGATTTCAAGCTAGTCCTGTCACCTTTCCAGGCAAAGATTGTTTCTAGACAGAAAGAGAATGCGTTTAACCCTGTTCCCAGTGTAGCTGCAGGGACTGCCTGTGTCAGGTAAGTGCTACAGGTTCCTGAAGTGGATAAGTTATTGCTGCTCTTAGATGTGATGCTGTTCAGAAGCGAGTAATAAACGAGCTTAATTGGTGCGGTACTGTAGAAGAAGTGGGTGAGTAGAATTTGGGCCAAAATTTGCTCATTTAAAAAGCTAAACTGCATGTTTTTAAACTGGTAGTAGTAATTTTATTTAAAATCATTCTTAACTGCATTTCACAGCAATATTTTGGTTAGGTACCAATGCATACAGCTGCACAGCTGGTGTACCAAGAGACGCTCGTATCGCATAAGCTTTGCGAGCGCCTTCAGCGAAATGGTGAACCCACCTGTAAGAAAAAAAAATCTAAGTGATGGACTTGGGACTGGCCTTCTGCAGAAAGATGGTTTCACAAGTATCTTGCAGAGAGAGTTCAAGAAGGAGGGTTTCATTCCTGTGGGGTTTTTTTCCCTATATCTGTACTAATAAATTTATGAAATCTGCTTTATTAGGTTTTCACATATCTTTTCAAAGTAGTTTATCCACAAAGTATTCCAATTCTGAGTAACTTGATCAAGGGATTTGTTTTGGCTGTGGAATATTGCATATCTGTTGGGAAGTTCTTCTCTTGCTAATTTTTGAGAAATAACTGAAATGACTTGGCTGCATGTCCATGTTGGAGAACTCTTCTGTCTCCAAGATCAACCCTTGATATTTTCAAAGCCAAAACCTGCCTCATTCTTTTCTATTGTGCATTTTTTACCCAAGTTATCTCATTGATACTGGTTTGAATAATAACCTTGCAGTGACTTTGGCTCTGTTTGTCTTTTAAGAATCCAGCAAGTTAAAACTGCAGAAGATAGAGCCTTGGAACAGTGTTCGTGTGACGTTTAACATACCCCGGGAAGCTGCAGAGCGGCTGCGCATTTTGGCTCAGAATAATAACCAACAGCTTCGAGACCTGGGAATCCTCTCTGTTCAGATTGAAGGTATTTTGCACCTCGTTTATTTCTAAAGATACTAAAGTTATTCTGGGTATGCTGAAATTTAAGTATAGACAATAAGTGATTTTGTGTACTTGGTTAATGTTACAAAGCTTCTAGCAGTAATTTGGAGAATGATTTTATTGAAAAGGTAAGTCAAGGCAATGGTTTTATTCTTTCCAGATGTGTGTTGTGATAAAAATGATGAAAAATTCCCTGATCATGAAGAAACTTGGTGAGGTTTTACTGAGTGTCATTGGGAGAAGGTACCCTAAGGTTTTTGATTGATTGTTTTTGTTTTTTTTCCCCAATTGTTTGATATGAGATGATTTTCCTCAAAGCAAATTCTCAGTGAGCTTCACAGTTAACATAGCACCCTGGAAAATTCTTCAAGTTCGTGACTGAGGTCCTGTAATGCTTGTAACGATGTTTGCTTTTCTTACCTTCTGGGTCACAGTTTTAAGGGCGTTATGATGCATAACTGTATTTCTCCTCTAAATTATCAATCAAATTTGGCCTTCCTTTCTTTACACCTTTTAAAATGTATGCTTGCAAATGTCTCTGTTCTCCTTCCCTGAATCTCATTCACTTCTGCAAATTGTGTATTTCCTTTAGGGGAAGGTGCTATCAATTTAGCTTTAGCTCAGAATAGAAGCCAAGATGTCCGAATCAATGGGCCCCTGGGAGCAAACAGTTCCATCCGGATGGAAACAGGATTCCCCATGCAGGGGGGCCAAGGTAAGTTCCTTTATTTAAAATTTATTTATCTTTATGTGCTTTGTAACCTGTAATTAAGCTTATCGTATAACTTAACTGCTTAATATATCTATTGTTAGTAGATCTATAATTGCCATTTTAATTCATCTGTGTCCTTGCTTCTGTACATTCAAACCATGTCCCATATCATGTAAAATAAATGGTTGACTGCATATCTTCTTGCCAACATTTGAATAATATCTGTATATACACAAACAACTCTGTGTGCGTGTGTAAGTGTATATATTTTTTTCAAAAAGGCTATAAAAATCACATGAACTTACTAAGGTGGATTTGCTTTGAAATCTCAACAAGTTATCACAGCACCACTATGTATTTGGCCACCTTTATGAAAATCAGCATAAGCCTTATACAGTATACATATAAGGGATTTCAAATAAAATACATTATTAATTTGGGGAAGGAGAGGGCACTGTAATTGCTGTTGGTCTCCTATTTTCAGTAAATCTTTGAGATCAGATAGAGATCTGATTATGCACTTTTTAAATATAGAGAACACTGCATTTATACCCATGTGATATTTATATATATAATACATTTTTTTTCTTTATCATTACAGAACTCTTTAGATTTATGAAGATCTAAAAGAAAACAAATTTATTTTCATAGCTGAATCATAAAGCGAAGCAAACTGCGTGCTATCTTAATATATAGGATTTGGTGCAATTAGAAAACCAGAAGCCTTTTTGACAGAATTATTTAAGATACATGTGTGGCTGCTATTAGGAATGAATGAGAGGATCACTTTACCTATTTAGAACCAAAACATGGTTAAACGGTTATTAAATCAACCAAGAATGTGAATCATTTAAGGAAACTTTTTCTTAGAAAATAGCTACTCTACCCTTCTGTGTGGTGATCGTTTCCTGCCAATTTTCCAACATATTCTAAAAAACAGCATTCAAAAAACAATGCAAATGAAACAAGGAATTTTTTTCACCTCCCTCATATTAGATTTTTCAGATCCTTAGTACATGTAAATTCGATACAAACTCTCGTCACTTGAAGACTTCAGAGACAAGTCAGAGATGAGATTAAAGCCTCAAAGAATTATGTGGGGGTGGTTTGTCCTTCCGTAGCCTTTTAGAGGGTCTCTGACTGTAGTGGGTTTTTAAGAGTGACAGATTTGATTTCTCACTCCTGCCTCTTCCTTGGATATTGCAGGTTTTGGTAAGCAGAACAGCCTCCAATCTCTGATTGTCACCGATTGATGCCTTGTGAAGGGAAATATGTTAAGCTAGCATGTTAAATTAAGAAAATTTGCCCCTAAGGAAATGTGTATTGAAGTTTTTAGGCAGAGGTCTGTGTTTTGGAAGAACAGCTCTTAAAGTCTGAAGAGATGTTTTATTAACATATACGATATTTTTTGCAACTTTTATATAGAAAAGAGATAGAATTAACATTTTTTGTTGTTGTTCCTTTTTTAAGGTTTAATAAGAATGAGCAATGCTGCAGCTGTAATGATGTCCCAAAGTGGAAATGTGCCCTCCTCTATGGTTGCAAGTGGTGCTAGTACTGAGCTGCAGCCAAGAACACCTCGACCTTCCTCACAGCCAGGTAGTAAAATTTAGTTATAGAATTTACCTCTATATATTTTCAAGTCATTTTTTCCTCAGCTGACAGGCTAGAAATTATGCTCATAAGTGAACTCTGAAAGTGGTCTGGAATATTTAGCGATTACAAAGCTTTCCAAAAAAGAGTTGCTTAAGCTTTGGGGGTTTTTGTTTTGTTTTTTGTTTTTCTTTTTCCTTTTTTCTTTTTTTTTGACCAACAATAATTGTATAATTACAACAATAATACAGTTAATACTGTACAGTAACATGCTCTCATATTGGTCTTCTTTCTGGAATAACACTTGTGCTGTTGGTTCATAGCTTCATTTCTGAGATTCTCAAAAGCACAAATTTTTGGCTGTGTGGGTGTCTGTTGTCCTAGGTGTCGTTCAGAGCAGGCACTTGGTTGGAGGAGGACAAGAACATGGAAAGTCTACCAGGAAAAGTCTGGGTGTGTTTGATCCTGCTTTTAGGCTGTCACCTATTTTAGGTCCCTTCCAGCCCTGTTTTCTCTGATTCTGTGTTAGGATGTTGCTGCTGTCGCCTAAATAAGTCACCAGGTTATTCAAGTATGTCTGTTTGCTTACTGTTTTTGTATTTGTTTGGGTTCAGATGCTTTCAGCAGTGGCAGTACCTTTTTGCAGGAGAACTTTATTGTCACTGGGGCTTCATAATGTCATTCGGCCCCTTGAGGAACTTCATTCTACTGCAGTGAACTTGCACAGTGAATGGTTGAGCTTTACATTTAGATAAGGCTAAGAAAAGGGTTGCTTGAATGAGGCAGGTGTCTTCAGGAGAAAAGAAATGCACCAGATTGAGCTTGTCAAGAGGAGTAAATAAAACAGGTAGTTAAGGATTGGGAGGTAGGTGTGTGTGTTTGGGTGTTCCAGCTCTACCAGTGCAAGTTGTTTGCAATTGAGACTGTTTTAAAAGTGAGGGATTGTGATTTGTCCTGTGATAAAACAGCGGCAATGCTTTCCCACTTCTTTAACATCCTGCAACATGTGTTGATGTAAAGGACAACTCTAGCCCATGATGCTGTCTTAGTTCCTCATTGTGCCATTAGGTAAGTGGGAGGAATACTAGCCCTAAACTGAATGTGCAGAAGGGTTTTGGTTGTGAAAATGTGTGCTTTGGAGCCATCGTGCTCTGCTGTGCAGGTTACAAACTCATGTATCCTAGTTTCCTAGGGAGCCCAGAAAATCTGTACGTCTCTCTAGAGCGTTGCCTGTCCAATACATTGCAGAGATTGGAGCACTGGAGTGAGTATTTTTGTTTGGCCTCAACGTCGGCAGCGAGAGCAAACGCAAGCAAGCAGTTTGCCCTCTCCTGTTTTCTGGTGGTTTTTGTCTGCAGTAGGTTACTTATTTCTTTCACTCTTTTTTGCTATTTTAATAGATGCAATGGACCCACTCTTATCTGGGCTAAATATCCAGCAGCAAAATCATCCGTCTGGATCTTTAGCTCCGCAGCTCCATTCAATGCAGTCAGTTCCTGTAAACAGGCAGATGAACTCGGCCAACTTTCAGCAGCTCCAGCAACAGCCACAGTTGCAGACACGTCCTCCCCAGCCACATCAGCAGCCACAGCAGGGTATTCGACCTCCCTTCTCTTCACCAGCACAGGTTCCAGTTCCCCCGGGCTGGAACCAGCTTCCTTCTGGAGCACTTCAGCCTCCTCCAACCCAGGGAGCATTGGGCACATTGACAGTAAACCAGGGGTGGAAAAAGACCCCATTGCCTGGACAAATGCAGCAACAACTTCAAGCAAGACCATCTTTAGCAACAGTGCAAACTCCTACCCACCCTCCACCTCCATACCCCTTTGGAAGCCAGCAAGCTTCCCAGGCTCATTCAAACTTTCCCCAGATGAGCAATCCTGGCCAGTTCACTGCTCCTCAAATGAAAACACTTCAGGGAGGGCCCTCCCGGGTTCCTACGCCACTACAGCAACCCCACCTGACCAACAAGTCTCCTGCTTCCTCTCCCTCCTCCTTCCAGCAGGGATCTCCTGCATCATCTCCAACCGTTAACCAGGCACAGCAGCAGCTGGGACCAAGGCCTCCCCAGGGTAGCACCCTTCCCCAGGGATTTCAACAGCCTGTCAGTTCTCCTAGCCGTAATCCTATGGTGCAGCAGGGCAATGTGCCCCCCAACTTCATGGTGATGCAGCAGCAAAACCAGGGTCCACAAGGTTTACACCCTGGCTTAGGAGGTAAGAAGTGCTGAGATCTTCTGTTGTTCAAAAGGGGGAAAAAAAAGAAGCTAGAGCTCATTTTACTGTTGCTTTTGAAAAGATTCTTTAAAACCAGAATAAATATGAAGTCTGTCTGTGTGTGAAGAAGGTATGGTAAATTAACAGCAGTATTGCATCAGTTCTAGCTAGGTCTGTTCTGCTTATTACTCATAAGAGAAGTCTTGGCAACTCAGAACCTGCTGTATGCAGATCCTGGCTGAATCCCAGTCATCCTCTTGACTCTTCTCCAGCTGCCTTTTAGTTCAGGATGTTCGGGGATGGGTGTTTTGCTTTTTTTGTTTCTATTTTTCCTTTTTGTCTTTTGAGTAAGAGAAGTAAGAACACATAAATAACTTTCCCTGTCTCTTCAAATTCCTCTGTTACCACTTAGATTGGATTCATCATGTTTTTGCTACAGAAGTGAGGCATAATTTTGTTTCCTCCCTCTTCATTGGTGGGTGTCTCATCTTGTCATCACTTTCTTCCCATATAAAAGAGGAAAGAGCTGTTTACTGTCATGCTGTTGTGTTCCCTGCTCTAAAGTGAAGAGATGAAGGGATGTTCTAATTTACCCCTTTAGTTGACATTTTTTAGTTTGCTCCTTGGACCTCTGCATCCCTGTCTTTGTCTCACTGCTCCCCAAAGGCTTCCCTAGCAATGAAGTGACTTCATTTGTCAACCAGAAGCTCTCTTCTGTGTCCTTGTCTTCTTTCCTTGAAGGTCTTATTAGTTCTGTGCAAGATCTGTGACACTCCTCTCTATTAATTACTTTATCTCTCTCTTCAGTGGCTGCTCTGAGTCCCGTGTTCAGGCTCTTGCTTAATCCTTTAAAACCTTTATTTTCCAGACCTTTTCCTTGTCTACTTGTAAAATCTGAGCTGTGCCTTTTGTCCACCTGTGCACACAGTGCCACGTGTTCTCGTGCCCTGTATTCTCACGTCATTGTGTAACTGTAACTCCTCTTGGAAGGGGAGGGATAGCACTGCCCTACTCTGCTTCCCTCGTGGTACCGTGCGTGTCCTTTCCCGCCCCAAGACAAATGTCCCCAGCTCCAGGGTTCTCGTTCCTGTCTGTCCTTAGGTTTGTCCCGCACCTTGTAGTTGCTCTATTTTCTCTTGACTCCACCTCCAAAGAGTAATCTTTTATTTATCACATTTCCTTCCAGTTTTTCCTCACCACCTCTGTGACCGTGTTCTGTAATCATTTTTCCCTAGGTATCCTAAACAGAGCTTTCATTTGCTCCTTGTAAGCCTTTTTGATGTAAACCTACTACAAACAAAATACTACTTTTGGTTCTGTTACCTCTAAAGTTATGACATTTTAAAGCAGTTAAAAATAATGCACAATATTTGGGTCATAAACTACCAACATGGGTCATTTGGTAGACCTCCCTGGTCAGATCTGTAACCCTTCTGTGGCCTGTGGCCTGAACTGATTTAAACAGACAGGCTCTGTTGATTTCAGCAAAGCTATCTCGCCTTTCATGTGCTGAGATTTTTGTCTGACTTTTGTCCCTGCTCAATTCGTGCTTCCTTTGGTACCTTAATCAAGTTATAATTTGAGATCTTTTGGGTTTTAAGCCATCCTGCATTTCAAAGATTTGGTAAAAATGGACACATTTGCTTCCCATTTACCATATAACTTAACAAATGGAAATTTGTGTTCAACTTGGAATAGGCCAAGTTGATATTTCTCGCAGGTCAAGTATTCCTATGTGCAGGACTTGCCCTAAAAGTGTAGCAGAAGCAAAGCTACAGACTCGTGGCCTGATGTTTGAAAAATGTCTGTTCCATGTTTGCAGATGAATGCTATAAACTTGTTTATCTTGAAATACTAATTGTAGACCTAGAACCACATTAATTAACAGAAGCAATACAGTTAGTTGTGCAAGAAAGCTGTAACCCTAAGGAGCTAAGGTCCAATTATGGTGCTGTTAAATAAATTAGAAAAATAAAGGAAGGCAAGACTCCTCCTCAGTGTGTGACACTACTCGTGGGACTTGGTGGTGGGCCGAGAGAAGGGGCATCTGTTAGAGCAGTTTATGCTGCTTCACTCATTGGTGGGCAGAAGCACAGGGAAACTTTGGCTCTTTGTCCTGGTGCAGCAGGACACATCATTTTGCTATGTCCAAGTGTGGGCATTGGGCCAGCTGCAGGCCTGGCAGAGCTGCTTGCCCTTGGGATAGGGATAGCAGGGTTAACTGAACGAGTTTCTGATTAGCAGCAACCATTCTGGGCTCTTTGGTAGAAGAACACCATGCTCTTAGAACCTGCAGATTAAGTCCTCGTAATCCATCTCTGAATAATAAACTCACTGATTCCCACGGCAGAGAGAATACATAGGAATTGAGCTTTCCTGCAAACAAATCTCTTAGCAAGGAGGCTCTAAATGTCTGCATGGGGTGATATTTTTTTCATGATGAAAGACTAATATGAAAAAAAAATCATTAACTTCATTTCATGGATAGCGAAAACCTAAGAATTAACATAGTTAAATACACTTGGGCTCATGTCAATGAATAGAAGCAGAAGAAAGCAGTGGTGTTACATTCTGCTAGGGCTTAAGAAGTTATTTTATGTGCGTGTGTACAGCAAAGTGGAGCAAAGAAGCACTGCCCAGCAGGTACCTTAATGTGCATTAAGGTGATGGCCCTTCTTGGGAATTCTCCCCCATGACAGCAATGCCCGAGGTTTGTGTTTGAACACATGGAGCAGGCTGAAAGCCTCCCCAGGGCGGGATGCAGCAGAGAACGGGGAGACAGACGGTTTGCTCCAATTTCCAGCTTCTTAAGCAAAATGAAACGGAGGCTCCTCCCTGCCTGCGTGGGGCGTGTTCTGAACACGGGCTGCGTGCTCAGGCTGTAAACAGAGCAATGGTTTGAACTGATGTTAGTAGCTTGGTAGCCAGATTTATTGCATAAATAGGAGCAAGAAATTCTGTCTCAAATGATGTTCATATATTGGTGAAAAAACACATTTCTGCCTATGACTTGCTTTGCTAATGTAACAGTACAGCTAAAATGCATTAGTCCTC
Organism: Crypturellus undulatus; assembly: GCA_013389825.1. Taxonomy (NCBI): domain Eukaryota; kingdom Metazoa; phylum Chordata; class Aves; order Tinamiformes; family Tinamidae; genus Crypturellus; species Crypturellus undulatus. The sequence goes on along the minus strand of VWPW01022267.1, from coordinate 41,853 downwards.
TTTTAATGCTCTTTTTTAATTATTTCTTTCACCCCCTGCCTTCTTCCCATACTAATACAAAATAAATCTTGTGTTCAGGAATGCCCAAGCGCCTCCCGCCGGGCTTCCCTGCGGGACAGGCTAATCAGAACTTCCTGCAGAGCCAGGTGCCTTCCACAGCGCCGGGAACGCCGGGGAGCAGCGGCGCCACGCAGCTGCAGAGCAGCCAGAATGTGCAGCACGCAGGTCTGTTCCAACCCGCTCTTCACTCTTGGGGGAAGACTCTGCTTTTATTTCTATAACACAAGAACCAAAATATCATCTGCTTTCATTTAATGGTATGGTTATGGAAGAAAAGAGGAGCAGGAGAACCCAGCTTTGATATTGCTTGGGAAAGTGATACCAGGATCCAGAGAATCTGCTCAGAAATTCAGTACACATGGCATTGAAATTTGGAGGTTAGGAGTAATATAGGTGCAATGCTCAGTTCTGGAAATATTCTAAAATGCATAGATTGTGATCAAGTTCTGTGAGGTCTTCTGCAGTGAGGTGCACACCTGTGAGTGATGGTCAAATATTTATTTTTGTTTTTGCCATTCTGATGCTCTGTTTTGACCACAAACATTTACCTGTAGCATGAAATATGCAGCACACGACAGTGAGGGTATCGGGTGTCCCAGATCATTAGTAAAGAAAATTAAATTTGGGGTATTTGCTCAACATCAAGCTCCAATTAATTTGTATCTTCTCATCTTTTTAAGGTGGCCAAGGTTCTGGACCTCCTCAAAATCAGATGCAGGCACCGCATGGCCCACCAAATATGATGCAGACCAATCTAATGGGACTTCATGGAAATATGAACAACCAGCAAGCGGGTGCTAGTGGGGTGCCACAAGTTAACATGGGCAATATGCAGGGACAGCCTCAGCAAGGACCACAGTCTCAACTGATGGGAATGCATCAGCAAATAGTGTCCTCCCAAGGACAGATGGTGAACATTCAGGCTCAGGGATCACTGAACCCTCAAAACCAGATGATACTTTCTCGAACTCAGCTTATGCCGCAAGGCCAAATGATGGTCACGCCACAAAACCAAAATCTTGGTCCTTCCCCTCAAAGGATGACGCCACCCAAGCAGATGATGCCCCAGCAGGGACAGCAGATGATGTCTACGCACAATCAGATGATGGGACCTCAAGGCCAGGTCTTGTTGCAGCAAAACTCCATGATGGAGCAGATGATGACCACTCAGATGCCAGGAAATAAACAGCCTTTTAGCACTCAAAACCAGTCCAATGTTATGACGGGGCCAGCTCAGCTGATGAGAGGACCAACCCCAAACCTGCAGGGAAACATGGTGCAGTTCACGGGGCAGATGATGGCGCAGCAGGGCCCTGTCAATGGCAATCCCTCCCAGGTCATGGGGATTCAAGGGCAAGTTCTAAGACCTACTGGACCCGGCCCCCACATATCTCAGCAGCTTGGGGATACTACGACTACAACAAGTAACGACGTGAACCTGCCGCAGATGTTACCCGACGTTCCTGTGCAGCAGCCAAACATGGTGCCCTCCCACATGCAGGCGATGCCAGGGAACAGCAGCGCGTCAGGGAGCCACTTCCCAGGACATGGGCTGCCCTTCAACACCCCCTTTAGTGGAACCCCCAATGGGAATCAGATTCCCTGCGGACAGAACCCTGCTTTTCCTGTCAATAAAGACGTCACTCTCACCAGCCCACTCTTGGTTAACCTGCTACAGAGCGATATATCTGCGGGGCACTTCGGCGTGAACAACAAGCAGAACAACCAGAATGCCAATAAGCCCAAGAAGAAGAAGCCTCCAAGGAAAAAGAAAAATAATCAACAGTTAGAACAAACCAAGTAGGACTAATATTACATTGTTTTTATAAGGGGTGGGCACGGGAAAACCCCACAGGCAGCCTATCATTTTTTCAGCAGGCATGTGGGGGAGAAAGAGCCTCTGGTATTTCATATTCTAGCAGGATTTTGGGGTTTTTTTTTGAGTTAAATGATAACCCAGTGGCAAGTCTGACATTTGAAAGTTCATTTAGGATAAAGAAAAACTTAGGAACATTCTTATTCTGTTACATAATTTTATTTAACGCAGCATTTAGCGGGTAAAGGAAGTGCAGAAGTTACTCCAAAATACCAGTGCGAGCAGAGCCCTGATGAGGCAGCATGAGAACCACAGAGAGGCATTGGGCAGCACTGTCCAAAGAATTACAAGTCTGTGTAAAATGCGTGCAGGACAAATGTTTCAGGGATTTGGGAGATAGAGTTTTATGTATTGCTGCCTAAAATTGTTTTGTTTTAATTTACTGTAGTTGAACTTGGAGGTAATAGAGGAAGTGGAGGGAAAATCTTGGTATCTTAATATGGTTATGCAGATGCCAAGCTCAAGGAGCCAAGGGGATGAAAACTGGGAGAGGTTAGAAGGGAAAGAAAAAAATCCCTTTAAGAGAAGAGGCAAATGGGTTAATATTGAGAAGACAAGAGGAAAAGTTTCCATATCTGATGCAGTGCAAAGCGTGTGGTGGTTTGGTGCATAGCCCCAGCGTGCGTTTTATGCACAATATGGGGATTCCTTCAGGAAGGTGGAACTGATTTTTCTCAGAGGCATCTAAGTTCTGAACTCAAAGACCTTGTGTGGTCTATAGCAAATGCCCCTTTAGGGTTTTAACCACCACTGATTGGCTTGGCTTGGCGCCGCTCATATGAAACGTGTGCGTTGTGGTGCTTGTGTCTTAAAGGTGAAGAAAGGCAGCCCGAGGAAAAGAAAGCAATGTGTGCTGATGCCTTGAAAAGAGCTTTGCAAGTGCCTGCTCTATAACTGTGCCTATAGCTCACAGTATGGCACATCAGTTCAGCACTGCCCTGCCCTGCTCCCCTGCTGTTCAAGGCCTGGTGCTTGGCCTTTGCAGTCAAAGTGTTCTTTTAGTTTTTGCCATCTGCGAGGTGTATTTGGGCAGTGCTGCCAAAGCCTCGTTGTCCCCAGGGCACCTATCTGAGAATTCAGAATTGCAGCAGCTCTGCAAGAGTGGCTTGTGGCAAGGCAGCACAGCAAGGTGCTAGAACTTGTACTTTTTGCTTTCAGGATACGAGCACAATTCTTCAAAGAATGTCAAATAACTGCAAGTGGGTGTTTTCCCATTTGTGGCACACCAGGCAGTCAAAGCTCTCTGCATTTCATTCAAACTGTATCAGTGTTTTGTTTTTCTTCATGGCAAAAGTAGCCAGTGCCACTACCCAGCAGCAGCCACACAGCTAGTGCAGGTGGCCTGCAGCAGTGAAACACGCAGTGCAAGCTTGGTTCGGGTCAGCAGAGGTAAACAGGAAGCTTTGAAGTAAGAGTTTCTAGATTCAGAATATGCAGCAAAACTTGATGGGAAGTGGAATTAATTTGATAAGCACGTTTAAAATGTTTCCGCTTTTTTATTAGAATTGCATTGAAATAGTATAGCGGCAAGGGAACCGTTAATAATACTGTCTGTAGACAGAACCCGTGTTGGAGAGAGGATTTGGTAAGTGTGCTACTGAAGAAGCACTTTCAGATGAGTCTTAAAATAGTTTTAAGGATTTGTTTTATTGAGAAACTGAGCATTCGGTTAAACACTAAGACATTCTGAGAGCGTAGGTTGGTTAAAAGTCATTATGTCTATTTTCTGTATTAGGAAGACTATAGCAAATGACATGTAAAACACGAGATGAAGTACGAAATGAAACATGATTGCAGATAAGATGTGCACAAGCTCCTTCTACGGAACAGGTGCCCGAGCAGACGTTTGTGTAATGTTTGCCTGTGTGGACTAGGAGCCCTACACAAGCTGCTAGAGTAGAAATAACCGTGCTGAGGCTTACAGAGCCCCGGGAGGAGCACTGTCTGCAGGGACGATCTGCAGACAGCAGCCAGCTCCACAGGCCAGGGGAGCATTAGAGGTTTGTCATGTTAACTGGATTCAGGAAGCTGTTATCTGCAGGCTCTCGTGGCAAAGGACACAAACTTGGCACGAGAGAATGAGAGCCCGTCTATGGGAGCTGTCCCAGAGCACTGCACCTGCAGGAGGGCTGCTTGTGCTGGCCATTTTACTGTAGCTTTATTTTGACATCCCTTATTTCTTCGTTTGGAGGGAGAGAAGGAAAGAAGGGGAATTTTACATCTGGAAGCAGTGCTTCTATATCTAGCTGCCAGATGAAAGGGTCCTTGCGTGAAACTGAAGACTCGACTGTAGCTAATATGGTTTATCTTTAAATTTAGAACAATGTGAGAATAGAAAATATGGAGTGTTTCTCCCTGTCATACACAAACGTCTCATTTTGATACTTTTTTTTATTGTTTTCTTGTTTGTTTGTTTGTTTTTGGCTAGCTGATAATGGTTGAATACGCTCAATGAATTTCAGCTATATTCAAAATTCAAGATATGTTTAAATTTTCCAGCAATTATAATAACAGATGGTCCAGCAATAACTGCTATTCTTACTTGCTATAAAACAAAAATCTTGGCTCTGTTACGCTTTTCCCTATTTGACCCCTATAGCAAGAACTTTTTTTTTTTTAAGAATTGCTTTTGCACCAAGATAATGTTTTCTGCTCTAAAACCATCTGTGCAGTAATGCTGTACGTCAGTTTTAGATAATACTTAACCGTGGCATTTTTAACTGTGTCTTGGTCTGTCCCTGGCCCTTCTCTCGTGCAGGGGACATTTGGGCCCTCTCGGCTGCGTTCACTTTGGGAACGTTGCTGGGTGTCTGGAGGGACACTGCAACGGGCCCAGGCTTCTCTGCATTGGCTGCAGATACCAGAGACTGGCAGTTGCCCTCAAGTACAATTAAAAGAGAGGTCTCTGGCTTTCTACACTCAGAATTTTTGCTTTGATAACTTTTCTCTTGGCATTTCTGTACAATTCCGGCTCTTGAATTTTGTCTTGGAGCTTTTATTACTTTGATCTCCCCACAACTTCAGTAGATTCACATAGCTGATGAGCAGCCAAGATTTTTCTCTTTCCTTCTCTCCTTTCCCTGTATTCTCTGGCCATATATATTGAAAGCGATATGTAAATGCTTTCTTAAAACCTGGAGAAGTTGTCCTGAAGGGGTGGATGTACTGGCTGTTCAGTCTCAATGATCTCAAATTGTCCTGTGGAACTTGCTGGAGCGCCAGGCCCAGGGCCTTGGTGGCTGCTCACCCCTGGGATCTGCAGACACTGTCAGTGTCTCCTGCCCAGCACAGTTCTTGCAGGGACGTCAATAGAGGAGTGATACTGAGAAGTCTGGGTGCTCTACGAGGACACATGGAATTACCATTAAAATAAAATTCTATGCAGTCGTATCATCTTCGCAGATGTCATGCTGATATCAGGGAGGATGCCTGTTTAGATTAAAAAAAATTATGTATCCCTATATATATATACACACACACAGAGTTGTATAGGTAGTCTTTGGTGTATGCATTATAAATATGAGTTTTATATATAAGTATATATATGTATATGAGTTATACTCATATAACTCAAATATATAAGTGTGTATGTGTGTATATATATACATATATATATACATATATACACACACACTTTTATACATAAGTGTATGAGGTATAAAACTCAAAGTAGAGGCAAAGAACAATAGGTATGTTTAGAATGAGCAGGTCACCAGACAACCTGGTGCCTTTTGAGCCAGGTTTAAGGCGCAGAAGTGGCCGTGGGCACACCTCAGCCAGGTGCTCATGTTTGTCCCGTGACAGTGACGCTTTTTCAGCGAGTTACTTGGAGGTCTCTGAAAAGTGTTTAAAAACTAGTTACTTGAGTACTGAATTTTGGAAGCAAAACTGAAACTCTGGTGTTGGTGTTGATCTTAAATGCCATTATTTCTCTTCCAGTTCTTCAGAACCACGTCCAGCTGGCTTGGAGGACAACGATCAGTCTTCAATGTCTGGAGACCAGGGAATTAATCTAGATAATACAGGCCCCAAACTTTCAGATTTTGCCAGTAGGCCACCAGGTAGAAAAGTTTTTATGTTAATTATTATTTATTATTATTATTAGACTGTAATAATGATAAAGCTTTTGCTGATTTTTAACAGTGTGTGTGTTACCACTGAAAACCATAGATTTTTATTCCTCCTAATTGGTGCCACTGCTTAAGTGCTTTCCTTGAATTAACTCAGTATCAGTATGTGTGGCCACATGTCTTGTAGGCCGTATGGTGCTAGTAATCATGTTGAATTTGGTAAATGCGTTTATGGATAACATAACACATAAGATTTCCTGTATTTCTAGCTGTAGCCTTGAAATTATGAGCATTAGCCAATAGGTTATTATTTAAAATTAAGAAACAGAAGTTACTATTGGAAAAGATTTAATCGCCCTCTGTATGCAGGGAGAATTAAATCCAAAATCCCAAAAGACATTTCAGGGTTTTATCCACATGAGTGATTCTTACCACCATTTTACTTTTGCTCTTTAGCCTAGTGATGCCCGGGAGATTCTGCTTTGAACCCTAAAAGCTGTCCGACCTGTAACAGACTTTTCCTGCCTGTCCCCAATGGCTCTCAAAATTTTAAGGTTGTTTTGGAGTTAAATAATCTGTGAAAGTTCAATTTTGCATTTATCAGTGAAAAACCAAGCCTGCTGAAAGTTCCAGAGCCTTTTATCATGTGGCAAAAATTCAGAATAATAGCCAGTAGCTGACAGGATAAACCAGAGCTCATCAGCTAAATGCCTTGCAAACCATTGATACATAAAATGAAAATATTATTAAGAATTCAAGTCCTTGTCCTTGTTTGTGAAAACCTGTTTCACAGCAGTGGCTTGTGCATTACATCAGCTGGTTGCTGGCTGCACTGTCTGAGGCTGTTCCTTGCAGAAATGCTGCTTTCTCCAGTGCATTTATTTATGTATTTATTTACTAGATGAATGTATCTTCTTCTGTTTCAGGCTATCCTTCCCAGCCAGGGGAGCAAAGACCCCTCCAGCAGATGCCCCCTCAGCTCATGGCGCATGCGCAGCAGCCCCAGCCGCAGCCTCAACAGGCGCCACCGCAGCAAGCGCAGGCACCGCCGCAGACGCCGCAGCAGCAGCAGCAGCAGATGATGATGATGCTCATGATGCAGCAGGACCCCAAGTCGGTCAGGCTTCCCGTCCCCCAGGGAGTTCACCCACCCAGGGGACCTCTGAATGCAGACGCTCCGCGAATGCCCATGCAGCAGGGCGCTAACGTGCCAGTAATGGTTAACTTGCAAGGGCCTGGGTCGGTGCCTCCATCTCCTGATAAGCAGAGGATTTCCTTGCCGGGCAATCCTTCTCTGGGAAATAACACAAGAAAAATGGTTTATCAAGATAACGTGCAGAATCCTTCCAGCTCACCCTTGGGGGAAGTCTCCTCAGTTCCCTCCCTTCCGGAAGGAGGGGGAGCTGAAGGCCCACAAGCATCAGGAGCCCAGAATAACTTGACATCGCATTTAGTGGTTTCACAAAACCAATTAATGATGACTGGACCCAAACCTGGACCATCCCCCCTTTCAAGTGCCCAAGGTGCCAGTCCTCAGCAGCAGTCTAGCACTCTACCAGGCACTCTTACCCACCATTTTCCAAATGTGGCCACCCCCTCACAAACTTCACGGCCTAAAACTCCAAACAGAGCAAGTCCAAGGCCCTACTATCCTCAGACTCCTAATAACCGTCCACCCAGCACAGAGCCTTCAGAAATAAGCTTGTCTCCAGAAAGACTCAATGCTTCTATAGCGGGTCTTTTTCCTCCCCAGATTAATATTCCCTTACCTCCCAGGCCTAATCTCAATCGAGGATTTGATCAGCAGGGTCTTAATCCGACTACTTTGAAGGCCATTGGGCAGGCCCCATCAAATCTCCCAGTTAATAATCAGTCTAGTTTTGCTTCCCCCCAAGCACACAAACTGGAAGGTGTGGTTCTTAATTCGGGAAAGCAAACCAACAGTGGAGGAACCAAGAGAGCAAGCCCAAGCAACAGCCGAAGGTCCAGTCCTGGCTCCAGCAGGAAAACTACACCAAGCCCTGGCAGACAAAATTCAAAAGCAGCCAAGCTAACCCTGACAACTCAGCAGAATCCACCTCTCTTGCAGAACATGGAATTACAAAGAAATATGATGGTTGGCCCTTCTTCCTTGCCCACACCTGTGACTACGAGTTTTCAGAATAACAGCATGCTAAGCAATCAGAATCCTGCAATCTCTGTGCCTGTTGTGCCAGGCGTTTCTGAGGACAGTAAGGAGAGCCTTCACGTTCCTCAAGACGGCGAGTGTCAAACTGCACCAGGGGCCCCGGCTAACAAGGACCCTCCCAATATTGAATTGAAAGGCATCCCTACCCCAGAAATAAAAATGTTGGTGCCAGAAGAACAGTCGAAAAAAGACGGACAGCCCTTGGACACTAGTAAGCTGCCTGCCTTGGAGGAAAGCAAACCCATGGTATCTCCAGCTATGAGAGAGGCCCCAACTTCTTTAAGTCAACTTCTTGATAATTCTGGAGCTCCTAACGTAACCATTAAGCCCCCTGGGCTGACGAGTCTTGAAATGGCACCACTGGTTCCTCCTGGGGAGGAACTGAAGAAGATCGCTGTCATTCCTCCGCTGCAAGACCCCTCCTCAGGCAAAGAGCCTTCTGGTTCGCTTAGCTTGCCTCAAGGTACTGAGTCCAGTTCCAGTGCAGGGCACCAGGAATTGGGAGAACTAAACTCCACTGTTACACAGAACGTTCCCCCGGTAGTGCAAAGGCCTGTCAGCTCCTCTTCAATTTCTGCTCCTTTACCACCCAACCAGATAACAGTTTTTGTAACTTCAAACCCTATAACATCTTCTGCCAGTACATCAGCACCGCTGCCATCGCACTTGCAGCCCGCACTCGTATCGACGGTTGTCACGATGCCCAACGTTGGAACCAAGGTCATGGTTTCAGAGGGACAGTCGTCAGCAGTTCAGTCTAGCGCCCGGACACAGTTTATTACACCTGTTTTTATAAACTCATCGTCAATAATTCAGGTTATGAAAGGCTCTCAACCAAGCACAATTCCAGCAGCCCCAATGACTTCTAACTCTAGTCTAATGCCTCAGTCCGTGGCAGTTGTTGGTCCTTTGCATTTACCGCAGAACATAAAGTTCTCCTCTGGGCCTGCTCCTCCTAGCACATCCTCCAGCAGTCCCGTTTCCAACATCCCAACAAGTAGACCGCTGGTTCTGAATGCAGTGGTGCCTCCTGCCCAGCTGCCTTCTCCTGCTACAACGTCTTCGAACGTCCCTGCACATCTTCCAGCTCCGCAGGTCAAGGACTTCAGCCCAGAGGAGGCTTCTCAGAGCGGTGGGGCAGCTGAGCAGGGTTCTGCCTCAGCAGCACAGTCTGGGCCTGGCGTTTCCCCTCTCCTTACAAGCAGCCCGGGATCCGGGAACAGACGAAGTCCCGTTTCATCGAGTAAAGGAAAGGGAAAGGTAGACAAGATTGGCCAACTCTTACTGACTAAAGCATGCAAGAAAGTCACTGGCTCCCTTGAGAAAGGAGAAGAACAGTATGCTTTGGAGGGGGAGGGAGAAGGTCAGGGACTAGAAATGCCAGGCCCAAATAGTTTGGGAACGGAGCAAGCACCAGCAGAAGCAGACAATAAAACTGTGACACCTCCAGCACCTGGTGTGGCAAAACAGAGCACTTCTGGGCCCAGCCCCGTGAGCGTCAGCGCTGCCACTGCCGCCGTTCCTACCACGCTCTCTCCAGGCCTGGCCCCAAACACTCCTCCTGCAAATGCAGCGCCGGCCGCAGCCGCTCCAGCGGCTCCAGAAACGGCACCTGCAGCAGCAGCAGCAGGCACCAACGGCAGCAACCAGGGCAGCCTGGCAGCCGAGCAGACGGTGACGGAGGAGAAAACGGGAGCACAGCAAGAACCGCTCCAGAACACAGGTATGTTCCCTGCTACCCTGCTTGTAGTACCCTGCTTGTGTGGAAGGAGGGAGATTGCTTGCTTCAATTTATAATGTGCTTTTTTTTCCCATAAACATAATATAGATACTTGTTTTTGTTTCTAGTATCTGAGCGATGTAAGGTCTTGAATTTCACTAAAATTCACATTTTCTTTATTTATCTTGGTTTTCATGCGCTACTTAAACATGGGATATTTGATGTGAACGTAAAATGTAATAGCTTAGGAGTGACTTCAAAGAACTGTTAAAAGTAAGGAGAAAAACTAGATACATCAACAGTGACAAAACTAATACTTAGGGTCCTTCTAGGTTGACAGTTTTTTTTTTTTTTTTTTTCTGCTTCTGTCTTGCCAGTGAGTGTTTTCGTGTTGTTTTTGTGTGCTTGTAACTTATTTCAATATATTGACTGGATTAAGATACTGTGGGTTAGTCATGCCACTAGGTTCCATCTTCCCACAATGCTAACCCTCTAGGGAATTGGCCAAAGCATTGCTAGCATGCTGCAAAGGAAGACAAACCCTTAGGTTTAGGATAAAAACAAAATGCTCATTTCAGAGAAATACCTAAAAATGCAACTCCGAGTATGTTCCATCTAACTGCATAAAATAACTTTGTATCTGCCTTTTTTTTTTTCTCCTTTACTGTTTTAATTGAAAAATTCAAACAGACTTTGTTGATGACATCTCTGCCACTTTATGCAGTTTGATAATCTCCTGAAAATGGTGTTGGAATAAGCCACAAGGGTTGAGGTAAACTGCCTGAATATCCCTTGTGCTTAATATCATGAATTTACATGTGCACATTTAAAGTCATCGCCCACAAGTGTCCATGGTGCTGAGAACTTCAACTTGAATGTGATTTTAGATGTATATCCTAGCAGTATATCATTAGAAAATGACAATATTTACTTCACGGAAGGAATTGTGTTTTGAGGGAAGCTGTTGATAGATGCAGCCTGACATGAGGCTGCAAGGCCTTAACAGCCAACAGTGGTAAGAGCTTGCAAGGGCTCTTGCTGCTACATGGCGTAATGTGTGAGAAGCAGCTGGAAACTAGGGCCGACGTGCCTGACAGAGGTGACTTTGGGCAACGTGCACCAACAGGGCAGTTGAGGAAGCCAGGCACAATGAGGTGCCTGGTTTCAGCATCCAGAGGATGGAGGCGTTTGTTCTGCAGTCTGCAGCAAGTTTTTCCTTCGTGCTGCAAAATTCTGGCTGCAAATTAACAGTTTGTACCTTCTGTTTGGATTCTGAGCTACAATCAACCCGTGAAGGAGGGAAGTGAGTGTTAGAAACGTCGCCACGGTTTTGCAAGTGGATGTACTTTATCTAAACAAGAAGCTCTCTTCAGTGCTTGTGCCCTTTCTAGGTTCATGAGCACATATAAAGGAAGATTGTCTAACAAGAACGGGTTTTTCCAACTTATTTCTAATTTGGCAATCTGAGAAATGTTAAGTCATGGCATCTTATTGCCAAAGGACTTCATGGAGGCATTTGGAGCATATTTTGCACTCCTACAATTTAATTGAAAGGTTAAAGGTGTTGATCTGTTAACAAAGATGCTGTTTTGCCTCAAAGCTTCTGTTGAAATGAGCATTAAGTTTCTTAGTTCTTAGTTTCTAGGCGTTTAATTACTAGGTTTAATGATAAGCCGTTGCCTTTAGAAATCTGTTTTATGGTATTTAATTTCATCCCTCATTCTTGATTGGGAAAATACTCTTGGGGTGAGTATGCAAAAGATTTTATATATAGTTTACTTGGAGAGATGGGTGGGGGGAGAGTAGAGGATGGGTTAAAAATATAAATGTAAGAACATAGGGGTAAGATGCACCATTTTATAAAAATAGTCCAATCAGTCAACAAAACCTTCTTGTGACTCCCTTTGTAAATAATGCCTTTTCCTCCACTTTTGTTCTAGCCTCCTCTCAACATTTAGCCCAGAAAAAAAGTTCAGTTACAACATCAGAAAGTACTGTTCAAAGAACAGGTAAATTATACTTTGGAAAAGCAGAATGTAGGTGAACTAAACTCATTGTGTTTGTGCCTGATTGTGCGATGCTTAATGATTGTTAAATGTTTTTAATGATCACTAAAATGCATGGTAGTTTGTGGCTTGTTTTTCCTATCTTTTTGTGGGGATGATGTTTTTGTTATTAGATACACAGAGTGTGTTAAAGTTTCATAAACCTGGTTGGAGATTCGGTACAGAATACTGTAGATGAAAAAGTTACTGAGGCAGTTTTTAAATATTTTTCTGTAAGCTTGAAAATTGGCCACCTTTTTTGATATCTTGTGTTTGAGTTTTGAGGTTTCATTTGCAGCAAGTCGGATATTCTGCTTGTTCAAATTTTGGTAGGAAGAAAATCTGAAAGGTCTCAGTCTTTTTATTGCTGCAAATGAAGCCTGTTTCTTCCAGTTAGCAACAAAGGATATGGTGAGAGCTGAAGGACTGATTAAAAAAACAAGAAGTTATCAGTCCTCTGTGATAGAAAATAAAGTTTTTTACTGTGGCAACGATTCAAAAAGAAACCTGATATGTACATAAATAAATGAGAGGTGGGAAGGAGCGAAAGAGAGGAGGAAGGAGGTGGATTGCAGACCTCTTTCCACGTCGCCTCCTGAGAAATGTCTCAGTTTAGCCCTGGTGCAGCTGGGCGTCAAGCAGGTGCCCTCATCTCCCACCTCCGTTTGCTGTCCCTGAGCAGCTGGTGCTCTGGGAGACCGCTGGGCTAAATGGCAAAGCAAAATTTTACATAAGCAATGTACCCAGACAAGAGTTTTTAAAATTTAAAACTAATAAAACCTGTTATTGGTTAAGGGAGTGGGCAGACCCCCTTATCAATCAGTTCCTCTCTAGTTTTCTTCTGCAGGGTTTTTTTTTTTTTTTTTTCTCAACCCTTTAATGTCTGAGCCGGTGCAGACCGTAACCCAGAGGACTCGAGGCTGAAAGCAGCAGCTCCTATGATAACTTTGGCTGCTTTGCTCTGCCCATAGCATTAGATGAGGAGTTCATTCTTCAGACCTAACGTACAACAAGAATTGTGTGCCTTGTCAGCGCGTATGTACTTCCCCAGCAGACTTACGAATTATCTTTTTCTCTTGTAGAACTTGAAACAAATGCTCCAGTAGTTGCTGGTCAAAGGTAAGGAGATTGTAAAGATCCAAAATAGATGTAATTTTTGTGGGAGGAAATCCTTTTCACTTTACTTCATTTGCACAACTTGCAAAAGACCCTTTTTCTCCTTCTTTTTGTTTTCTTTCTTTCCTGCCAAGGAATTGGGTTACTTGACTGTTTCAGAATATTGCTGAAATGCAGAATTTAAGGTAACTTTTTTCTTAATCTGTCTGTCCTCTTGCTTTGGGCAGCATTTCCTCATATCCCTTTAGGCCCAAACATTGCGCATTCTGGAAGAGTCTTGATGGTTCCAGCATTTGGCATATTCTGAAATCCCAAAACAAAAATAAAAACCTTCAAATCCTGCAGACTAGCTGTCTTGAGAATTTTTGCTTTCTGGAACTAGGTCTTTCTAAAGATTGTTCTTCTGACAGTGTTACCTGCCTTGCTCCCTGTTTTCTCCAGGCTTCCTCCGTGCTCACTTGTTTACTCTTTCTAAAACTTAATAGGAAAACCTTCCAGAAACTTTGTCTTGTCCTGATGAAGACATGCAATAATCTAAAGAACAAATATCAAACGGTCATGTCTTGTCCAGAAGAAAATAATTTCTAAAATCTATTTCTGTTGTATCCTAAAAACACTTGAACTCTTAAACTTTAGGCAGCTGTAAGACCTATTTAAGATTTCTGACAGTGGTGCTGGCACAGCTGGCTTGATCGGACTGGAATAATTCCCTGAGCCAGGACAAATAATGTAATTCGCTCAATTCAGTTCATCAGGAACTAAGACAGTTTTTTCTTTTTTTAAGGGAACTAAGTGGTTTACTCTCTTAGACTGGGAATGACTCCGAATTGACTACTTTAAAAGTATTTAGCTTCAGATGGGCCGGGTTCTTCCAGTAGTTGTTCTGTTTGATGGCATTTGACATGAACACTTCTCCTTCATTAATGTTATCAGAGATGAGCTGAACTTTCCCATTACTCCCATTTTTTTCATTTTTTTTTCAAAGGAACGGTAGATTTTTCTTGTTTTCTACAAAGCTTAAGGAGAGCCACTTAGCAGATGGGAAGACTTTCCAAATTGTTACCTTGCATATCATTTTGCAAACTCATTGAACACATCAAATTATCCCAGGTGCCTTCAGTTTTGATTTTTTTTTTTTTTTCTGGGCTGATACCTTTCTGGTCACCACTGGAAAAGAAGGAAAACTTTCAGGCAAATTATAAATCTCATGCCGTTTTGATAATTAAGAAATGCTCAGCAGGCGCTTTGAGTTCCAGAGTTAAATGTATATACAGTACAACTGACAACCCTTAGAGGAACCCTGCAATGTGCAAAGTACTATTTTTTATTTAAGACAACTTGAATTCCTCCTACAGAAGGAGAAAAGTGTTGTTCCTATGAAACAATCCAAAATTATGGATTAATCATTTAGCTGCTTTAAAAAATACCTTTGTAACCGAACATCAGATGATGGTATTCCTTCTTGTATGTAGCTGTCCTCTGAAATAGGTAGCTGTGGTTTCCGTGTCTCAGGTTATTTAGCAGAAAACAGCTTGGGACTTGTCTGAGGGTTTCGGTTTACAGAGTCCCTGTAATACTGACTGGGGGAAGATTGCTCTAGGTATTGATTTTGTGCCTCCGACTATCAGAGTGCTTCCATATATTCATTTCCTCTGTGGTTCCCTCTTACACTTCCTTTTTTTATACTTGCTTTCCTTACCCTGATCAAACGTTTTATTGCAGAGAGCTGTTAGTTAAACCTACAAGCATTTGTAGTGGTTTCTTCCCTTTTAAAGCAGGACTTCTTCTGAACAAAATGATCCTGTAATAGAACCTCTGTAGTTGAAAGGCCTGTTTTAGTGTTTCCATCAGTTCTCTGATTAAGACCGTCTTCCTTAAATCTTGCAAGTAGCACACACAGAGCATGCAATGAGTTTTCTTTCTCCTTTTTATTTGGTTCATCAGTTACCTTTGTATTCGCAGGAGATAAAGTTAGCTTAATCTTCAGACACGGTTTGTCATTAGAATCTATCTCACGTTAATGCATTAAGGAGAAGACCCCTCAGTGTCACGGTGATTTTACAAAACTGACATTAATAAAATAAAGGAGGACCTCATTATAAATGTAGCACTTCATATATCATCTCAATGATGAGAAGTATGGATTTCTACACTATCTAAAATGTTTTTTTATAATAGAAATATACTTTAAAGACCATTTTAAATCAACCTTAAGCTTTTTAACATGCACAGAAGTTGTTTGGGTCAGTGAAGGGAGTCTTTCCAGTAGAGGCAGGGGTGGCATGATCACCTACGAGTTTGTAATTCTTCCTTATGTTCATCTGCAAATTCAACTCCGCATTCCCATATCATAGCAGTTTCTAATGTAACTTATTTGCTTTTCCTAGACTTCAGTAATGGTGGCACCTGTGGAAAACAGAGCTGACAATTTATAATGCATCTAATTTCTTGGTCTTCTAATGTTGAAAATATTCTCTTTGAGGACTTCTCAATTCTGTATCCTCTGATATTTTTTAATAGAAATGGACTATACTCTGGCTTACTCAGGTCATTCTTCCTCTGATAAAACTTGCAGTGTCTCTAGCATTTCATATCTTCAGTGCTAATAGTCCGGAACTGGTACCTGTGTCGGTCCCTCCTCCAGCTTGTCTGAGTTGCATAGGAAAACGTAATTCTTCTTACACTTCATCAGAAATATTTTGTCCCACTTTATTAGTAATGAGACAAAAGAGAATTGTGAAAAGTCTAAAACTCCAAGTAGAAGAAATTCAAGAACAGAGGATTCTGCGGCCTCACAAGAAACTGTAGAGAACGGACAGCGCAAGAGGTCCTCCCGACCAGCATCCGCATCCAGCACTGCAAAAGGTAAAATGCCCAGCCCTGCGGAGGGCAGGGAGTGATGCACTTCCCAAATAGCAGCCCTCTCCACACCCGGGCCGTAGCCATGATTTACAGCTTGTAAATATTGTGTGCTTTTAACTCTAATTTCAACGAGTTAGACACAGGTTGGTGTTAAAACATCCTCCTTAATCTGTATATGCGTTCAACGAGTTAGACACAGGTTGGTGTTAAAACATTCTCCTTAATCTGTATTTGCGGTGAATTTTGTTGTACGCATTCTCCACTGTTCAGTTTACGGGATTTTTTGCAGTACTAATCGACGTAGCATTTGGAAATCTTGCCTAGCTGAAGTAGAATCTCGTGGCAGAAACATGTGGACATTAAAATGTCTGTCCTGAAGCCAACAGGGATATGTTTTTTTCCTGAAGTGGGAAAGACATGAGCCCAATGGTTGAGTCTTCTCTGTGCTGCCATCCCGGCCTGCTGTGTTAATGCACAGCTCCTCAGCCATTCCTTCCAGGAACATACAAAATCCTGAAGTCCCAGTTGCAAGCCCGGAGCATTAGCAGTTGCTGACGTGCCTTATTTCTGTGCGGGTTATGGCCCTTAGCAAAGCTTGGCAAATGCAGCACTCGTGGCATGTGCCGTGCTGGTGTGCAGGGGCCGCTCTGCAGCTCTGAAGCCATGTCGGCTCCATGGGTTTAAGGGCCAGAAAAGTTCTGATGGACAAAAACTGTGTGAGAGGGTAGAGAGACTGTCAAGAGGGAACATTTGACCAATATTTTAAAGATATTATACAGAACAAAGAGGTATTAACATTGAATTATTCTAAAAAGTTGAGTTGAATTCAGCAACCATTCTCAATACTGAAGGCGCTAAAGTTTGGTGGTAAGAATACTTGCATTGGAAGAGTTTCAGAGAAGACTTCAGTGATCCCTAATTGTGTAACAACCTGTAATGATTACCCAAAGGGACCGAAGTGTTCCGCAGTTTAGTGGCTGCTGAATTTAATTAAATTTGCTCCTTGCGGCAGGATTGTGCAAAATAATCTAAGGCTGTATTGTAAAAATAATTTATCTTCCATGGTTGTGAAGAAAACTTTGAAAATGTGAACAAATGTAAAATGGGTTCAGTAATAGCATCTCAAGTTTGAGGCAACCTGGAGCAATGAGTCTGGAAAGTGTGACTGGCCCATGTCTTGTAATGAGTAACCTAAAGATGACAACCAGTGGCATGTCCAAACCTGAAAATGTGGGAACATTAAAATATGTTAAATAATAACAGAATTAATTTAGTTTTTTGTACTGTTTCATTCATTTACCTCTGTAAGTAAAACCAATGGTTTCAAAGACGTGTGTCTGAAACTGCCACAGTATCCAAGGGTCTTGCTCGAAGCCACAGGTGCAGCCTACCAGCAGGTACCCTGGGCTTTGATTTTATTTCTGTCCATGCAGACAACTGTCTGCTTCAAAGCCATAGACAACATGAGTGAAACAAGACTCTTCGGTGCAAGAGCTGATGAGTCCCGTAGCTGAGGACGTGGGAAGGGTTTGCCACTTGTGCCTATTCTACTTTTTACTGCTTATGAAAGCTTAAGAAAACATCTTTGTTTGTGTGCTCCTGGCCTTCACTGAGAGGATGACGGTTGCACATCCAGGTGCATTATCTGTGTCCCTGGATTTTTGAGGATGCAGGGCTGGAAGCAGATGCTCTCTGAACTGCAGGCTGGCCAGGGTCCGTACCAGCAGCGGCACTTCTGTGGAGCAGGAGCATTGCAGGGAGGGAAAGGTGTGTTTCTGAGCAGCGGGGGTACAGCTTGCCCTTCCTACCTGTCTAGAAGGACAAGGCAGAAGGAGGAATTGGGGTAGGGATGACATGGAAGTCAGCCCTGATGACACTGGGAGCGCTTCTGTTTGCAGGGCTGGGATGGAAGCAGGGCTGAGGATAGCAGTCCCCAAGGCCGTGGTAGCCTCAGGGCTGAGGGATGCTGAATGTTTGCCTGTTCGTTGTGTCCAGCAGAGATGTCAGCAGCAGCAGCTACCACTGCTGGCGACCAGAGTGCTGGACAGCAGCATTCCCACGGGGAAGGTGGCCTCCTCTGACTGTTAGTCCTCTCTCATTTCTGAAAACTGCTGCGGTATTGGCGTCTTCACGCCTTTTAGTACCTTCCAGCAAGGGCTGTTCCAGCATTTCCTGTAGCTTTGGACTTGTTAGATTTTTGAGTATTTTTAATATAACATTTAATAGGCATAGAGCTGTACCATTGCTTTGAAAGTGTCATTGCAAATTTGTTCCTTTCTTTTTTTTGATTCTGAAACACACACAGCTCTGACAGCTTTCAGCAAATACTGTGAAGAGCCAGATGCATTGCCAGTGCTTAAAACCACGTTTTTTTTAAAAAACCTAAACATGCAAATATGCTCAGTCCTTGCTCGATTCTCCTTCTTTTTGTTCTAAAATGGCAGCTTAGTGCCCTGGTAAGTGCACTGCAAATGTCATCTGCTCTTCTGTCGCTTCTGTAAGTGCTTTGGGTTGTTCTGCTCAAGTGCTGTAGTATGATGGATCTTCCTGCACAGGCTGTTGTTCTGTGAATCCTGATGGTGACTGCAGAGACTTGTTTTCCAAATGACCCGACTTTCTGAGGACCCAGACGAATAGACCCCTAATTGGTGTGGCAGGCTCCAAAATGTCTTTCTGAGGTTTCCTGTAACATCCTCTCCAAGTGCTGCACTTGGATCCGGTTTATGTAGTTCGTTTCCAAAGCTGTTCCGGATGTTTCATGGAGGTTTCTTTTTGTGTTACAGCTGAGCAAGTTGTGGAATGTGGGGAAGTAACAATAAAGAATGGTTAAAAACAGAAAAAAAAAAAAAAAAGAAAAGAAAAAAAAAGTTTCTAAGGCCTTGATTTTAGGATTCCAGAAACATTAACCTCCTAACACTGAAATTTTGCCCCTGTGTTTGGAAGAGATGTTAATGGGAGTTTGGTTGTGCTGGTGCTGAGGGCTGCAGTGCGGATGAAGGGTCCATCTCTGCCCAGCGGTGCCAGGGCCGGCCCGAGGGCTCCGCTGAGGGTTTAGGGAGCTGAAGGGGCCATCTGTGCCCCTCTGCTGCCGGCTTTACCGATGTGGCATCCATGCTCTCTCTCTTCTCTTAATTTCAGAAACGAGTGCCAGTGCAATGCAGTCAAAACGAAGAAAATCCAAGTAAATTACTGCATGGAAACATGAAACTTGTAAATGAGTGTGAATTTACCGATAGCAATTTTGAGCTGTGATTTTTCTTTTTTTTTAAATAAAATTCTGTACAGTAAGTCATTTTAATGTTGTACTGTTCCCAATAAATGATTTTTTTCTAAGAAAAAAAGACAAAAACTAAAAAAAAACTAAAAAAAAAAAAACACAAATAGATATTAAAAACCAGGTTCCTGTAAAAACCCTCTGGATTTACAAAGTGAAGTCCAGTGTTAGCACATTAGGTTAATGTGTTTTTAAAGAAACGGGAGGGGAGGGGAAGGCAATTGTAAATTTATTTGTTTCCACTTTTCATAAACAAATTAGAATACAGGGTTGTCATTTTTAGGTATTAAAATAATGTATTGTGCTGTTGTTTAAGTACTGTATGTGAATAGCAGTAAGAGGGTTATAAACAAACCCAATCTTGTTTGGAAATGTAAATAATTTTATTATATAGTAGATCTGATGTATTTGTTGTAGAAATGGACCAGTGGAAAAAAAAAATAAATTTAAGGGTTTGTATAATGTGGAATCCCTAATGCTCTAAATAAATGTTATTGTTCCATAATTTGGGTCGTATTATTGTTGTTAGCAGCCAGCAGCATCGTTCCAAACGGGAAGACTGAATGGGTTATTTAGAGCTCCAGACCTACAAGCTCCTTATATGGAGCTTTAGAAAGGAATTTGTGTAACCACCAGTGAATTAACTACTGCAGCTGTTTGTGCTCAGCAGGGCAGATACTCCGAGCCGCCCTCTGCACCTGCACGCTGGGGCCCTACAGAGGCGCCTGCAACGCCACTCTCCCCACAAAGGAATCAGGAAAAGGCCTCTGTGAGGGACCTGCTCTCCGCAGAACCCATCGGGACAGCGCCAGGTGCCAGAGCTCGAGGGCTGCTGTGCTGCCACCGCAGTCACAGAGTCGGTCAGCCCTTCCCAGGGGAAGCTGCGGAAAAGCCCGGTGCCCTGCAGCGCAGCTGACTCCCTGCGGGAACAGGTACCCTCAGCCTGGGTGTAGTCAAAAAATTCACATATACATTTACATACATGTACAAAGGCTGGTTAAATATAAATCAGCAGGTGATGTGTCTTAAAGACAGAAATTTTCTGGTTGTTATATTAATATATTCACATGCTATTAATATAATAATATGGTTGTTTATGCACCAGACAATAGGCACCTTCTGCAGCTCCTCAGTGGAAGTTTGGATACCATCTGGCTCCAGGATGTCAGGGACTGGACAAGGAACTGCACAAAATCCCGGCCTGGAGGCTCTTGTGCCTCTCGGGAGAGGCAGGACAGGGCTGGGGGCTGCACCTGGCTGCAGAGGAGCCGCTTCCTCCCGCAGTTGTGCCTGGCCAATCGTCCCCTCATGATGAACGGAAGGGAACGTCCTTGCCTGTGTTAGGTCCCTACACGCTCGGTGTTGGAATGGAGCTCGAGGAGTCTCAGTTTTTAGAGATTCTCAAGACTTTGTCGAAGTCTTGCACCCGCTGAACTTGGTGCTCATGCTGTTCTGAGCAGGAGGTTGGGCTAGCGACCTCTTGAAGGTTCTTCTGACTTGAGTTATCCCGTGATTTGTCTCCTGGTGCCAGTGTCTCCATCGTGCTGCTGAGTTCTCTTTTTTTCTAATTTCTCATTGTGGACGTTTAACCTAACAGTTCCTTGAAGAGCCTTTCACAGGGGCTGGGGCACCAGGCTGTGTGTGACACCCAGAGCTCCCTTTGCTCCATCTGCTGGCGGCAGCCGGGTGACACTGCTGGAGGCAGCTCGGTCACCCCTGCTCACCTGCAGCCAGGACCATCCTCAAGGTTTGAGTATCCCCAGGGACAGCAACTCCATGACCTTCCCAGACCACTCACCCTCCTGTTCTCCCATGAGAATTTTTTCCTGTGTTAATGCGTCAGTTCCTTCCCTTCTTTCTGTGCCCGAGTTGAGGGCTCGCTAGTACAGGAGTCTGCAGTGCGGCTGGACCAGCTCCCCGCGCTAGGGACGCTGTCCCCAAGGCACCTGCACCGGCTGTGCTCTGAGAGCTACGGCACCGGCACCTATAAGCTTATTTGAAAGAAAAGATAAAGCTTGTTTGCACGTGGAAGTGGTTTGTCAACAGGTTTACTTGCAGACTTCAGAGAAAAACATAGAGTAGACTTTAAATATATATTTTTTTATTTCTTGTGGTTTTGTTTTATATTAGTTTTTTTTTCCTTTTTTTCAGTCAAAAGACAGCATTACAACCTAACACCCAGAACCATGTCACATACACACAGGCACACCACGTAACGTGCTCCAGGCAGCCGAGTCCCTCGGGCTCGCGACGCGGCCGACGCTTGAGCGATGCCACAGGAGAAGCCACCCTCCTTCCCCTGCCACCCATCTCACCCGGCGCAGCACACACAGAGGACGGATTTTGTTATGTTTCCACCTAGGTTTGGGCTCTACAGCACTGGCGGGGTGGAAGATGGGGGGCTTTTTGCCTGCCTGAGGTTTGTCCCTCCTCAGAGCAAAGCTGGGCTGAGGGCAGGCAACAGCGCTGGTGAAAACGGACAGGAACGGTCTCAAATGCGTGTTAAGGAAGGTTTAAGGCAACCCTTTCAGCCCAAATAGCATTTCTCCATAGACGAGCGGTTGAAAGAACCAAAAGACAGTGGATATTGAACACAGTCTGTTTTGGCAAAGTGCTGGTGGTAGCTGTGTCACTGATACCTGTCTTGGTGCACAGACTAGTGAGGAATCTGGTTCAGGCTGAGCTTTGCAAAGTTGTCTGAATCAGCAACCAAAGTCGGCTTCTGAGGGAATTAATTCTGTTGGCTTCTCCAAAAATCCCAGCATCTACTTTTATAACAACATAAAAATGCAAAAATGGTGAAGATTTAATTCCCGGTCACCTCTTGCATAGGACTTTTAACTATAGTTCACTGGTTTATTCAAGTTCTGCAGATGTTTTTAAAAAAGATGACAAGCCATGAGACGGGGTGAAGGCACATGGAGAGTCGACACAGCGCGGAGACGCACAGCGCGTGCGGCGGTGGAACACCTAGTGGTCCGGTTGGCTTATCCACATACGATATTTAACGCTGCATTGCTACAGTACGGTTATATTTATGATACAAAAGACCTTACTATCGACGGGGGTATTTCAGCTGCTGCCTCTTCCCTAGAGCTCCAGAAACCCCTGTGAGGAGCCAGGACTGAAGCAAAACCTTCAGCAAGACGGAGCACAGCCTCTCGGGTGCCTGGAAGCGAGACGGAAGGAGGGCAGCAGAGAAACCCTGGGCTCCCCTGTGTTGTGCGACCAATTTCTAAGTCCCCTCTCCATCTGCAGAGGATAAAACCTGCCTGCCCTCCGCAGAGCCGGAGGACGCAGGCGCCGCCGACGCCTGCGGCTCGCATGGGGGTTCTGCCCTCAAGGATGGCGCCGGCAGCAGTGGCCTCCCGAGCAGGTCGCTTTTGCTGTGGATACGGGGCTGGGAAGGCAACAGCTACTGCTGTAGTCTGGTAGCTTTTGGCTCTGCGTGAGTTTAGACAGGTTTCGATGGATGTGCATCCATTAAAAAAAAAAAAATGAAGGGGTAGACGTTAGGAGACGCCTTTGATGTTAAAGCTGCTCATCTTTGTCATCCTCATCTTTCTGAGGAAAGAATATATGAAAGAAGGGCTGGTTGCTCGGGAGCTGCTTGGCTTTGCAAAACACGAGGCCTCCTGAGCAAGCTGGCCCTGTTCTCCCGATTGTCACGAGCCACGTCCGGAGCCGCAAGCAGGTGACGAGTGCTCCCTCCTGGGGCACAGCAGGACTGGGACACAGCTTCTTCCAGGGGTGTGAGGGGTTGTGAGCTCCTTGCCCCCACAGATACCTGCCAAACAGTCTCTCTATTTTGTCCATCTGTGCCCCACTTCCATGGAGAGAAGCTCTGCTCATGCCAATGGGATAAGGATTGAGCCCTTGAGGACATCGGGAAACTATTCCACATGTGGACATGTGGACGGAACAGAGAGAGACAGATGGGGGTGGAAGGCTCCCCTCGCCCACACTGCTCTGAGGGACCTGGCAGAGGAAGATGAGCCCCGGAGCAGCCCTCAGCCTCGCAGAGTCTCCGGGACAACCCCGGTCATGTGGGAGCTCAAGGGTCCCACATCGAAGAGGGTCCCCTGAGTTCTGCAGAGCAACCTGGCTTGGACCCTGGGCGGGGACTCAAATCACCGCAAGAAGCAACGACAAGGAGGTCACTAGAAATAACTGGGAGGGAGGGGAGGATCCAGTGCGGAGGATGGAGGAGAGTGAGGTGGGAAAAGGTGGCCTGGAGCTCCCATCTGCAGTGACAACACGTGCAGCTGCTGCCAACCATTGCCTTGAGCTTCCTTCACTTGGGCTCTCCTATCCCGTTTTGCTACGCGTGTGTTTTCTGATTATTCAGTAATTTCACAGTTGGGCACTTGTTTGCTTGCTTTCACATAAATTCTGCTCAATTGGATTTCCACCACGTGTAGGTGACTGGAGCTATTTATCCTATGGGGGAGCAATTTCCAGAAAGTCTAATTGAATACAGAATCTCCACAGAGTATTTCTGCCTCGTTATCATGACTGCTGTGACTGAATATCTAGTGGATTTTTCTCCCCAGTGAGGCTGAATGGGAGAGACAGAAAAAAGACCTTGCTAAGCTGCAAATGCAAAGTTATCCATTTGCTAGCAATGTGCCTAGGGAACCAGTGACGATTCCCACGGAGGTGATCCTCGGGATGAGCTGTGCATTTGTATTTTCCGTTATAGGAAAAGAAAAGCTGATGCCCGTGGAAAGAACCGTTTTCCCTCCAGACTGAGCTTTTCCGACAGAGCAAATGCTTTTAGCAAGAATATTCACGAGTGCAAGGACGAGGGTGCTGCGCGAGGAGCCTGTTCTGCTGGAGAGCTCCTGCGTCCTGCTCCGTCTGGCCCGCTCTTGCGAGCTTTAACTGCAAGTGAAAGCCAAGAATCCGGGAACAGGGTGTTGGGTGGCCCCATGCGCTGCAGGGAGTGTTGTATTGCGAAACACGCCCTTATAAACACCTCTAGAGACCCCCACATCTTTGTTTGTCCCTGAGTCCCTGCTGTGGCTTCCCCCTATGCAGTTAAAACCTAAACCAGGCAGCAGACCCGCAGGCAGGACAGCAGCCTTCGTGCCGGCCCATTGAGCTCCTGAACCCAACACACCAAATGCAAAACACTAAAAAGAACAACCCTCCCCGCTGCAGAACAACCCCCCGGACAACCACGCTGTGGTTTAAAATATTTACACCTGCGCACACGCAGAAAAAGTTCTCAGTTTTAAGCACCTTTCATTTGTTTGAAGATACAAGGAGACTTGCAAAACCTTGGCGCAAAGGGATTTTTTTCTTGATCTTTCGTCCCCAGGGCGAGCGATTTGGTTTCAGAGCAGTTCTGCTAGCGGCGGTTATTGCACGGCACAGCACGAGCCACCCTGCACGGCGCCGGGCATGGGCACGCGCTTCATCCAGCGTTAGTAAGGGATTAATAGATGTTAATACCCGTGCGTACCCACAAACAGTACCCAAGGGGCCAGGACCATTGAAGCTGACATACCACAGTAAGAGCATTGACCTGTGGGATCCCACGACCCGGCGTTAAGCTCTTAATTAAAACATTATTGATAATTATTAACCCTTTATAAACAGACTCTTGGTATCAAGAGTCTTGGTATCTTGGTATCATTTCCAATGCGGCTGGGAGCGGCGAGGTGAAGGGTGTCTCAGGCTGGCGCTTCCAAACTGCTTCCCCAACACAGGATGTGACAAGAGCTGGAGCCACCTGCTCTGCTGCTGCCTGGTGCCTCCAGTGCGCACTTCGGCCTTGCCAGGAATTCCAACTCGGTTCGGGAAGGATGAGAGGGGGAGCAGAGGATGGCCTGGAAGAAGGGTTTCCTGCTGGGGTGAGTTTTGCCAGCAGCTCCGCAGAGGCAGGCTGAGGTTTTGTGAACCACGAGCAGGGTTGCCCAGCACGAGCCCTGTGCCCCCGCATGCTCCAGGAGACCCCGCTCGCCAGCACTTGTGTCAACAGTCGTAAAAACGCACCATCTCCCACGTCATCCCCGGGGACGGCTTTAGAAAAAAAAAAAGGCATTTAATGTGAAGCCGAGGATGAGAAAGGATGTAAACTTTGCCCTCAAGGCAGGGAGCCCTCATATCTAGTGGAGAACAAGCTGCAGGTGAAGGGGCAGGTCTTCGTGTCCCGTCTGGTGTCACTGCAGTGGAGAGGAAGCACCGTCCCCCTTCCCACTGCCCCACTGGAGACACCACAGATGATGCCAGCAGGAGGTAGGAGATCGTGAGGACGTCGCAAGGTCTCTCGTTCTCTCCCTGCTGATAACCCATCCTCCGTGAAAGAGGCTCTAGTAGCTCCGTATTTACCAGGAAGGACAGAAAAACAGCAGCAGAGCAAGCAGCTCAGTTCCCACCTGTGCAGATCCCGCTCTGCACCCGCCTGCAAACAGAAAGTGGGTCTGGAAAGCCAATTTGGAAAGGGCACCAAGATAGAGCTGAGTTTCTTTGCAGGTTGGAGGATTCGAGGATGGGGCAGATGCAGAACACAGATGGGACCAGGACCTGGTCTGCGGCCCGGGCAGCAGCCGGAGCTGCGTCGCGTTCGTTCTGTGAGTGCAGCAGCCGGCGCCGTTTCGCTCCCAGCTGCGTATGGCGCATTCGTCCCAGGTTGCGTTTCCACCTCGCGCGGGCACATTCAAGTCACCAGCGTTACGAAGGCTCCGGGTCTCTGTGCCGGTGCCAGTAGCACTTTAAAGAGAAACTGGCCTGGAAGAATTGAAACCGAAAGGCTCCACGGAGTGGCTTAGAATAGGTCCTGGGAACAGTTTTCACTCGCTGTGCTTTGGAAAGCCTGTGTCATCAGCGCTGCAGAAAACCTCTGCAGACCGAGTGCGGAGCGTTTATCAGGCCATCCAGGCTCCTCAGTCACAGTTCCTGGAGGCTGGGAGGAGGTTTGCTTTGTCTCTCATTAAAAAAAAAGATTTTCAGCAGTCTGAGGTTGGACCTAACAAACACCATCACTTAAGAACAGTTCACAAAGTGACACTAGAGGATTCAACAATGTTGAATGGAAGAAAAATCAGTGAAATCATGGTTTGGGAAGGGGATTGGGAGGGAGGACACATATTTCCCATCCCCGGTGACAGGAACCCAAAACTGTGACGCCAAGCACAACGCGTGGGCAGGTCGGGATACTCACCCCGGCACAGGGCAAATCAGGAAAGCACAGGAGTGGAGCCAGCATTAGCAAAATGCTGCTGTTTATTATCTTGGCTGGTTTGGAGCAGCATTTTTTTCTCTTGCCAGTCCTGACAGTGTCCTTATAAAGGTAGAATGAGTCAAGGACAGGTCTTTCATGGGGAGGAGAGGGACTTGCATTAAAAATCAGCCTTATCCCAGGACTGAATTTGGCCCGTTGTGTTGCAGGATGCGTTTGTTTCAGTAGGACAGAAAGGGGGTCACTTTACGGCTCTAGTCCGACATCAGCGCAGGCCCTGGGTTCCCCGAGACATTCTCTCCACACTGCACCAATCCCAGCGGAGCTGCATAGCAGGGTCTTCTCCTGCAGGGAGCCAGGAACATGGTCCATGGCTCTGCTCTGGAAACTGGCACTTTCCAGCTGCTCCCATTCCAACCTCTTCCCTTCATTTTGCCTCTTCCTTCTGCCTTCTCTTTCAGATCCCATCTCTCTCACCTCCTCTCTCATCTTACATCCACCACCAACTCCAACATACTCAACCACCTCAGAGCAGCTGCCCGGGGCCTTCTCCTCCTTCTCCCCAGGGATTACCGCAGGGCAGTGATAGCAGCAAGAGGGAGACGCTCCCGGGCCCAGGAGGGTACCGAGGACCCGGTGCTCCCCTCCGTGGAGGTGGGCACTGCTCTTCTCCCCAGAAGGCCTTGCCATGTTGCGCAGGCCCTGGCGTTGGCCAGCTCTCTGCAGTCCACACGGCGCTGCTCTCACGGATACGCTCGGGTACATACACACACATACGGCTTGGGCAGGCGAGGGGAGCCAGGCCTGCTCCAACAAGCACAACCCACAGGAATCAGTGCTTAGCTGGGATTCTTGCTGTCCTACTGATGGACCACACCGGACACCTGCCTCTCAGATACATTGGCCTCCCTTTGCCCTCAGGATCTCTTCTCCGACTTCACAGCGAGGAAGGGCTGGTTGAGCTGCTCCTGCAAGGCGCTGCCATGATCTTGGAGCTGGGTCAGTGTTCTGTTTCCTGAGATTTTTTTTTTTTAAATTTGTAAGGTTGTATTTAAACATACAAAACACCAAGACCTGGATGTCTGCAGGGCACCGGCTTCGGGAGGGCGCCCCAGCCACATGGCAGAGCCTGTCTCAAGATTTCAGCAGGACGGAGGCACCAAACCGCTCTTCCGCAGCAGCAAATCCTTGACTCCCGAGATCCCCTGTGGTACGTTCAGTCACTTGAATATTTCCATCAGTCTTCTGCCTGGGATAAGCTCTTTAGGGAAGAATAGTGGCAGTTCTGTGTTATCCAGGTAAAACTGTAAATAAAAAATCGAGGTGGGAAAGGGGAAGGGGCAGGTTGCTGGTTTTGTTTTTGTCTGAACCACTGAATTTTCCTGCCACGAGCTATGCTGGTTTAGTCAGACCCTGCCAGGAGGGCCTGGGTGCCTCCCCACGGGCCATGAGCAGCCTAAGAGTCATGACTGGCTTGGGGCAGGCACAGCAAGTGCAGCAGGACTCCCTGCCGCAACCCGGACACTCCTGGAGAACAGCCTGGATGTGGTATTTAACAAAGAAATCAAAGGCTGAGCGGGGCTGGAGGCAACGCAGCATCGCGTGGGCTGGCTCTGCCACAGGCTGCACCGGCCCCCTCTGCCTCCACAAGACACCACGACGGACACGGCAAGAGGGGATGAAGGATTTTAGCATCGCGGACTATGTTTTCCCTTAAAACACTAAATCTCGCTGTTTTGCTCCTCTTTGCGCTTCCACGCAATAACCTCAGTTTGCAACATCACGGTCCATTTTTGCAGAGAGGAGCATGATGTCGTAGAGAAAGGCACTGATGTCACAGGCTCCTTAGTACACTAAAGTACAGGCATTTCCACAAACTCGGAATAGCCCTGGTGTCGAGTTCTGGAATTGGGAGGTTTCGCCGGGAATACCAATTTCCCGTTTCAATACTGGCATCACTGGAAGGGCAGGTGGAAGAACGCATGCAATTGGGGAATAAAAGGGAGGCCAGGGCGTGCCAAGGGAGCCGCGTGTCCCTGGGGACAGCTGCCTGCCCCCGGGAGGTGCAGCTGGCGCGAGGAGCACTCAGAGCAGACCCGTGGCCCCAGGAGGTGCGTGGCGCTGGGCAGCCTTTTCACGGGTCCAGCTCGGTCTGCGCTCGTGGAGGAAGGGCAGGGGTGGAGGGATGAATACAGGGGCATAAGGGGAATGGAGTGACTCTGCAGCCTGGCGAGGGTGGCTGGCTAACTAGTGTTCCTAGCGCGGCAAGCGGAGTGGCCGCTTGCCCCAGGGAGAGGTTTGTGGTGGAGAGAGGCAGGTGCTCCCCCGGCTGAGGCGGTGTTACAGGAGGAGGTGAAGCGGAGCCGCTCGGAGGCCGCCCGTTGGCATGGGCCGCCCGCGGGCGTTAGTAGTTGTAGTGGCGCTGGCAGGGCTGGTGGACGAAGCTGCCGCCGTGCTGCTTGGCGCGGCGCGCGGGCCGCTCACGGGCCCGGTTCTGCCGCTGCAGGGCCTTCTGGCTGAGGCGGTGCTTCTCGGCTAGCTGCTTGGTGCGCTGCACCCGCCGGACCTGGCTGATCTTCTCGAGAATGGCGGCCTTTGCCGCGAGGGACGCCCTGTGGTTCTGCACGTGGCGCTCCAGCCGCGGCTCCGGCACCTCCCTGCGGAGACACAGCAAGAGACCAGCCCGTTAGCGCTCGCTCTGCTCCTGCCGCAAGTGCTGCCCTGGCAAGACAGGCCTTTTGCCTCCAGGGGCCACTGAGGGGACACCGTGGGGCCTGGCTTCTATTCAGCCTGTCACACCAGCCTCACCTGAGGCACTCACACGTCACACCGTGCCCCCAGGAGGGACCTGAGCTAACACAAGATCCATGGGAAAACTCTCCAATGCCAAGGCCAGCCCATCAGCTTGAACCAGTGGCAGGACCCAAGGTGACATCGCTCCAGCAGGCAGCACTTGCCTGTGGAGCACACGTCAAGGCCAAAACTAGGAAGATGCTAAGCTGGCTCCTTCCTCTCCTCCGTGTTCAGATCACACCGAGTCAGGAGGGTATTATTTACACCTTCTGCTTGCACACAGGTCCCAGATTAGGAGCTCTCCTCCCAAAGGACCTTGAATCCCTGAAATCTCAGCATGTAGCAATCTCTGTGACAATGGACCCTACAAAGAGCACCATGGCTCTGCAGAGACCTGCAGTACATCCAGTAGCTATAAAGAAATGGGACCATCCCCAAAGACTAACCTCCTGCCAGCACAATAGAGCAACTTCCTGCCACCCTCTGTCACGGGCTTCTCATTTCCATCCTGCTTGTAACCAATTTTGCTTGCATGTTTCTAGTTCTCTTTGGGACCCTTTTTTCACCCTCCAGCACTGAGGTTCCTGAGCGAGGATCAGATGGTGGCCCTGGAGAAGACTTAGGAAATGGAAGCTCAGAGGGGAGACAGCACTAGGCAGTGTCCCTTAGCTTGAGAATGCCCCTGCATCCTGTCCTGAGCAGGGCTCAACATCCCAAGCTAACAACACGGTGTTGTAACGACATCGTGTAACAGGCTGCAACATGGTGGGGATGCTTCATCTCTCCTGGTGAAGGGCTCACATGGAGCAGTGGCGGGAGAACCAGGAACCAGGCCCTGGGGCTATGAGAGGTTCATCTGCAGATGCAAGGCTGAGGTGGGCAGTGCCGGGGCTCTGTGGGGTGGCACAGGGCACTAGCAGCGGAGGGCACCCAGGAGGAGAGGAAACCACCATGAGGATGGAGTAGGGGAGGAGCACAGAGGGTCTCCAGCCCTCCTGAGGAGGGGAGCGGGAGAGGGCAATCTCCCTCGGGGAGTAACAGCAGGAGAAGGACACCAGCCACGCAGGGACCAGCCTGCCCTGTGGCTGCCCACCGAGGTCCAGCAGTGCGACGTGGGGCAGGCGGCTGTGCCTACAGCACCCCTGCGATGGGGATGGGGCCCAGCATGGCCAGGGTTCGTTCTGCTCTGTGGAGTGTTTGGTTTTCTCTCCTTGTGCCCTGCTCTTGCAGCCTCACGTCCTCCCCAGGGCGCCCCAGGGACATGAGCAGCTGCCGTGTCTGCCGACTTGTTGCCACCAGCAGCCCCAGCCCCGGACACCCACCTCGAGCAATCCTTGTGGGCTCCTGGAGGACGCGGGTGCTGCTCCGGCCCTACCATGAGCATCCACTCACCCTTCACTGATCTCCTCGGAGCTGTCCCTGTCCACCACGAGACTGTTGCTGGTGACATAGACGGACATGCTAGGGTGCTCGATGAGCAGGTCCTCCATGGGGTTGCTCTCCACGCTCTCGAGGCCGGGGCCTTCTGCAGTAAAACAGGGGGGAGGGGTGACAAACCAACTCTCGTCCATCAAGCAGGGGTCAGGCTGGGAGGGCACGGGCCTGCCGACACAGTCACGGAGCGAGCGGGACGCCAAGGAGGAGGCCGCCGGCGGGGAGGCCGGGCAGCGCCGGGCCGGGCGTGCAGCCGGGCTCCCACCTGCCCTCCGCTCCTCGCCGGAGGGGGAGGCACAACTACCTACAGGGAGCCGGGAGGGCCGGCAGGGATGGCCAGGAGCGGCGCGGGAGGTGGCAGCCATGCAGAGGAGGGCAGGGAGGAGCACGGAGCAAAGACACACACACATTCGATATACAGTGGGGAGGGAGAGGGAAGGGGGGAGAAAAAGGGGGCATTATTAGTACAAAAGGCACCCCAACAGCATCAATATTATCATTACAAATTATCTAGGGCACTAGACTGACTACAGTCTAGTACACAGGAACTCTTGCTGAGGATAAACCACTGCGCAGAGTGAAGCCACCACCAGAGCACAGCAAGACCCCAGCAGCATCCCCGGCACTCAGGCCAGCACATTGGCACCCAGGACTGCAGTGATGTCCATGCGCCAGCGGCACCAGCCCTCCCTGTCACCATCAGGCTCCTTCCCCGGAGAGACTCAAAACCCGCCCGCACATAAACCTGTGCAAGGAGCTCTGTGTGACCCCGCGTGAGCCAGGGGTGACTCGGCCATCTCCGAAGAGCCCTTCCCTCAGCCCTTGCAAACAGCTACTCCGAGTCCCCCGAAGCCCTGTCACCATTGCGGGAAGAGGCCCAGCTGGGCCCATCCCATGCACGCGGTGCCCTCGGGCGACATGGAGGGAGGCTGGGCCCCCTCGCACCGAAGGCTGCCAGACCAGTTTGTCACTCGGCCCGAGCTCCGGTGATGCTACGGGATTGAGAGGAACTCGGACAGACAGAAATAATAGGATACCCTGTTTTACTGAAATGTTAAGCAAGAGAAGCATGCAAATATTTTTAGTTAAGTGGTTTAACCAAAAACTTGGGAGATCACCAGGAAACCAACTTTTTTTTCCCCTTCACAAAAGGAGAGAACTCAGACTAGAAGTTCACATTGCTTTTTTTTTCTGTGAACTTACTTGATTTGAACCCTGCCTTTCAAAAAGAACCACTTACTAAGTAAATCTTTGCTTGCAAATACAAACACTTCATTCTTGCAAACGCTGAAACCAACCACTGAGACAAAAAAAAAAAAAAAGGCTTTTTTTTTTCCTGGAAGAAACCCTTTTTTCTCAGTGCATAAATTGTTCACCAAAAGTTGTCACCATGCCTTTGACTTCAGTCTGCAGGAGGCAGGTTCTCAGCTGTGCAAACTAACGGCACGCATCGCCTCCAAACTCCGGCTTTTATTTTCCCTGCCCTCTTCACCTCCGCTTGGCAAGGCGGTTGGCCCAGTGCTTTTGTGAACCTCCCATGTCGGATTTTCCTGGCTGAGTTGCAGGCAGGCAGGCTGCTCCTAGCATAGGATGCAGCAGGGGACGGAGGCACGCGCCCGCGTTCAGCAGCGCATCCTGGGCCTCTCGACACGGAGGAATGAGCAGGACCTGGTCTCATGGGTGGTGGCCTTGGTGCAGTATCTCTGTGAACATTTGTGACCTCTCTCTGTTGGAGACGGTGCAAAAGAAACCCGAGATTAACGAGTTCTTGCAGTGCCCAAACAGGCAGCAAGAAATATGGACGCGTGAAGCAAGGGGCAGACACCCGTCGTGACACGGATGTCACCAGCTTGTCCTGCAGACGATTCCCCAGCCTGCAGCTCGGGGCAGGCCACAATTAGCCTTGCCAAGAGGAGAACATCTTTCCTCAGGTCAGTGGATACCAGGCTATTAATAGTTGTTGACATCCAGGCTGGAGATCATTTGTCAGCTTGGAGACAGGCAGACGGGTGTCAGGGGTGCCGTGTTTACCCCTGCTCCCGAGGTTCCGCAGTGCTTCCAAGGGGCTGCGTGTGCGGAGAGGGTGGGTTGGGGACCGAGCCTGGCTGAGCCCCTGCTCCAGCCGCACTCTCTGTCTCTCCAGACCCCTCACGGAGGTGCTTTTTAATATCACAAGGAATGCTGCCAGATTCCCAAATTCCCGGGTGACTTGCACACAGGAAGAACATGGAAATGCTCCTTGCTGGCCTCAGGAGCCTGGCCGTGCCTGGCACCTACAGTTTCTCTATTTCTGGGACAAACTTCACGAACCACTTCATTGTCGTCCACCTCTTCCAAGGAGGTTCCTGGGTGCGGGGTGAAGCCAGACTGGCAGCAATGGAGCAAGAAGAGGCATTTGAAACGCTCCCAAGAGACCTGGTGGGTTCAGGTGCACTTTGCGACATGTGGGTCAAAGACTCGGCTGCTGTTGAGCTTATTTGGAAGCTCTCTGGGCCGCTTTGCTGCTGGGCGCGAGCCAGGCTGGGCCGTGTGCGCTTGCCATCGTGGCTTGAACTCGAAGGATGGGGCTGCAGCCAAGAGGCTTCGCTTTTGAAGTGCTTTGCATAACTGCAGGCTCAGGAAGAGGGCTGGAATCAAATTGATCCCCCGGTGCCCAGGGAAAATGCAGCAGTGGTGCCATTGGGGCTTAGTCGTGGGGTGCCGGGCCCCATGCAGCCCCACTGCTGAAAGCTGGCCCTGCACCAAGGGCCTGGTTAGCCAATTAAACAAAAGTCATGGAGGAAAAACGGAGCCTTTTGTACCAAAACCAGCCCAAGATCCCGACAGAGTGGTCTGCATGTCTCCGACCAAGGGGATTCAGGACCTATCCCAGTATTTCTCTATTTGGGAAAACGTATGGCTCGTTTCAGTGTGGTTTGGACTTGCTGCAGATGTTGCCAGTGGCAGGAGCCCAGAAACCCACTGGCCCAAGCACAGAGCAGCTGCCCGTGGGGTGTTCCAGGGACCTCCTTGCAGCCAGCTCTTGCTCATGGCACTGCACTGACCCTCAACTCCACCTGAGAAGGCCAGTCACCAGCCATGGGCACCTGCTGCCCAGGTCACCCTTCTGCTTCCATTGGGGTTCCACAGTGCTCCAGACATGTGGGGCTTCCCTGTCCCTGTTTCCCCACCCCAGGCTTGGTCTAGCTCAGTGCATGGGGAAAGGAACTAATGAGCACTCACATCCCACTCTGCTCAGCACGTGCAGGCCAGGCAGCGAGCACAGGAGGACCAAGCCCTCCTCCTAGACCTCTTAGCAGTCTCCTGGGTTGGGGCACTGTGGCCAATGAGAGTCTGTAAAAAGCAAATTTGGATGCCGAGAAGCAGAAATCCAGGGGCTGGGGCTGCAGCACACACAGTCTTGTTTGTGTAAATTTACTGCTTAATTTGCAAGCAAAAGGTCATAAAATTATCATTGCATATGGCTGAGTCATCAACCTGACAACAGGCAAAGGCCTAAACTGTCTTAATGGGGATTACAAAGCCCTCTTCCACACAAGGAGTTTGGCCTCTCTGACTGCTCTCAGATGGGACTCTGGATGGTCTCGGCTGTCCCAGAGAACAGGTAGCCCCAGAGGACAAGAGTTTCTCTAGATATGTCGCCCTCGCTCTAAAAAAACCCTGTCTGAGAGCTCTTGGCAAAGGCCTGGCAATGATTTGTTCAGATAAAGCCTTTCGAAAGAGCTTTCAGAGTCTAGATCTGCTCTCCTGGATGGCCCCGAATGACCCAAACTCGGATCGCTGCCACTCAGGGTGGCCCCGGAGCTGCACTGGCTCCAGCGGGACAGTGCGGGGCACCGCTGCAAGGGAGCGTAGCACCAGGGAGGGCAGGACGCGCATCCGGACTCTGCACCGAGACGCAGCCGGGCAGCTCTGTGGCTGCAGCCGTGGTCGGGCCGCCTTGACCCAGCACACAGCAAAGAGCCGCAAGGGCTGGCATCTCTCCAGCCCTCCAGCGGGCAGGAAAGAACCAGAAATTGTGGGTGAACTCCCTGATCCCAAAGACTTGCCAGTTAAATGGGCAGGAATAAGCTCAGGGAGCTGCGAACTGCTCCTTGGGGCAGATCCTTGGAACTCGCCCATAATCCACAAACAGGCTCCTCTAAGTGCTGAGGAATTTGTGCCTGGCTGAAGCTTGGTTGCCTTTGATTGCAGCCGCATGAAGAGAGCTACAGGGCATCTAATCTATGCTGCACTAAGGCTTTGAACAGCTCAGAGTAACTCTTCTCTCAGCCATTCAGAAGATGCTAATGAAAAGCTCCTGGGGCAGCGCTGCTGGGTGAAGGTCCCATCCTGGGGCCAAGCACAGCTTGACCACAGCCTCAAAGGTGACCACAGCCTCCTGCTGGGTCCCACCAGACCTTCTCCCTCAGTGTCCTGTCCAGGATGGCCTTGTAAGAGCTGGGCTGATGGGACATAGTCTGTTCCTCTGAGGCTTGGTGGTCTTTTCTGTGAGCACCGTCCCCCTAAGGCTGTTTGGAGATAACACTGGAGCAAGGGGGGACACTCCAGCCCCGGCGGGGCCGGGAGGCAGTGCCTGGGGGCTCCCAGGGTGACAACCAGTATCTGTGGCCCAGCGAGCAGCTGCCCTTACTCATTGTCTCCCAAGCTGGGAATCGCTGCTAGGAGAATGTAAAAAGGAAGAGGGGCCACTTGGGGGCCTTGCAATGACAACAGAGACACCCGTGCCTGGCCCAGGTTGGGAGTCACGAGCACAGGCCAAGGCGAAGGGAGGCGGGAAGGGAGGGAGGAGGGGTAGAGCTGGCCGCACGTCGCAGAAGCTCCACTGGAGGTTGCTGCAAGGTCTGATGTCATCTGAAGGGATCTGGCCAGCTCTGGAGAAACAAGAGACATCACAGGCTTTGTGAACCCAACCCCCCTGGCTTTTCTCACCTGCGAGATCAATTATGAGCCATCCATCCTCCTCCTCCTCCTGAGAGACAAAGGACTTGGGCTCCTCCAGGCCCTCTGGCGCGTTGCTCTCACTGAAGAAGAGGCTGGCAAAACGCTGGAACATGGTTGAGGAATGGTCTGATGGGAGGAAGGAAGAATAAAGCTGCTGAGAGCTGGCCTCGAAGCGAGGGGACAGGTGTCAGGGGCAGGAAGGACAGCGGCCTCTAGGACCTCTGTCCTGGTGCAGGAGGCAGGAGACGCTTCACAGCTGAGTTCAGTGATGGGTAGTGCAGTTATGAGGTTCTTCACTTGGCTTCAGTGCAAAGGCCTGGAAGAAAAAGGAGGAATTCATTGAGACTCCAGGGCAAGGTCGATGCTCCCGCATGCCGTGGTGCGGCCGGGTTGGCGGGGAGGGCTCCAGCACTGAGCCCTGTCGGCAGGTGCCCCAGCCATGCATCCTTCAGCGGGCATGGGACAGCGTGTCAGAAAGCAGAGCCGTGAGGGGCCCTGCCGGGTCCCCCTTCCTGCACCGAGCCCACACGGTGGCCCGAGGACACCTCTGTCCCCAGCGTGCTGCCCCCCAGCAGTGTTAGACAACAGAACAGGCAGCACTGTAGCACCAAACCCCATCTGCGCCAGCCGACACGCGGGGCACATGAGAAGCACAAATGTGAGGAAGACAGGTTTTGGTCCCAGGTTGATTCATCTTTTCTGGTCAACCTTGGAAAAGCCACTGCTATTCCCTGCTCGGTCCTGGTAAGACTGACATTTGGGAAACATGCTCTGCTGTGAAAAGCCACCTTTGCCACTGTAACGAAGAGCTAGAGAAAGGGTAGAGACTGGCCGATCACCCCGTGTGCCAGGGCCTAGTGGCACCAGCTGCAGCCGGGGAAGTTTCTGGGGAAACTTCCTTAAAAAAAGAGTCTGCTTCCTGGCGGACTACCCCACTCTGCCCAGGAGGCTGCAGTTCCCAGTGCCCCGCTGCTTCTCTCCCTCGGGGGAGCCCCCTGCGCTCGGGAGCTGATGCTGTGCCAGGGGGCTGGTCAGGCACCCCTCAGACTTGCAGGCTGCTCCCTGCCCTTGCGAACGGAGTCTGCTGGGGAAGATTCCCTGGTCAGCCAGGGAATCACACACAGAGCCAAGCAGAGACCCAAGGCTGGGAGCAGTTTCCCCTCGTGCAAATCTTGACCTGTGTGGGCACTAAATCTGGCTTAGGGTATGAGACTTTTGTGGAAGGATAGGGGAAAGGCTGTGACAATGCCTTTGCGTCTGAGGACTGATGTGAGTTTATGTGGTCTGAACTTTCTGGAGTGCAAGTGGCTGCAGTGCAAGAGGGGATGGTCCATAACATTTACTCCTAGCAGGATGGCAAAGCAGCCCATGGAACAGGGTGGCCTTCGGGAATCCCAGGCCTTGGCAACCAGGGAGAAATACTGCAGAAATAAAGACTTGCTCTTGGATGAGGAGGATCATATCCAGGAAACTGCATGTGCTGAAGTCCATGGACCCTGAGGGGATGAACCCACAAGTGCTGAGGGAGGGGGTGGATGTCCGTGCAAGACCACTCTCAATCATCTTTGAAAGGTCACGGCCATCAGGAGAGGTACTGAGGCCTGCAAGAAAGCAAATGGTATCCTAAAGTCCTGGAGAACTACAGGCCTAACCTTGATTCCTAGGAAGGTCATGGAGCAACTAAATCCAAATACCACTTCCAGGCACATGAGGGCAAGGAGATCATGAGTAGTCAGCATGGACTCACAAAACAGATATCATGCTAAACCCACCTGAGAATCCTCTACGATAGAACGACTGGCTGGTAAGACAAGGGAAGAGCACTGGACACTGTCTGCCTTGGCATCAGCAAGGCCTTTGACACTGTCTCTCCTAAACACCTCACAGACAAGCCACCATATGGCTACGTGAGCAGAGTGAGGTGGATTGAGACACAGCTGCACAGCAGAGCTGAAGGCTGCGACCAGGGGCACCAAGTCTAGTTGGAGGCCTGTAGCTAACGGTGTGTCCTAGGGGCCAGCACTGGCTCCAGTCCTGTTCAACCTCTTCCTCAACGTCCTGGATGAAGGCACAGAGTGCCCCCTCAGCACGTTTGCTGATGGTACCGAGCTGGAGGAGCGGCTGAGACCTGAGGCGCTGCCATCCAGAGGGACCTGGCGAGGCTGGAGAGCTGCGCAGAGAGGAAGCTCATGGAGTTCAACAAGGGCAATCGCAGGGCCCTGCAGCTGGGGAGGAAGAACTCCTGGCACCAGGACAGGCTGGGACCGACCTGCTGGAGAGCAGCTCTGCAGGGAAGGAGTTGGGGTCCTGGTGGACAAGCTGACCACGAGGCAGGAACGTGTCCTTGTGGCCAAGAAGCCCAGTGGTACCTGGGCTGCATCAGGAAGAGGAGCAGGCTGTGAGGGGGTGATCATCCTGCTCTGCTCAGCCCTGGTGAGGCCACACCACAAGCACAGCTACAGACTGCTCAGTAAAAGAGATGTGGAGCTTCTGGAGCAATCACCAAGGGGATTAAGAGATTGGAGCATCTCTCTTACGAGAAAAGGCTGAGAAGGCTGGGGCTGTTCAGCCCGTGGAAGAGGACCCTGACAGGGTGTCTTAGCAATGTGTGTGTAAGGGAAGGGGAAGGTGATGAGGTGCCATCAAGAGGAAGGGGCCAAACTCTTCTCAGTGGTGCCTAATGACAAAACAAGAGGCAACAGGCACAAGCTGAAACTCAGGAAGTTCCACCTGAAAATGAGGAAAAACTCTTTACGGTTAGACTCTATGATCTTGAAGGTCTTTTCCAACCATAATTCTATGATCCTATGAAGGTGGCCAAGTGTTGGAACAAGTTATGCAGCGAGGTGGTGGACTCTTGTCTTTGGAGGTCTTCCAAAGCCCTTTGGACACAATCCTGGACAGCTTGCTCTAGGTGACCCTGCTTGCGCAGGTTTTTGAGCACGTTAATCTGAAGAGGTCCCTCAACCATCCCATGATTCCCTAAATAAACACATTTCCCTGCAGCTGACCCCTGAGAAAGCACAGGCACTTGGTTTGCCAATGGTTTTATTTATAACATAGGCTGGTCAGGAATGGGCTCCGAGTGGTCCACACGGTCCCTTGGGTGGCCCTCGTGCTCCGTGGCACATCAGAGTGCTGAGAAGGTGACCAAGACACTTCCCTTGTGGGGTGGCTTCAGCTCTGTCGGGTGCCAGCACAAGAGAAGGGTACCAGGATGAGAGCAACGCCCAAGAGCCGCAGCCTTCACTCGGTTCCCATTCTGCTTGAAACTTGTCTGCGCTGGCAACTGCTTCAGCTTGCCTTAATTATTAATTATTACTGTCATTTGCTAATTGTCACGTGCATTTGCAGGCGCCCGCTCCTGTCCCCTGACACCACCAGCATCCATGCACACAAGGGACAAGGCAGCAGGGACCAGCCCCGCCAGCAGCAGCACCCAGCGGGACAGGGAGCACCTTTTCCCAGCCCTGCTGTTGGGACACGCTGGCCAGTAATGGGGCGACTCTTCGCTGTTTACACTGCGTTGCTGCTGTAGTTTTATTGCTGGGGAAATAAAGTCCTTGCAGCTTAGGGGGAGGTCAGGACTCCAATTTTATTAATGTCTCTAAAGCTCTCAGTGAGCTGCAGACAGATGGCAGACACAAGGTGCAGGGTATCATTAGCAAGGAGAAAATGTATTTGCTTGAGCGACATAAAAGGGCATTAAAATGCCATCAAGAGCTAGACAGAGGGAAAGGCAAAGCACTTCCGTGGGACAGCTGGGTGCGTTGCCCTGCTTGGCACAGAGCCACTAACATACCGTATTTAGAGGGCAATCCCTGGCTTATGGCTCTGTAAACCCCTGAAGGAAGGTGCAAGTAGCTCTACCGCTGGGGTCCACGGAGCCACGATGGCACCAGGACTGGGAATTCACCTCGTTCTTTCCCGAAGAGGCTGCTCAGGGGCCCATCCAAATCCCCAGGCAGAAGGAGGGCTCTGGCTCTTGCTGCAGGGCTTTGGCCTCTCCCCAGGGCACGGAGTATCCTGCCCGCGGCAGCGCTGGGGCCGCGGGGACAGGCAGGAGCCCGGGCTGCCAGCAGAACCACAGCAGAACCCCAGAGCTCTGCATTGGCACCAAAACAGCTAACAGCGGCGAGCTGTGAGCCCTGCCACAGGGTGCAACGTTCAGCTCAGTGCAAGAATCCCATTGTTTAGTCTGGATCCCTTTTTTTTTTTTTTTTTATAACAATAAAGCAAAGATGCAACAAGCCCATTAAGGTGAAGCGGGCACCTGACACCCAGTGGTGTCATTACAGCCCCAGGAAGTTCCCTCACAGCCCTTAGGGTTAGAAGCAGAGAGCCGAGACCCCAATGGGGCATTCTGCCCTCCCGCAGCCCTGGGAGCAGGTCCTGGTATCCCCTGAGCACTGGGGACCTCTGAACCCACCCGCTGGCTCCCCATTCCAGGCAGCTCCTCCTGCGCCCAGCCGATCTCCTCAGCCTCCTGCTGCTCC
Organism: Crypturellus undulatus; assembly: GCA_013389825.1. Lineage (NCBI taxonomy): Eukaryota > Metazoa > Chordata > Aves > Tinamiformes > Tinamidae > Crypturellus > Crypturellus undulatus. The sequence goes on along the minus strand of VWPW01022267.1, from coordinate 1,789 downwards.
CGGGCACCCAGCTCGCTCCTGGTACCCTCTGCATGTCATGAGGGTACTCGAGCCTGCCGCAGAGCTTTTCCCTTTTGCAGCCCCCCAGGCTAAAGGGACATTTCAGCCACCTGATTTGTACTGCGACTAAAGGCACCTCCCTCACCCTCTCCCAAGGCCTGGGAACAGGCAGCAGCAGAAGGGAAGAGCCCATCATCGCCCGTGCCGGGAAAACAGAGACCTCTGCCCATAAGCGAGTTGTGAGGCTTTGAGAGACATGCACAGGGTGCAGGTCCTCTGCAGCAAGCAGACCCCACTGCTCCACAGTCCAGACGTGTTTCCACCAGGAACACAGGACAGAAAGGGAACGATGTGCTGGGTCTTGCCTGGAACAAGGAACCCCGTGGCTGCCAGACACCAGAGAGCTACCAGGAGAGCACAGAAAGAAACACCCAGGAACAGCTCCGCATGGGAGCAGCTGCTTCAGGGAGCGCCGCTGAGGGGCAACGTGAGTCCCAGCTCTCCAAGAGCTCAAGCTTTGGCTCGCGCATCTGTAGAGTGGGGCTAAGGGGCTGCTCAGGGCTGACATGTGCAGGAAGGGAGGCTCTGGGGCTGGAAGCTCTGGGTGGGTAGCAGCACCACAATGGGACACAGGCCTTCCTGGCTCTGTGTCCCCAGAGCAAGTGCTTTGCCGGGAGAGCGCTGCAGCTGAGCCCGCCATCCCCTGCTGTCCCTGCAGACACAGCCAGGAGGAAAACGGCAGGAAAGAGATTTCTCACCACGAGAGCTCTCCGGTGCCTGCACAGACCCTAGCTCCTGGGGGGTTGCACCAGTCCTCATGTGCTCTCAGTTAGGGCCCTAATTGTTTTACAACCCACTCAATTAACATCTTCCTCCCACTGCTCATGAAGGGGCACTGGCAGGTGCAGGCTGGCTCTTTGTCCCAGGGCATCAGCAGAGCCACAGGAGGGCTGTGGCCAGAGCACAGGGTGGCCCTGGGAGAGACGATCTCTCCTAGAGGTCTAGTCCAGCCGCCTGCTCGAGCAGACACTCATTGCACAGGAGCCTTCCCAGAGCAGGTGGGTGCATCCCCACAGGAGGGGACTGCACAGCCTCTCCAGACAACCCGCTCCAGTGCTGTCATCCTCCCAGAAAAAAAAATGTTTTCTTCGTGTTCTGAAACTTCCCATGTTTCAGCTAGTGCCCATTGCCACTTGTCCTGTCACCGGACACCCCGGCCTCATCCTCTTGGCACCCTCCCTTAGATGCTGCTGCACACGGATATGGTGCCTCTCCAGCTTCTCCAGGCTGGACAGGCCCAGTCCTCTAAGCCCTCCCTCCTGTGAGGGACTCCAGTCCCCTAACCCTCTCCTGGCCCCTCAGGGCTCCCTCCAGCATTTCCATCTCACACACGGGTGAGACCAGAACTGGACACAGGACTTCAAGACCTCCTCTGGGACCCGCAAGCTTCCCAGGCCAGAGAGGAGCTTTCCTGGGTGAATTTTGGCTTTGTGTGTGCAGAGGAGAGTCCCCAACAACTAACCCCTCGATGAGCAGGGCCACAGCTCGCTCATAAAGAAGCTCCATGGCAGACTGAGCAGGGCCTGCACAGTGGAGCTGCATCTTTGCTGCCATCTGCACCCAGCCCCTCCTGGACCACAGAAGTTCACAAATTCTTTATCAGCACCATGAGTTTGGGTGCTTGCCCTGGCACGCTTATTTATCCATTCTGGGATAACCATGCATTTGGACTGCACACTTCTAGTTGCATTAGGACACACGATGCCTGCACCATGTGGCAAAAATAAAA